>CATNEM010000170.1:517500-685000 GCA_950096795.1 Macrostomum cliftonense
AAACAGATTTTACAGCAGCAGCACCGCCGCAGTCAGCACCACAGACGCCCAGCCGTCAAGCCGACTCTCCAGCAGCAGCAGCGGCCGCCGCCGCAGCCTCAGCCGCAGCAGCCGCGGCAGTGGCAGCGTTGTGAGCCGCGTAAAACCCGGACAAAATCGACGACCTCCGAAGCTGCGACTGAGCGGCCGAAGTCGAGGAGCGCATCTTCTTGTTGGCCGGCTGGTTGCCAGTGGCAACGGCAGCGGCGGAGCCAATCGAGCGCTTTCTGCTGTCTACGGCGGAGCTGGCCTTCTGCTGCCGGCTCTGGACGGAGAAGCAGGCCACCCCCGTTGACGACTTGGCTTTGGTCTCCATGGCCGCCGCCACAACCGCCTTCAGTTCTCCGCCGCCGCCACCGCCGCCGCCGCTCGAGGACTTGGCAACCAGCTGACGCAGCGAGGCCGAGCTATCGCGACTTCTGGTTAAGAAGGAGCCGGTGCGCTTGATCGGGGCGAAGTTCTTGCGCTTGTTCTGCGCCGAGCCGTCTTGCTGCTGCTGCTGTTGCTTCTGCTTTTGCTGAAGCGGCGGCAGCGGCGGCGGCTGCATCTGGCGGGCCAGTCTAGCGCCGCTGTTCGAAGTCTCCCGCAGCACCCGCGCCTGCATCTCGCGGAAGAATTGCGACTGCTGCGAGCCGCTGTCCTCCAGCAGGTGCTGTTGCAGCTGTTGGACGCCGCTGCCGCCGCCGCCGCCGACGCTGGTGAACGAGGACGGCGCGCTCAGCTGCGACTCGTGAGCCGCTAGCAGGAGCATCATCTGGTGCTGCTGCTGCTGCTCCTGCTGCTCCAGGAACTGCTCGCGCTTGTGCCGCTCGATGCGGAGGGCCTTCAGGGGATCGGGGAAGAGGACGGGCTTGATAGCTCGCAGTTGGATGGGGATTCGAACTCGGGACGACTACATCCTGACTAAACTATTTAACAGATAGTTCAAGCAGATTTAAACCGATTTATGAAGCGGATCTATCAAACGCATCTATCAAACACATCTATCAAACCCGTCTATCAAACACATCTATCAAACCCGTCTATCAAACACATCTATCAAACCCGTCTATCAAACCCGTCTATCAAACACATCTATCAAACCCGTCTATCAAACCCGTCTATCAAACCCGTCTATCAAACCCGTCTATTAAACCCGTCTATCAAACACATCTATCAAACCCGTCTATCAAACCCGTCTATCAAACCCGTCTATTAAACCCGTCTATCAAACACATCTATCAAACCCGTCTATCAAACCCGTCTATCAAACCCGTCTATTAAACCCGTCTATCAAACACATCTATCAAACCCGTCTATCGAACCTATCTATCAAACCCGTCTATCAAACCCTTCCATTAAACCCGTCTATCAAACCCGTCTATCAAACCAAGCAATCCGACAGATCTATCAATTATATCTATAAATGGATCGATCAATCAGATATATCAATCAAACTAATCTATCAATCAAGCCCGAAGATTTTTCTTCTCTGTGGACCTTTCTGTCTGTTTAGGGGATTTATAACTGCTCGGGGAAAGTTTCTATTTGATTGGGGGGTTTCCGACTGCTCAATTGGGGGATTTTCTAACTGATGGGGGGATTTTCTGTCTGTTTGGGGGTTTTCTACTTTACTGCTGGGGGGGGGAAGATTTTTCGACTGCTCTTAAAAATTTTCTAGCTGGTTGGGAGATTTTCTAACTGCTCAGGGACATTTTCTTTCTATTAAGAAGATTTTCTAAATACACGAAACAAAAGAATTTTATGCTTCTAAGGAGACTTTAATTTTCCTGCAAAGATTTTCTAGCTGCTTAGTGAGATTTCTGTTGAGTACATAAGGGATTTAAAATGCCTGTCTGCGCCCCCCTTGGGGAGCACCGAAGAGCCAGTAAATGGATCTATCAATCAGATCAATCAATCCAACCAATCTGACAGCTGCCATCTCAGCCCCCCCTCCCCTAGGAGACTCGCCTGCTCCGCCCGCGCCTCGGCCTCCTGGCGCTCCTCCTCGTGCCGCCGCTGCTCCTCGTCCTCGCCGTCGCCCCAGCAGGCGTCGTCGATGCCGGCGCTGGCGGCCGCCTCAGCCGCGTCGCGTCGCTCCCGGAGCTCCTTCCAGCGGTTGAAGCGCCACTTCCTGGCGGCGCTGTCGCCGTCGGTCTCGTCGGCGAACTCGCCATCGGGCAGCAGCAGCTCCTTCAGCTGGTCCAACCGGCGCCGGTCCTCGTCCAACTCGATGGCCTGTTGAATTCGTTGAACCTCCCGACGGACTTTCGATTGGCCGCCAAGAGCCGCCTCGTCGTCGTCGATCATGCCTTCGAGCTCGGCGGCCAGCGCGCGGTCGTGCGAGTTCTCGTCGTCTTCGTCTTCGTCGTCGTCCGGCTCGCCGACGTCCGAGCCGCTCAGCTCCGCCTCCTGTTCGAAGAAGTCTCTGCGACGGAGCTTCTTTGGTCTTGCGGGTGTTGGTGATTGAAGGTTGGCGTTGGCTTCATCATCAGCCTCGGATTCTGACTCCGCCTCGGTCTCGGAGGCCTCGTCGGAGGATTCGTCTGAGGCGCCGTCATCGTCGCTGGAGACTGTCAGCGTGCGCCGCTTCGGATTGCCGCCTATGGACGCGTCGTCTTTGTTTGAATCTTTGTCTGAGTCTTCGTTTGAGTCTTCGTCGGATTCATCGTCGGAGTCTTTGTTCGACTTTTTATTGAGGTCTTTGTCGGAGTCTTTGTTCGACTCTTTATTGAGATCTTTGTCGGAGTCTTTGTTCGACTCTTTATTGAGGTCTTTGTCGGAGTCTATGTTCGACTCTTTATTGAGGTCATTGTCGGAGTCTTTGTTCGAATATTTTTCGGATTTTTTCTCGCGATTTTGGGTGGATTGTTTCGACACAGAGGCAGGCATCTCCAGTAGAGCGTCCTCATCGTCAGCAGTATCAACAACTCCGCTAATCATGAGGGCCTTAGCCAGATCGTCCGTGTCAGATTCGTCGCTATCGACAATGCCGTATTCGGCAACGTCGAATCCGTCTTTGTTGCGGCGGCCAGTCTTACTGCCGGAGTCTTTGTCGTCGGAAACAACCAGCTGATCGGTCTGAGTGATGAAATCGGGAAACGCTGCTGCCGCAGCTTTGGCGGCGGCACCGCCAGGGCCCTCGGTAACTAACGGCGCTTGAGTGATAAAGTCGGGAAACACGTTGCCCGTTTTGGGATTCGAACTCGGGACGTTGTTGTCAGACGTTGAAGGCGTGAAACCGGGAAATCCCGACGAAGACGTCAGCTGCGAGTTCGAAGCCTGAGCTGATGCCGTATTGTCGAAGTGAAGCTGCGACTGAACTAGCGGATCTCGCTGCAGATCCTGAGTGCTGCATGGGTGTTGGCGATGGATTTCGAGTGTTTTGCTTATGAAGTGTTTGTTCAAGGATAAATCAATACTAACCTGAACCAGTCGTCTTGGTTAGACGGCTCCTGAAATGAGAAGAAAAGTTCAATTACAAACAGATCATAAAAGCCAATTTAAAAATTTAGGCGACAAAGTTGGAGGGCGTGGGTCTTAGGGTCAGGGGAGGGATCAAAGGCGAATCGGGAAGATAAAGGGAGAGACAGAAGACGATGAATGGAGAGAGAAGAGGGAGGGAAAAGGAGGAGAGGGGGAGATGAAGGGAGAGAGATTAGGGAGGGGAAAGGAGGAGAGGGGAGATGAAGGGAGAGAGATTAGGGAGGGGAAAGGAGGAGAGGGGAGATGAAGGGAGAGAGATTAGGGAGGGGAAAGGAGGAGAGGGGAGATGAAGGGAGAGAGATTAGGGAGGGGAAAGGAGGAGAGGGGAGATGAAGGGAGAGAGATTAGGGAGGGGAAAGGAGGAGAGGGGAGATGAAGGGAGAGAGAGGAGGGAGAGAAAAGGAGGAGAGGGGGAGATGAAGGGAGAGAGAAGAGGGAGAGAAAAGGAGGAGAGGGGGAGATGAAGGGATAGAGAGGAGAGAGAGAAAGGAAGAGGGGAGAGATGAAGGGAGATACAAGGAGAGCGGGATGAAGGGTGAGGGAAAGGATGAAAGGAAAGAAATGGGAGTAAGCAAGGAGACTAAGTAACAAAGCCCCCCCCCCCCCAAGCAACAGCTGCAACTAACCGGCCGGTACTGGGTGGGCTGCGGCGTGTCAGGCAGCTGACTGGGCAGACGCTGGCCAGCCAACAAGACGCTGCCGCCGCCGAACATGGCCGACGCTGAAGCCGCCGTGTTGCTGTTGCTGAACAGGTCAACTAGCGAGTCCTGCGAGAAAGCTGCCAAACTAGCTTGGCCTTTTGCGTTGAAATCTTCTGCTTCTGCAAGTTGTTCTGCCTCTTGTTCTTCTGCTTCTTCTTGTCCGTCATCTTTATCCTCGTCTTCATCGGCTTCATCAGGTTCTTCATTGTCGCTGTCAGATTCCGACGAGGAAGAGCCCGAGCTGTCAGCACCGGGTTCGTACTCCTCATCGTCGCTCTCATCATCGTCAAGAACGTCGGTCTTTGCCGACTTCTTCTTGGCTTGCTGTTTGCCAGCTTTCTTTTCTTCTTCTTGTTGGTTCTCTTTTTTAAATTCTTCGTAGCGTCTTCGCCGCTCCTCCAGAGCCTGCATGCGCTTCTTGGCCATGATTGACAGCAGGGCGTTTCGGTGACGCTCGAATGCTTCGCGACTGTACGAGCTGGGATCGGAGTCCCGGTCAGCCGCCTGGTGATACGTCAGCGTCTGGCGCTCAACTCGCAACGGCGACGGTTTGGCTGCCTCTGCGGCGGCGCCGGCTGCTTCCGATGTTGCTTCGGTGGCGCTCTGGGCTTGCTGCTCGCTTTCGTCTAGGGATACCACACGCATTATTGACACCTGGATTGGATTGGCGAGTGGGTTCACTTACGGCCATGCTAGCAGCCAATTGAACGGTGAATGTGAATCAACCAGGATGTGAAACTACCAGAATGTGAATCAACCAGGATGTGAATCAACCAGGATGCGAAACTAGCAGGATGTGAATCAACCAGGATGTGAATCAACCAGGATGCGAAACTAGCAGGATGTGAATTAACGAGGATGCGAAACTAGCAGGATGTGAATCAACCAGGATGTGAAACTAACAGGATGTGAAATTGAAAATAGCAGGATGTGAATCAGCCAGGATGTGAAACTACCAGAATGTGAATCAACCAGGATGTGAATCAACCAGGATGCGAAACTAGCAGGATGTGAATCAACCAGGATGTGAATCAACCAGGATGCGAAACTAGCAGGATGTGAATCAACCAGGATGTGAAACTAGCAGGATGTGAATCAACCAGGATGTGAAACTAACAGGATGTGAAACTAGCAGGATGTGAATCAACCAGGATGTGAAACTAACAGGATGTGAAACTAGCAGGATGTGAATCAACCAGAGTGTGAAACTAACAGGATGTGAAATTGAAAATAGCAGGAAGTGAATCAACAAGGATGTGAAACTGACAGGATGTGAATCAGCCAGGATGTGAAACTAACAGGATTTGAAACTAACAGGATGTGAAACTAACAGGATGTGAAACTAACAGTATGTTAACCAACCAGGATGTGAAACTGACAGGATGTGAAATTGAAAATAGCGGGACGTGAATCAACCAGGATGCGAAAATACCAGGAAATTAAATAGGATGCAAAAAATTACAAACTACTCGTAAATAGAAAGTGAATATACTAGGATGCAAAACAACAGGGATGCCTCAAGCAACCGGGACTTAAAGATGTCTTCTCACATCAATATCCCTAGACTGGGAGTGCATCAGCTTGCGCGGATTATTTGGGACCGCCGCGTGGCGTTCAAAACGCTGTCTAAACTCGGCCTTGGCCACAGCTTCGGGATCCGTGGCGGCAGCGGCGGAGGCGGACTTTTTAGTTGGCGAGGACAAATCAACGAATCCATCAGAGTCTCCGCTGCTCAGACGTGGAGGAGGCGCGTTAGCAACTAATTTGGCAATGAGATCGCGTCTGCGAGCTAGCGCAGCGTCTGTGCCTTTAGGTTTTGTAGTTTCACTGTCTGCATTGTTATCCACAGCCTGTTTGCCTGCCTCAGCCACATTTTGTAAGCTGGTAGCAGGCAAACTGTCAGCTGTTGTGTCCATTTGGTGACTGCAAAGTGTGCGTAAGTGATGGCAACTAAATTCAATAAAAAACTTTTTAGGTCTATTATATTCTTTTAGCGATATTTATTGTTAATTAATAGTTGATAGAGTTTCAATATCTACATTAAATTTTTAATATGGATATAAACTAAGCTAGAGTTATTATAAGCAAAGGGTCTAAGGGTTGAACCAGATGAATAGTCTAATTGAAGAAAAAGTCCCAAAAATACAGGGGCTTTCAACCTTAAATATATATTTAGTAGGTTAATAGAGCTTAAGAACTATAATTTGATACTAAGAAAAGAAAAAAAATAAATTTAAGATCAATGACAATGTAGTATAAGGGTAAAGTGTTGTCAACCCAACAAGGGATCTAAAAATGCAACAGGGATATAACTGTTTTTGTTTAATAAGTATAAAGTGTAGGACATATCTAGTACTTTGAAATTTTATATCATGAAAGTATACATACTATTTATCTTTAAGGGCACTAATAGTTTTTGCCCCTTAGCTAGTATTTTTAGATTTTATAAAAATAAAATTTACTTTAAACAATATTTTGCCTAATTTTGTATGTTTCTAATATTGTTATTTCTTTGTTATTAGGATTGTTATTAGGAAAAAATTAACTAGAGACTATAAGTATATAATGTTAAATTATTTTTTTCAGTATTTAGAATAAGTTAAAAGAAAAAATCACAAAACACAAAGCCTAGTTTTATTTATCCAGAATCTGGTCTGTCAGTTTTTTTTTGATATTGAAAAATAAGAATAAAAATGATACCATATAAATATATCATATATCATATAAAAATGATTTGTATTTAACACATCAATTACTTAAGGAAACTATTACAAATTGGGTATCACTTTGAAGACCAATCTATTAGCAACAACTCTAAAGAAATATTTCACTAATTGCAAATTGTGACAAGTGGAAATTAATAAAGAAAATAAAAAACATGACTTTTTTGCTTGCTTGACAATGCTTTACTATAATACTATAAATCTTAGCACTAAATGATCCAAATTTTTTGGCTTTTTCTTACAAGATGGGTTTTAGGGGACCAAAAGACAATATTAACTTACACTTATAGTAATTAATGGGCTTTTGTTACTTTATAACACTAATAAATACTAATATAATATAAATTTAGTCTACTTTTTACAAGGACAAGGTACATATCTATATGATCTTTTTGATTAAATAGAATCTTAGGTATGTTTTAAAGAAAGATATTGTTGTAATAAGTTAATGATAGATATTTGATTATTTTTAGTAGTGATTCTTTTAATTCTATAATCTCTAAGCTATCAATGTTATTTCTACCATTATGATATTACTTTAGCTATATTATATATATACTATATTGACATGATCTAGTTGCCTTGAATACTGCCAAGTGGAATTTACTAGCTTCTAGTCTAAAAGGCTTACAATGGAAAAAAGGTCATAGTATTCTACTTGTCTATCTTTCTAGCTAATGGCACATATATGTGCAATAGTTTACCAAGTTGGCTGATCCAGCCAACCAATTTGATGGCTGACCAAGGAAAGTCACAAAATTGCTGATGTAAGTCACAAAATTGCCTATGGAAGTTGCAAAATCACCTATATAAGTTCAAAATTGAAGGGGTAAGTCATAAAATTGAAGGGGTAATTCATAAAATTAAGGGCATAAGTTATAAGATGGGTAGTGTAAGTATAAATTTTGAGGAGAATACTAGCAAAAGTATAGCAAGTAGGAAGATATAGGCAAGAATTGGTATGTGGGACCTTTTTTGGTCCTTTAAACTTTTGCCCTAAGTAAGTTGCAACTTTTGTTTCAACTAAGTTGCACCAGCTAACCAAATTTTACTAAGTTGCACATGTATATCTATTCTCAAAGTTTGATTCATTGTATTCTCAAAGTCTATTCCATCTTCAAGTCATTCTATTCTAAGACTCAAAGAAAATTAAGGCAAAATTTCCTAAAAATTTATATATGATAAAATAATATAAATAGGCCTATACTGCTACGAAAGTGGCTGTAAAGTAAAATTTGAAAAAAGATATGGTCCAACTGCTTTACCTAATATGCCTGTTAAATTCTAACACATTGCTTTATAGTTCAAATTAGGGAAATGTTAGTTTAGGTTACATATTTTCCATTACACAATCTAAGCCTAGAATAAAATAAGCTCAAGAACATATTATAGTTATAGACTCATACTCATAGCCATAGGCCTAGGCCTAGAATCTTAATAAAATTAACTTACTTTCTAATTTTCTTAACGTCTAGCAAAAGTATACCTTGATTTAGCTAGGCCTAGCTAAGGTTCATGCGAAACGAGTAGAACAACTTCAACGAGGACCTCATAGGCTAATTCCATAAGTTTTAAGGTGATAGACCTATTTGATTTTAGGTGACAAAATTAACTGAAGTCTGGGTTTATTTTTTTGTGCTATAGGGATGCTATAGCATCTTAACTTTAAGAATCGCATCCTGAAATTTGATATAGAATGCGATTTGGCATCCTGATTTTTTTAATTCTTTACAATAAAAGACCTCTTAATTGAGACTTTAAAAAAATTGCATCCTAAACCCTGAAAACGCATCCTAAAATTAAGAGCATGATGCAATTTTGCATCCTGTGCCCAGCGAAAAAAATAAACCCAGACTGAAGTGGGCTAATAGTCAAGTAGTACACGCAATACAGTACGTGTACTCTACTCTATTGTGTGTATAAAACAGAACAATGAACGTAAGTTCACTTTTTTCTTCTTGAATTCGGGAATGGTGGTAGCGGGAAAAAGAAAAGAGGTTGTTGATTTACTGTGTTGATTGATACTCGTTGAGACGTTTTTGATATTGATCCCAAGTATTTACTAGCAATAATTGGCATTTAATTTTCTGCGTAATTTAATTATTGTGTTTATTTTTCGTAAGTTTATAATTTTTAAGCATTTACTTATTTCGCTTTGTTTTTCTCGTTACCAACTTTTCAGTGCGGCTGTTCAAAAGCGTTTATTTTGCTATTTATTTTTCTTACAACGTGTCTGGAGTTTTCTTTAGAGCACAGTTCGTAGCGTGTTAAGAATTTACTGTTAGCCCCGAGAATTAGTTGTTTGGTTTAAGAGTTTCTAAGTCTAGTAAATTAAGGGAATTTAATATTAATTAATTTAAGCCATTGAGCAGGCGTATATTTGTAAGCGAACGCAGCGTGCAGTGCTTAGCGCGTCTTCAGCAAATTATTCATAGTTTAAATTATTATAATAATGATCTGCTACTCAAATAATAACTCGTAAAATACAAGTTCCCGAACTAAATCGCATCATAATTAATCGCCAGTGTTATCATCATTTAAACCTATTTTGAAAGTGCTACCGCTACACGTTAATCGTCACATTAAAAATGGAGGGTCCCACCGTTTAGACAAGACTCATCACACGCCCGAAACCGGTTCTATCCGGTTCTGCTCAGCTCTGCAAGTCATCTCAATAGCACGGCCAGCCCAGCCAGCTAAGTTTCGCATACTATCATCACGTGACAACTACAGCCTAGAACGAAAATTGGCGCACGCTAGACAACAACCCCAACGGCCGCTTATTTTCTACCGTCTAAAGCCTTGTGAGTCATCCAAGCTTGCAAAAAAAGTGCACAATCAACCTGCAGTCCTGTCCGCCGTAACTGCGACCTAGCTAGCCGGCACTGGTTCGCCCTTTCTCAGCCAAGCCTAGGTCTAACGAGCAAACGAGCAACCTCCATCCAAGCGAGACGTGTCCAGATTCAGTGGTCAGCATTTGGCGTGGTGCGGCACAGGTGAGAACGCGTCTTTTTTCCTGCTCTCTCTTTATTTAGGGACTTGCTGGCAGAGTTAGTTTTTATCTGTGGTGTCTCTTTTCAGTTAGGGAGTTGTTTAGGCTTATTTAGGCACCTTTTGGTTTCCCTCTGCCAGTTTTTCTGCGTGTATTTCTATTCCTCTCCATCCGTTTTTTTTCCTCTCTCTCTCTCTGTTCCGCTTGTCTTCGCTGTTTGGAATGCTAGGAGAAGGCGACGAGGCGAAGCCATCTGAGGATGGTGGGGCCCAATCCGACTTGCAGAAGGTCTTGCACACCTTGACACTGATTCTGGAGAAAACTTGCGACCGGGAAGCATCCGCTGCTGTAGACAGACTGCAAAAAAGCCCGAGGCTCCGCCCTCCACCGCCTTTCCAGCCGCAGATGAACTTCGAACTTTGGAAGACCCAGTTCGTAACCTATATTGAAGCTCATCATGTTCCAACGCCACAGCAACCTGCAGTTCTCTTGTCGATGCTATCTCCAGAGTGCCAGGAATTCATGTTCAATAACTCATTGCATCGAGTCGCTATTGAGACTGCGCTTAAGGCTCTTGAAGAGCGGTTCACAGATTCAGGCACCAAGCAGAAATGCTACCTAGAACTGGTCGCTGCTGAGCAACTCGTATCTGAGTCAACGCAGGAGTTCTTTGACCGACTCATCCATCTCTCCAAGTCTGCAGGGTTGACAAAGACTGAGGCTGAACCTTTAGTCCGTGCCCGTTTCTGCTACGGACAGAGAGACAAAGCTTTAGCAGAAAGGCTGATTCTTCTGGGCCAAGAGAATTCTAAGTATACTGCTGAAGATCTAGCAAAGAAGGCCAGGGAGATTGCAGGTGTCAAGAAGCTCTTATCCAGTGATAGTGCAACTCCTATAGTCAGGGCTGCGGGCGCGGCTTCCGACAGGACAGCGGAGCTCGAAGCACGAGTCCTTGAGCTGGAGAATCTACTGCGACAGAATCAACAAAACCAGTCAGTAGGAAATACCCCTGCAACTAAATCTCAGCCTAGAACTAATCAGGTCAATTCATCGCATATGCCTGCAATGCCAACTTCGGCTTCTAATAATTTCAAGCAAAATGCTAAATTCCATCCTCATAAAGGAAAGAAATCCTCAAAGTCTTGCAATCGCTGTGGCGCATCGGACCACTTTACAGCTGACTGCCCCCAACCTCCGCCATTCAACGGGAGAGGGGGTGGAGCACCTCAGAGTCATCACCACAACAGTGCTAAATTTCACGCCAGAGAGTCCGGAACTATCACGTCTTGGAGAGGCGGATATGGTTTCGTCCAGTCAGCTCAGATGCCAGACTCTCTTTTTGTCCACTACTCAAAACTTGACAACGAGCTGAAGCAGCTTGTTGATAGCCACCAGATTGTTGGCACAGCTGTGCAGTTCCAAAGACAAGCTGACCCCGGACGCGAACGCGATCAGGCAGTGTGGGTTAGTTGTCACTCAACGCCAGTCCGCTGTGACCAATCTTGCACCGACGAGGCCGTTTTGGAGTCAAGCATGTTCGTGCAGCTGGATATTGGCGACAGCAAGGTCATCGCGTGCCTCGACTCTGGCTGCAACGCTAGTGTCATGGGTGTCAAAGTCAGAGACCAGCTTGTAACTAAAGACCCAATTAACAACGCCTTTACTCCGGCCAGGAGGTACCAAGCTGCGACCGCGTTCAACGGCACCTCAACTAAGATTATTGGCACACTGCACTGTGAAGTTAAGATAGGCAAAGTGCTTAAGACACATGTCTTCCTAGTCACCGAAGGGCAGCTTACAGACGTCCTGTTGGGAATGGATTTCATGAGGAGCTTCAACATGAACTTGCTCATAGCCGATGGCCAGGCCACAGTGGATGGTGATCCTGTCCCCATTATTGAAGGTGACAAGGGAATTTTCCGAGCTCGTAGGGTCACTGCAGCCTGCAATGTCCAGTTGCCGCCCAGATCAGAGACAGTCGTCCCTAGCAGAGTCATCGACGCTGATCCTGGCTCCCATGGTGTCATAGGAACTAGATTATTCTGCACGGACTCTGAATTATTTGTTGCCCATTCAGTGGACAATGTAAGTAGCACTAATCATGTCCTTGTGCGCCTACTCAATAGTAGCGATCAACCGTCAACAATCGTCAAGGGACAAGAGATTGCGTCATTTCAGAATTTGGGGGATGGAGAAGTCATTTCCCAGACAACTCTCACGGAAAAAGACTTCACTTTCTCAAACGTAGAGAAGCTGGGTGCTCAGCTTTCAAAGCTTCCACATCCCGATCCGAGTACAACAGCTTGGCTAGTTAAGCAGTTCAAACTGGACGAGACAAAGTTATCTAATAACCAGCTGGCAGTCACGGTTAAGCTCCTAAATCACTTCCAGAGTCAGATTTCTAAAAGTGAGACAGACTTGGGAAGGACCAATCTGCATGAAATGAATATCGAATTGCAGGACCCTGCTTGCCGGCCTATTTCACAACCTTCTAGGCGCACAACACCTGCGCAGAAGGAATTTCTTGACAAGCATATACATCAGCTCTTGTCGCAGGGTGTCATTGAGGAATGTGATTCAGAATGGGCATCGCCAATTGTCTTAGTAAAGAAGAAAGACGGCTCTCAAAGGCTGTGCATCGACTACCGGTTAGTCAACAAGGTAATAAAACCCTGCACTTTTCCTTTGCCCTTAATTGACGAAAGCTTTGACAGCCTCGCCGGCTCGAAAGTGTTTTCCAGCTTGGACCTCACCTCTGCCTACTGGCAGGTAGGTATTAA
This sequence comes from Macrostomum cliftonense, assembly GCA_950096795.1. Taxonomy (NCBI): domain Eukaryota; kingdom Metazoa; phylum Platyhelminthes; family Macrostomidae; genus Macrostomum; species Macrostomum cliftonense. The sequence continues at coordinate 530,201 of CATNEM010000170.1, forward strand.
GGAACAGGGTAGAGACCTAACAGCTTTTTCGTGTCCACAAGGCACCTATCGGTGGAAAGTAGTCCCGTTTGGCATAAAAACCGCACCAGCCAATTTCGCAAAGCTTATGCATCGAGTGTTCAAGCCGCTGCTAATGCGCGTCAGCCTTATCTACCTCGACGACATAATAATAAAAGCTAAAGACAATGACGAAATGATCGTCCACCTTGCACTCGTTTTGTGGCAACTGAAGAAAGCTAATTTGAAGATCAAGCCAGCCAAATGCGAACTGTTCAAAGATCGAGTCCGTTTTTTAGGGTTCATAGTTTCCCCAGATGGTATCGAGGCGGACCCGGCGAAGATCGAGGCCGTTCGAGATTGGTGTCGTCCAACCGACAAGAAGCAGCTGCTTGCCTTTTTGGGCTTTTCGAACTACTATAGGAAGTTTGTTCCCCGATTCTCTGTCGTTGCTGCTCCGCTCTACTCTTTAGCAAAGGGCTCAGCAAAATTCTGCTGGCTCGAGCATCATGACAGGGCATTCGAGGAGTTGAAGGCCAGCTTGTGCACGCCCCCTGTCTTGGCGTACCCGGACCTCAATGCCTCTGCAGGCCTCTTCATCTTAGACTGCGACGCATCTCTTGAAGGTGTCGGGGGCGTGCTCTCACAAGAAGGCCCTGACGGTCAGGAGCATGTAGTGGCCTACGCCTCGAAAAAATTCACTCAATCTCAGCAGAATTACTGCGCCACCATGCGAGAGTTGCTTGGCCTTGTAATCATGCTCGAACATTTCAGGACTTACCTCCTCGACCGTAAATTTCTTGTTCGCTCAGATGCAGCAGCACTGCAGTGGCTGCACACTAAAAAGCATGCCACTGGCATGCTAGCCCAGTGGTTAGCTACCATCGACGTCTACAATTTCAAAGTTTGCCAGACTCCACTCGAGCGTCTCGCCGAGTACGACTTCGCTGTTGAGCATCGTGCTGGTTCCAAGCATATCAATGCTGATGTTCTTAGCCGGAATCCACGCTTTCGAGCCGACCACCATGATTGCCCGACTTGCAGCAAAATCCCCGCTTTCCGGGAAAAGTTCATTCAGTCGGAGAAGCCGAGACAAATTGATAAAGACAACTGTAGCGAGTCCATGCAACTGAGAGCTGTGCAGGTAGACACCGGCAACCAGACGGAATCACTTGATCTCCAAGCGGACGTTTTTTCAACGCAAGTCAATAGCAAAATGCTTACCATGGAGGTCACAAGCGTTTCCATTAGCACTCAGACTCCATCGGGGGCTCATACTCAAACTGAACCGGAGCAGCCCTTTCTGCAGGCGTTGCACATGAGCCTCGCCTCGGACACCGCTTCTGCTGAGAGTGCCAATCACCAACAGAATGCTCTTGTGGCACCCGAGCTTCCGCAACAATTCCATGGTTCGAGTGAGGCGGACCTTCACGTTCCATTGCTTAACTCTGCCCCAGTAGTCTCCCACACGCTGGATGAGCCAGATATTCAACCAGCATCTTCCGCGCCGCCAACTGCGCAGGACACTGACGCCAGTGACGAGATGTCTGAGACTGCCGAGAACCTCTGGGCCAGAGATGCCCAGGAGACCAGTGTTGACTTGATGAAGCTGATCGAGGCCGTTGCTGGTAAATCGCCAAGGCTTACGAAAGCAGATGTTCAGGACTGCAGCCGAGAGATACGCACCCTTTGGGCTTTGTTTGACGAACTCGAAGTAGAGAACGGCTTGCTAGTTCGAGTCAAGCCTGGCAAGCATGGCAGACCTGTCAGTCGTCTCATAGTTATACCAGAAACAGCTAATATAGATGAACTTGTTTCATGCTATCATAAAGACATTAACCATTGCGGCGTGAACAAGACTGTTCGCACGCTGAAACAGCGCTTTCAAATCACCAATCTCGAGGTATTCGTGAAAGGAATCATAGCGGAGTGCGAAATCTGTAGTCGTACTAAGAAAAGTAAGCGCAAGAACAAGGAGCCACTTCAACCTATCCTCACAGGATATCCTAATCAAATAGTTCATGCAGACCACGCGGGCCCGTTTCGTGAGCAAGATGGCAATCGCTATTTACTAGTTTTAGTTGACAACTTTACAGGCTACCTTGAGATAGTGCCAGTTCCGGATGTGTCTGCAGAGACTACTGCCCGCGCCATTCTTACAGATTGGATTGTGCGTTATGGCACTATGGAACAACTCGTTTCAGATAATGGCACCGCTTTCATAAACAAGACAGTAGCTGAGCTCACTAGACTACTCGAAATAGACGTAGCGCGAATCACGGCCTGTCGGCCACAAGCTAATGGGAAAGCAGAGCGGACCATCCAGTCCATCAAAGCGCAGATCCGCGCAATCTGCATGGAGAAGCAAGTAAATTGGCCGTTAGCAGCCCGCTTGGCTGGTTTCTCTATCCGATCGACTGTTGCAGAGTCCACAGGCTGGTCCCCGGCCAGACTCTTCTTTGGTCGAGACCTCGCTATGCCGATGGACCTGCAGTTTAATCCACCCAAGCAAGATCGATATGATCCAGACTGTTATGCCCACAGACTCCATAAGCTATTAGTAGAAGTTTCAGCGATCGCTCGATCTACTCGAGGCAAGGCTCAGCAGAGGCAAAAGAGGAACTACGATCGAAGTGTTATTCATTCCAACTATGAAATTGGTGAACTTGTCTGGGTCCTTAATCCTGACCACAAAGGCTTGGAGACAGCTGTATGGCAAGGCCCGTACAAGGTTATCCAGAAAGTGTCCGAGCGCAATTACCGTCTCATTCCGGAGCTTTCGCGCGTCAATCCAATGTCTCAACCACCGAACCCGGCTCACAATATTTACAACGTCGACCGCTTGAAGCGGTGCGTCAGGAAGCAGACGTACCAGGATGTCACTGACCGGTACGGGCTCCGCGTTCCAGCGCTCCTTCCGCTGTCACGCCAGGGCCAGCGAGACGACCTGTCTTCGCAGCATAATGTCTCATCATCCACCAGTGAGTCCGAAGCGCAAATCTTGGAAACTGCGCGAACTCCCGAAACTTCCAACTCGTCAGCAGATGAAGCGCCGCCGCAGGCAGCGGGGACCCAGCCGACTCTTGTAGCGCCTGCTAACTCACCGGTATTAGCAGAGTCAACTGAGCCGCCAAACATGCAGGACGAGCACCCAGCCATGTCGCCCGTTCATCAACCTGCCGTCTTGCCAGTACTGCATCAGGCACCGCAACAAACGCTGTCGTCCCCTCAGGAGTCGCCAGATCGCCGACTAGCGATGCAACTTCCTTTAGCGACGCCCCGTTCTTTGTCCACTGAGTCAGAGGCTGGGTCTACGCGGAGTTCGAATCCGTCTTCCTCCGAGCAGTCTCTGGCTCCTCAGCACCCAGACGCAGTTCCAGAAATCGGCGCCGAAGTGCTCGTCCCGACAGAGAACCCAGTACAGCATAGTCTAAACCTAGAGCATGAGAACACCAACAGCACAGTGCCTGCGATGGACGACAGTCCAGGCTCTGATAGCACACTGGACAGCAGCCACTCCGAAGTGCTTTCACCTGGCGCCATCAATGCAGTCGTGCCACAAGCAACTGAAAGTCCAGTCGACCCTAACCCGCGGGCGCAGCCAACGGCAGCCGAACCAGTAGCTCCGCCTGCCCAAACGACGCGTTCAGGTCGCCAGGTGCGCAAGCCTCACCGTTTCCTCAACACCATAGTGCAGTTCTGTACTAGAGCCAAAAATCTGAACAACCAGTCAGGAAGTCCCAGCAGTGGAAGTAACCACTGCAAATTTCCAGCACCTGAAAGCAGCTTATCAACTCATTCGTGGACTAATAGCCCTCGCAGTTCTCGTTAACCTCAAGTGGCAAGCCGTAGCTTCAGTTCCGCAAATAAAAAGTTTTAACTAGTTCTCCAGTATATTTAAATAATTGAACTCAGCAACTTGAATCACTGAACTTGCTTTAAAGAAATTTAAAAGAATAAAAAAAAGAAATAATTTAGAATTGCCAGCATAATAAAGAAAATTCATTCTCATGCGTTTCAAGAAAAGCTATGCTTCGTCAAGTTCAGTTCTAAGGAGAGTAATATAGAGTTGCAAGTAAGGCCGCTGTATGAAGAAGTTATTGAAAAATCAAAAAAAGTTCAAAGCAAGTCCGTCATCATGGTTTTATCCCGTTATTAGTGCTCTCGGTGTGCAGTCGGCTGTGGGCGATTGGTGCTTTGCTTTCCTTGGTGTCGGTGACGCAGCGCCGTGTTCGCCTGGCATCCCTTTGTGTGTGTCTGTTCAATCTTTTCGCCTTGTTAGTTAGTTTGCCTCCGCTTTCTCCCTGTTCTTGTCTCTTTCGTTGTTCTGGGGAAGGGGCGGCTAGTAGTGTGTAGGTGGGGGGCTGCGTGTTCCCTCCTTGTGCCGTGCCAAGCCGCCTGTGCTGTCGACTGCGTCTGTCGGTCTCTGCGGGCCGGTCGATGGCTTCTGCCGGTCTCTGCCGGCCTGTCGACTGCGTCTGCCGGTCTCTGCCGGCCTGTCAATGGCTTCTGCCGGCCTGTCGATGGCTTCTGCCGGCCTGTCGATGGCTTCTGCCGGCCTGTCGATGGCTTCTGCCGGCCTGTCGATGGCTTCTGCCGGCCTGTCGACGGCTTCTGCCGGCCTGTCGATGGCTTCTGCCGGCCTGTCGATGGCTTCTGCCGGCCTGTCGATGGCTTCTGCCGGCCTGTCGATGGCTTCTGCCGGCCTGTCGATGGCTTCTGCCGGCCTGTCGATGGCTTCTGCCGGCCTGTCGACGGCTTCTGCCGGCCAGACGATGGCTTCTGCCGGTCTCTGCCGGCCTCTCGACGGCTTCGGCCGGCCTCCGCAGCATCATTGGGCCTCCGCAGCATTATTTACTGTCAGCTTGTCACCGCTAATTTCCCTTCTCCTTCTCGTGCGCCGTAAAATCAATTTAGCCTTATAATCAATCGTGCACCTGCATTTTCTCGCGCTGAACATCCTTTAATGCGTCTAATAATATTTTTTGTGAAATTAATCTTTCAGCCTTCCGTCATAATATTGTCAATTGTTTCTCGTATTACGAATACTCACCTGTTTTTAACTCCCATTTTTTTCTTACAATAGTTCAGCAAATACCTGCGTAATTTTTGTACTTTAACTTTGTTTATTAATTTAACAAATATTCGTAAAAATGTTTTCTTTATCGTTCCACAATCCTGTTCGTTTTTTCGCGAAAATATTTACAATTTTCTCTCTCGTCTACCTGCTTTCGTTTTTTCGGTGAGGGGGCGGGTGAGACGTTTTTGATATTGATCCCAAGTATTTACTAGCAATAATTGGCATTTAATTTTCTGCGTAATTTAATTATTGTGTTTATTTTTCGTAAGTTTATAATTTTTAAGCATTTACTTATTTCGCTTTGTTTTTCTCGTTACCAACTTTTCAGTGCGGCTGTTCAAAAGCGTTTATTTTGCTATTTATTTTTCTTACAACGTGTCTGGAGTTTTCTTTAGAGCACAGTTCGTAGCGTGTTAAGAATTTACTGTTAGCCCCGAGAATTAGTTGTTTGGTTTAAGAGTTTCTAAGTCTAGTAAATTAAGGGAATTTAATATTAATTAATTTAAGCCATTGAGCAGGCGTATATTTGTAAGCGAACGCAGCGTGCAGTGCTTAGCGCGTCTTCAGCAAATTATTCATAGTTTAAATTATTATAATAATGATCTGCTACTCAAATAATAACTCGTAAAATACAAGTTCCCGAACTAAATCGCATCATAATTAATCGCCAGTGTTATCATCATTTAAACCTATTTTGAAAGTGCTACCGCTACACGTTAATCGTCACACTCGTAATGGGGTTTTAGCAGCACAAATGAATAAAATATTTTTCCCAATATTCGAAAATTTGCGCTAACTTTAACAAATCTGTTGTTAAAAGGGAGACTCCGTCGCCCAGAGTTTACAATCCTGGGAGAGGGTAGCTGTTGACGTAGCCGAAACGGTCGAAAAAGCTCGAGCTAACAGAATCTGTGCAGGTAGTGAAGCGTTGACTCCTCAGATTTAATTTCCAGTTCAATTGGCTCAATAATTTACTGACTACTTTACTCGTTAGTACTATTAAAAGGGTCGGCTATCACATTCCGTTTTAAGTTCGGATAAACTTTGCAGAATTCAGAGCTGTCTGAGTTCTGAAGTTCAAATAATTCGCTCTCCTCGGAGCTGTAAAAAGTCGAAGACGCCAAATGCGTTCCAAAAATTAATATTGATAGACACTTGTACGGTCCACCGTCGACGTTTATTATATATTTCTTATGCTAACTGAACGCGCTTGCTGGATAAACAGAGGGCTGTTAAAAAAACTTTAACTAAAAACAGCCAACCACGAACCAACGGCTATACTTTCGCACTCCGAAATTGCAAACAAAATATATATATTGGGTGGCACAAAAAGGGAACTGCCAATAGGGACATTGTATACTTTTGGAGGGGTTTTTTCCCAGCCACCAATGAAGTCTGATTGTTGCACGCCTTTACTGTCTATGTATGTCCCGAACCCCGCCAGCTCGGATTATTTCGCCCACACTATGCGGGGTATATCACATATCTGAACACACCTGCACGCGCGGTAATCAATGAGGCCGGGGCATAGTACCCGCCATCTAGTTTGCGGATGAAGGCGTAGAAAATGCGCAGGGCGGTAACCATCTTTTGAACACCTGCAGTCTCCAGATTGCACGGGTAGTTCTTCATTTGCAGTATCTCGTTAAATTTGCGCAAAGCCCACTTCTCCTGCGTAAGAATGGACCGCGGCGTGTTGTCCAGCTGCATCGTGTCCATCTCGTCCAGCAGGGCTTGCTCGGGGTCTCGGTTGCCTACAGATCCTCGACCTCCGTCGCGTCCAGCTGCGCCAGGTCGTCAAGCATAACTTGCATAGCGGCCTCCCGTTGGACTCGCTCGCCAACCTCGGAGCTAGACGCACCCACGACGTCACCTTGAGACATGTGCAGCAGTCCTATTGGAACGCCGGTACTTGCTTCGTAAATCGGATCTCCAGTCATCCTTGGAAACATGGTTCTAGGCAGCCCGGTAATGCCACGGCTCGTCTCGCTATCTTACAGCCTTCCCCAAACTGAGTTCTCTTGCTGCTCTAAGTCAGGCGGTCTACTTTTGGACCATAGACACTTCGGGCGTGCACCAATCGATTGCTGCACGCCCCGCGAGACCGCTGGCTATATCCGCTCCGTGAGACTGATTGTTGCACGCCCCAACTGTCTGTGGTCCAAAAGTATACAATGCCAGTGATAAACGGCTATTCGTGCTGCAATGCTTTTAACCGAGGGCGCTACGCGCCCTCGGTTAAAAGCATTGTTACTATGGTTTACCATACTAACAACGCTTCAGTCAAAGATTCATTGTTTAACGCCGATTGTTTAACGATGCCTCAGCGAATCAGAGACGTTCTAGTCGAGTATGCTAAACGATAGTGACAATAAGCTTATTCATATGGTTCCATCGTTAAGCAATAAGCAAAGATCACTCGTGGCTACGCCACTCGTGAATTTGCTTATTGCTTAACTCTAGAACCATATAAATAATCTCCCATTGCAGCACTCATAGCCGTTTATTACTACATCATTGATGGAACAGGTCTCTCTATTAACGGGGGCCAGAACGCATGACACACCATTGACTCACATTGTCGCATGCAAAACTTAAGAAAAGGAAAAAACTTCCCACATTTTAGCCATTTATAGGCAACAAAATTTTCCACAAAGGGGTCATAATTTCCAGCGAACAACCCACAATATTTTAACGGAAAAGAACCCATACAAATTTACCTAAAGTTGGATTATCCAAATCCGGTAATAAGTAGAAATAAAATAATTTTTGTTACACTACTAATGAACTTTCAACCCTAAAAAATAAAATAAAACCAGTGGTAGCCACACTACCACAATGTGATGGAGATCAGTAATATAATCTACTTATCAGTATACTATACTTACTAATGTAATAGTGCATTACCAAGTCCACAAAATCCTATCCATGCAAGAAACCCCTTCAAAAGTCCTCTCTGAGCCTGCCTTGGTCATGGCGATCTAGTCCCTGCATTAACCCTTAGTCGGCTATGACTTCGAGATTGACAGCTAAAAGACACTATAGTTGTAGATGGAAATCAGGCCTCAATTACTTGTAGTCGGGAACTTGATTTCGATTGGGCTGTTTGGTGATGCAGTCCACACAAGTTGGTTGCGGCTGGGCTGGTGGCTCTCTACCTTTCTTAATCTCCGTGTCTCTGTCTCTTGCTGTCGTCTCCTAGCATAGGACCTAGCCGCTCTCCACATCTATCCTGCTACCCCTGGGGCTGACCTCGAGATCGGGAATGGGAGGCCAGAGTTGTCGATATAGGCAATAAGATCGGCGCTCTGAGGCCTCGTCGGTAAAATAAAAAGTAAAATATTTTAGATTTTTTTAAAAACTCCTGTACATAAACGGAATTAGAAACCCCTATTTTCTAGTGCTCAAGACGCTGCTAGCTGCAGAAACGCGCACCACAGAATCAAATTTTAATTATGGCTTACGCACAATAATTGGATTCTGTTTTTCAGTGGAACAGGCGTAATAAAAATTAACAAAGAAGCTTAAGACTCTGAACATGAATAAAGCAAGACTTAAGCCAGACAATATTAGGTTTCGTTTTATTCTGAAATATGTACTTCGATCTAAATTGCTAAATTTTAGTTTGTTCAAAGCATTGTGATGCATCAACTACTAAAGTTCACTACATTAGTAACTTCGACCATGAACTGCAGTATTTTTCTGAACATCCTCGAAGAGTTTCGTGCGCTCAAAAAGATGCCGACAAATCAGTCCTGGATCTGATGTCCGAAGGCCTCGAACTCGCAGATGATGAGGTGCGTCCTCATCAGGCCCTGAACCCGAACTCTGCTGCCGAAGGCGTTGCAGCTGAAGTTGGCCACAGAGAACGCCACTGTCAGGCTCACTCGGTTGCACTCGACTCCGTCCACCTGCAGCGAGAACGACTTCAGCCAGTGTGGGCAGCAGTCCTGGTTGTTGTAGATGGTGACGTGCGTGACCAGAGCGGCCTTGGACAGCTGGGCCTCCCACCATTCGTTCGAGGATGAATTCGTCACGCTGCACAGATTCGCGTACAGCTGCTGCGATCGGTTTCCGTCGATGGCCTTCTCGCATTTCCTTGAAGCACTGGGTGTGGAGCTCTGGCTGCAAGCCGCTATGACCAGCCTGTTCGCACCTTGAGTTCAAAATGCAGCCTATTAAATGAATTACCAATTCGATCGCGGACGATCAGTTCCGCTTCTGCATTCGACAGCAAGAAACCCGAACGCTCACCGACTCGAACGGCCACCTCGGCGCTGCCGGAGCCGCCCACCCAGGCCGCCCCGAAGGCGCTCGCGTTGAACAGGCCGCACACGCCCTGCAGCCAGCTGAAGCCGATGCAGCCGCCAGCTCCGGCGCACCTCATCGAGCAGTGCACGGAGCTGAAGGCGGACGCGGACTCGATCGCGGCTGGAGCAGAGCTGCTTGCGGACCTGACCACTTCGTACACGGCCTGCTGCACTGAGGGGCCGGCAGAGACGGCCAGCAGCAGCAGCGGCAGCAGCAGCAGGTCTCGGCTCATCGTGTGGGCTGGTTGGGGTCGGCGTGCGGCTGTGCAGAGCGCTTTGACTCGGCAGCTGAGCTGGCGGGATCTGGTGGCGGCGGCGATTGGCTGGTCTGGGCTGGGCGCCATTGGCCACGTGGGACGCTCTGGGGCTTGCAGTTGCGTCTGTCTATCTATCTATCCACCTAATGTATACGCCTATCTATCTAACTATCTACCACTTTATTTATAATTATCATTCCTGTGTAGCATACGCCAGGAACTCATTGAGAGCAAAATCCCACTCTGCCTAAATCTGAGGTTATCTGTACTCATAACTTTTAAGGAAATGCACAATTTGCGACAAAGACGAATTGTTTTTTAGAAAATTTCTATCCTGAAATTCGAAACTGCAAATGCCTAAGCAGAACGCCATCAGGAGGTTCTGTGGTTCTGAAAGACAATTAATATGAGCTGAGCAGCTGAACACTGCTTTGACGAACAAGCGGGCACTCAACTTAGTCCTAAGCTGGCTCCCTGTTTCCCCAGCAGCTCCTGTTACCGGCGGGCAGCCTCTTCACCTGTTCCCCTCTTCTGCTAGCATGACTGATTAAGAAGCGTTCGGAGATGCAGCCCAACTACTGGGTCAACAAATCGCACTGCCGATCATGTCCAAATACCTCTCGTGTCTCGTGCTACTGTATCCATTTTGCCTAGCTCAGCGACCTTCTAACACGCTACCTTCTCTTGCGCAAATTTATCAACCAATTATCTGGAGTATTTGCAAAGATAATTTACTTGACTAGGGCAAACACATGCAACGTGTTTGACACCTTGAACTTTTGACACTGAGTATTCAAGACAGCCTTGCTGGCAGCTTGGCCGTGAATGGTAGATGCTCAAAACACGGAGGCTTTATCCTCAGAGCCCGGTAGTAGCAAAAGAACTTTCGAACATCAATCAGTCTGCGACACGCAGGAGGGGAGTTGCACTAACAACTCCCACTCCCAGCAGACATCGAATTGGGACTTTCTCAAGGAGGAGCACTCACACTTGGCTAAGTATATTAATCACTATTGGAATTGAAATAATTAACTGCTAACAGGTGAAAACTTTGAGATCCCAATCTTGAAACGAGGCCAAAAGTTCAGTCGGCCGAGGAGCTGCTGGATGCGAAGGGATTGTCGGTAAGGCCACTTCAAACAAGCACCACTTTTGCATTCTATGGGCGTGCACCCAGGGAGTGACAAGTTCGAGAGAACTTTTTGACAAAGTTTTTTTCTTTATATTCAGTAATTCAGTAAATTTTCCATTCTAATTCGGTTCTATGAGATTTTCCCGCAGGAATTTTTCTCGCCGAGCTCTTCCCGCCGAGTTTTTACCGCAGCGAGGTTTTTTCGTAGTGTCGAGTTCTCTTGCACGATATTTTACCACGTAGCTTTTTTCTTTGAGTATTTCTGCTCGTCTTCTATAATTATACTTGTAGATTGCAGTTTTGTTACAATCTTTAAAATCCTTAATGCTATACGTGTTAAGGCAAAACTCGGCGGGAAAATGTACTGCGGGAAGGCTTCCTACGGGAAAATCTCGGAAAAGGTCGGCGGGAGAATCTCGGTGAGAAAAATTCCTGCGATAAAATCTCGTGCTCCCTCTCATTCTCGGCAGCCTTTTCGTGAAGGTTCTGGAGCACCGAGTGATGCTTGGCTGTTTTGTCAACTAAGCAGCCCAAGCCACGAATGACATTAACAAAAAATAATAATAAACGGAGTGAGTGCGAGCTCATGGGGGCGAGTGGCTCGGCCGTCTATAGCGCGTCTGCCTTGTGTGCCACTGGTCCAGGTTCGATCCCGCGTTGTAGGAGGACTTTTTACCTAGCGCGGTTTCGTGTACAGGGTCATACTTGGGGCCTTGTGCACGAGTTGGTTGGGCTATGGGCCTGTTGTGCAAGTAACGCCTATGAGGGCAACTCTCGAGGCATAGAGAGTGCAGTACGCTCGTAAATACCAGGAATTTACCGGTTTTTACACTGTGAGTGCGTGACTGGGTGCCGGCCTGTATGTGAGTCTATGCCCGCATACCGTATTTAGGGTGACTGAACGCACTTAAGAAGTCAGCGCAATGGACAGATATGCCCAGTCACTGGTTGTGGGCCAATGTCGCTTTAAGCGTCAAGGTGCTTACAGCCCTCCTGCAGATTTTGGTTTTCGAGTGGCAGCTCACAACATCGGAGCTGCTTTTCGCAAACGCATTCCTACAAGCTACTAAGACTGAAAAGGGGTTTCTTGAAAGCGCCATGGGGCATACAGTGAGACATGTCTTGAACTCAGTGATTGTTAGCCTCACTATCTATGAGCACTTGCTCTTGTGTTAAACTGACATAAAGCAGAAAAATGCTAAACTGACTCGTTTATATCGTTACACGAGACCTTGTAGATGGTGACGTGCGTGACTTATACGAGACTCGGAGTGCACAAGTCAACGTTTGGGTTCTACTTCATACTGGCGTTGAAAATCTCCGGTTCAGGACAAGGAGATCCACAATGTGAAGACATGAATATCTCAATCCAACAAATTTTCGCACGTCTATCTATCGATCAAGGTTATCGATCTATCTCCATATATCTATGCATTGATCGATTTCAGCCAGCCAATTTATGCGGATGCAAGGCATTTATCCAACACCAAACTGCTTAACTTTATCGTTAAGCAATGCACGAATGTATTAGTATTTTGTGGGTAATTTGAATCCTAGAAATAAGACACGTGTTATGTCCGTGGGTGGGCAAACAAGAGAACTTTTCTTTCCAACAAGCTCGATAAAACCCAGCGAGTTAGTCAAACTTTCTCATAAATGAATTTTCAGCCACTTCCTGCATCTCAGGTGGCAATTCGCAGTCGAATTACAACGAATCGAAAAGCTATCGAATTTCTAAGTCGCTTTGTTAGCCCTGTCAATGCAGATAATGCAGATAATGCATTACCTGCTTGCCCTGAGTTAAAGCGAAGCGCAGAACAATTGATGTGAGGCCACTGTCAGCCACCTCTAGGCGATGCATTAGGAACAGATTTTTCAATTAATTTTTTGAATCTTTCATTTTTTATTTACTGGTAGCTGCTAATCTGATGAAAATTGAAGCGTAATTAACGGCATAGCAATCACGCATGAATAGATTGACCAGCCAGCCAACCATGAACATAGAGACATGCTAAAATAGCAGCAGCGTCAAACATCATTTTACTTTTAGTAGGCAGCAAGGCATTTGTCCAACACCAAACGCACCTCCTTGGGCGCACGGCCTCTTCCTCAATTCGCCCCTTCTTGCAAGCATGACTAATAAAAAAGTGTTCGGAGATGCTTTTTCTTAGCCCAACCAACGAGGCCAACTCACATGCGAATTCTGCTGGATTATTTGCCTCTCATACTTCTGTATCATTGTGTTCCATGGAACTATAACTGTCATTCTCAGTTTAAATGGAATTTTGCAAAATTTCTTCTGACTATTTTTCCTGAAATACGAATTGGCCTGACAGGAGCAAATAAGAACAAGATGTTTAACATCCTTGCTGGTAGATCAGCCCAGCTTGATAGATGCTCCAAAGAGGCAGATTTTAAAAGCTAAAAGTTCTATCGGTCAAGTAGCACCTCGATGAAAAAGACTGTAACAAAGATTGAAGAAACGACCAATTCAAGCATTTTAGTGTTGTAACAAATACGCGCTGCAACTGCTTGTGGAGAGGCGAGAAAGATGCAGACTCGCAGATCTTTCATCGAACGTTCGGCCTCTCGTATTATTGCGTGCAGGCCTGTTACGCAAAATCGAATCATTCATTCATTGATTGTCATTCTTCTCTTCAGAATCAACGGACATGTAAGGCTGCATCTTTCCGCTCTTAGCTTTAATTGTTCGTACTGCTTTTCAACTGCTTTTGCTGGGATACTTTGAAACATTAAGCTTAAGTACGAATGGCCCTTTTTGAGCTTGTCAGCTGTTTTGCTATTTGCTCATCCCACTTCATTTCATTTCATATCCTGTCAAAATATTTGTTAAAAAATCTTGCAGGGAATTTCAAAACGCGTATTTAAAATACATTATGGTTTTTATTCCATTCTCTATTATAATTTATATTTTTGTTCATTTGTTAATCCTTTTATTGTGCACAAAGCAAATTTTCTCTCTGAGCGATGAAGCTCAAAGTCCCCCGTAAGACTTCTGCACATTTTTCAGCACAGAAGCAGTCGCTATTGTTAAGCTGGAGAAAGTATCGGTTTAAGATGTGTCTGCTATTTAACTGAGCGATGCCAAACACTTTATTTGATTCTTAAAACTCAAGTCAAATCGGTATATGAACCACGAAAACATTGGAGATGATTAAGAGCCTGGAGTAATTTCAAGGAAATTGTTTCCTTTCCACACAGGAAAAATCCTTCCGATAATGTGAGTTCTAACACCTGAGCTAATTCTATACTGAATTGATTTAGTCCTGAGTCTCGCGAAATCTTCGCGGCTACCACTGAACACGAAGGGAGGCTGCTAGTTTCTACACAAGACATTTCTTTTAGCAAACGAGTTTGCAATGAAACAATTTAAAGCTCTTTTAAGTTGCAAGTTTATAAAATACAAAAAATATTCCACACAGACCGCAATGCCCACTCTGTGAATCTTGAAAAGTAAGGCGAGAGTAGGTCCAATTATTTTTTTCGCCATACTTAACTCCTAGCCACTGTGGTAGTCTTAGCACTGCGTTTAGCCCGAGTAGCTGATGCTCTCTTCTAGCTACTCTCAGTAGTTCTGTTCCCAAGGCTGCACTGCATGCCACCAAGAATCACCTTGCACAGAAATCCTCCTGGTTGACTCGGCGATCCTGGGAGGAGCTCTGAATTCGTTAGGCCTCGAAGGTCATGCTATGCGCCAGGTCATACAAAGTGATGGCAGCCTTTGAGCTCATACTATGATTATCAGAAAAAAAACTAATTATGACCGATTCTGGAAATAGTTATTGAGACTGTATACTTTTTAGTGTACTTGAAAATTTCTAGAACAATTTTCAGTGAAGAAATTCTGCGGTTTCGTTTTGTTGACAGGAAATTAAAATTTTGTCTGGCTGCTAAAAAATCTAAACCAGTCTCTATTGTGTCTCTTTTTTATTCAATTGTTAATGCTGCTAGCAAGTGGTGCGTCCATCAGCCCCGCAAATCCAGGGCAGTCAGATCTCATTCGCTCAAGTTTAAAAAAATAAGGTCTTCCTTCATTGCTAGAAGTACAACAAGAATCACCAGACTGAAAAACAGACAATTCAGCATCGATTGATGAATTAAAAAAAACTGTGCCAAAATCATGAGTGTACTGAAACGAAGTGTTTTTCAGTGCGTAGATTCTAAAATATAGCATTTCCCATTCAATTTTATGTATAAGATAACCGCCTTATAATGCAGTTTCTTTGGTCAGAAAGTCAGAGGCTGTAAATAATGGTCCCGAGGCGAGCGAAGCGAGCCGAGGATCATTATTTGCAGCCTCTGACTTTCTGACCAAAGAAACTGCATTATAAGGCGTTTATAGTATGTAAACTTCACATACACCAAAATCAGCACAAGAGAGATTTTGTACCATAGACTAACCCACAGAGTGGAAGCAGGATAATACGGCTCACTGAGCGGTATTATCCTGCCTGGCGGGAACTGCGGCAGGTCGGACGCCTTCTTGTCGTGAGCCGCCTTCTGCTGCTGACCGGCGACTACCAGGTTGTCCTCGACGAACTCGTAGATTCTCGCCATCCGTTGTTCTAGCAGTGCCGAATAGGTGCTGATGTCGTACTGCCGCTCGCTGTTCTGCACTGGCGGCGGCAGCTGCGGGTCGCGGCCAGTCCTTACCGTCAGCGGCGCCACCTTGGTCGAGCTGTGGACCCTGGAGTTGTAGGACAGGACCACCAGCGGCAGCTGCTCCTCCCAGCTGGACTCGGTCTCGGCGAACAGCCTCAGCAGCTGCAGCAGCGATTTGTTACCGCGCTCCACCAGTCCGTTTCCTTGTGGATGGTAGGGCGTGGTGCGCGTTCTCTTGATGCCCAGCGCTCGCAGCGTCTCCTTGAAAAGCTCGCTCTCGAAATTTGCGCCCTGGTCAGAATGGATGATCGACGGAACTCCAAGGAGGGAGAAGACTTTCACAGCGGCGTCCGCGATCGTCTTTGCAGTCTGGTCTGGCATTGGAGCAGCGGTCAGGAACTTTGAAAACTGGTCCTGCATCACTAGCAGGTAGCTGTTGCCTCGGTCTGACGTCGGAACCTTCAGAACGTCGATCGCCACCGTCTGCCATGGCTTGCCGATCGGCATCTCTCCGAGCGGGGCTGTTGGCCGCTGCTGCGCCTTCTTCTCCTGGCAGGTCGGACACTCCTGGCAGAACCTCACGGCGTCGCTCTGCAGCCCTGGCCAGTACGCCGCCTGTTTCAGCATGTCGGCCATCTTCTCGGGCCCAAAGTGGCCGCCGATGCCATCGTGGAAGTCGGCGAGAAACCGCTGCCGCAGAGCACTGGCACCTCCCTTGGTCCCGCAGCGTCGTTGTAAGCACGGCAGAGAAGGCCGTCCTGAAGTCGCAGTTTCCGCCAGATTCGCCCGAAGTGTCGCAAGCAGGTATCGGACCATTTAGGTGGGGCATCGGCGTTGTTCTTCAGCGCAGTGATGACCAGCTTGAGCTTCGGATCCGCGACTTGCGCTCGCCGCATCTCCTGATTGGTCAACTCCGACTGCAGCTCCGTTGCTGATGCTTCGACAGACTTGCAATGACCTTCGTGCTGCCGGGACAAGCCGTCCGCCTCCACATTGTCGGCACCCTTGGTGTACTTGATGGTGAATGCAAACTCCTGCAGCAGCAACCGCCAGCGTCCGAGCCGGCCATGACTGTCGACCCGCTGGGAGTTCAGGAACGTGAGCGGGCAGTGGTCGGTGAAGACCGTGAAGTGCCTGCCGAGCAGGTAGTGACGGTAGGCCTTCAGCGCGTGCAGGATGGCCAAGCACTCCTTCTCAACAGTCGAGTACCCTCTCTCCGGAGCCGTGAGTTACCTGCTGCAGTACTCTATCACCTTGTCGCCTTGCTTGAGTACGATCCCGACTCCAGTGTTGCTAGCGTCCGTGTACAACTGGAATTCCTTGGAAAAATCTGGATGGCTGATGATCGGCGGCTGCTGAAGGGCCTCCCTGAGTCCACGGAATGCCGTGCTGCACTCGCTGGTCCACTCGAACTTCTCCGTCTTGCTGGTCAATCTGTGCAGCGGCCCTGTGATGTCGGAGAAACTCGGCACGTACTTCCTGTACTGGTTGCAGAGGCCCAGGAACTGGCGCACTTGCGTTGGCGACTGCGGTATTGGCCAGTCCCGGATGGCGCGCACCTTCTCTGGACTCACGGTGGCGCCCTTGGCCGAGAACACGGTGCCGAGAAACGTGACCTCCGGCAGGCCCAGCTGACACTTGCTGCCGCGGACTGTGAGCCCAGCGTCCCTGATCTTTTCAAACACCTGTCGCAGGTGCTGAAGATGCTCGGCTTTCGACTTCGAGAAGCACAGCGTGTCGTCCATGTACGCGGTAGTCAATCGTCAGCCGCAGGTCGCCGTTTTTCTTTCGCACGTAAACCGGGGGCGCCACGTAAGGACTGTCGGACTGCTCGATGACGTCATTGTCCAGCAGCTCTTGGATCAACTTCTTTACCTCGGGCTCCCAGTGAACCGGCAGCTTCCTGGGTGGGATTCGCACAGGGATATCGTCCGTCAGCGGAATGCAGTGCTCGTGCTGATCTGTCAGCCCCGGCCGCCTACTACTACTACTACTACTACTACTACTACTACTACTACTACTACTACTACTACTACTACTACTACTAACTACTACTACTACTAATACTACTACTACTACTACTACTACTACTACTACTACTACTACTACTACTACTACTACTACTACTACTACTACTACTACTACTACTACTACTACTACTACTACTACTACTACTACTACTACTACTACTACTACTACTACTACTACTACTACTACTACTACTACTACTACTACTACTACCACTACTACTACTACTACTATTACTACTACTACTACTACTACTACTACTACTGCTACTACTACTACTACTACTACTACTACTACTACTACTACTACTACTACTACTACTACTACTACTACTACTACTACTACTACTTCTACTACTTAAGTTTATTCTTTGTTCTGTCTCAATTTTAGCTCTCTCAGTGCAGATTGCGTTGCTTCAACAAACTGCTGACACTTCAATCATCGACCGCATATCCGAAGGCCTCGAACTCGCAAATGACGATATTCATCCACATCCGTCCCTGCACCACGCGAACTCTGCTGCCGAAGGCGTTGCAGCTGAAGTTGGCCACAGAGAACGCCACCGTCAGGCTCACTCGGTTGCACTCGACTCCGTCCACCTGCAGCGAGAACGAGTTCAGCCGGTGCGGGCAGCAGTCCTGGTTGTTGTAGATGGTGACGTGCGTGACCAGAGCGGCCTTGGACAGCCGGGCCTCCCACCACTCGTTTGGGGAATAATCCGTCACGCTGCACATATTCCCGTACAGCTGCTGCGATCGGTTTCCGTCCATCGCTTTCTCACAAACTCCGTTACGAATTGAGCTCACATAAGTAGAGCTCTGGTTGCAGGCCGTTAAGTCCAACCTGTTCTCGCCTGCAATGAAAGCATCATAGCAAGAAATGCGGTCTAATTTGGCTGATGGCCAGTTGCTATGCTGTATTCGGCAACAAGAAACCCGAAGGCTCACCGACTCGAACGGCCACCTCGGCGCTGCCGGAGCCGCCCACCCAGGCCGCCCCGAAGGCGCTCGCGTTCAACAGGCCGCACACGCCCTGCAGCCAGCTGAAGCCGATGCAGCCGCCAGCTCCGGCGCACCTCATCGAGCAGTGCACGGAGCTGAAGGCGGGCGCGGACTCGATCGCGGCTGGAGCGGAGCTGCTTGCGGACCTGACCACTTCGTCCACGGCCTGCTGCACTGAGGGGCCGGCAGAGACGGCCAGCAGCAGCAGCGGCAGCAGCAGCAGGTCTCGGCTCATCGTGTGGGCTGGTTGGGGTCGGCGTGCGGCTGTGCAGAGCGCTTTGACTCGGCAGCTGAGCTGGCGGGAGCTGGGGGCGGCGGCGATTGGCTGGCCTGGGCTGGGCGCCATTGGCCAGGGGCTCTGGTGCTTGCTGTGGTGTCCGTCTGTCTGTCTTCTATCCATATATTTATCTATGTCTTTGCGTCTATCATCGATACTTTTTTATATTGCTTTCTCTGTACATTTATTTTTATGTAATAATGTCTAACAGTTTGTTTAATTCTTCGGTAATTAATTTATTCTGTCTTCATAAGAGTCTCAAAACTTTTTGTTCTCAGAATAAAGGGCACTGACTGACATTTGGCTACTAAGAAGTCGTATCTTGTAAGCCTTCACAAAATGCTATTTGCAGATTACTGCACTATTTTCAAATTGGCAATATAAACATTTCGATTGCGGCTTCCCCTTTCAAAGTCGGAATCCAAAGCCAAAATTAAGACCAAATACTTTCCAGGGAGTATGCTAAAA
Organism: Macrostomum cliftonense; assembly: GCA_950096795.1. Lineage (NCBI taxonomy): Eukaryota > Metazoa > Platyhelminthes > Macrostomidae > Macrostomum > Macrostomum cliftonense. The sequence goes on from CATNEM010000170.1 coordinate 549,374, forward strand.
TAATGACAGCAGTGCTTCCAGCTACTTCAAAATTATCAAAAATTTTGTAAAAAATTGAATGACAAATGACAAAATGCCAATCCAGCAAGAATCGGACATTGACATTTGTGACTGGACCAGCAAATTTATCCAAAATACTGATTTGCATCCGCTTTCAATCGAGCGCAATCTTTAATTCTGTGTCGAAAATCTGCAAATTTCCTATCTCTGTAGTGTATTTTTTCGCAAAAATTGGACTCCAACAACTTTCCAAGAAACGAAGTGTCCCGTCCTTCTACGTAAGGTGTCCTTGGCTGTGCCATTACAGACTACAGTCTATTGGACTGAGGCATACTGTACGAGTAGTACGTCGTAAAAGCTGTGAGTTGGCCCAGAGATTCGGATTTAAAAATACCTACAACCAATAGAGCCCCTCTTTTTCTTAATAAGTAGCTCAGCTAAAAACAAGCAAGAGCGCTCGCCTGCGCTAAAATATCTTATGCATAAAAACTCCGCCTTATAATGTAAAAAACTTTCTCCGTCTCCGAGTGCAAAGACATACCAGTGAAGAGGCTTGTCTTAACGGTGGCAGCACAGGAGGAAAAACTGTAAAAACTCAGCTGTAAAAACTCAGAGAAAAAGGCTACGTGGTAAAACTTCGTGCAAGAGAACCTCGCCACGAGAAACTCTTATTGGGGTAAAAACTCGGTGGCGAAACTTCCTGTCGGAAATTCTCGTGCTCCCAAATAACCCGAGCAACTGAGCATTGCGTGGACAGACACATAGGTTACCAACGCGGTGCTAAGCTGACTCACTTTTTCGCTAGCAGCTCCTGTTAGTGTCCTCCCAGCCTCTTCACCTCTTCATCTGGTTGAGAATCGTTTGTAGATGCAGCCCAACTGCTGAGCCAGATCCGATTGCCTCTCGTCCTTTTCTATCATTTTGGCCCACCAAGCAAGCTGCCTTCTCTAGCGCGAGCTTCTGAGTCTGAGCAGAAAGCGCAAATTGAACTAAATTTTTTGGAGCATTTGCAAAGATGATTGAATTGACAGGAGCAAATAAATCCAACGTTTTTGACACCTTGAATGTTTGACACCTTGAATTCAAGACTGCAGCCTTGCTGGCAGTTTGGCCGTGAATGAGAGATGCTCCAAACAGGATAGTAGCGAAGGAAAATTCAAACTTCAATCAGACTGTGACACATAGGAAGGAATTTGCCCTGACAGTTTCCACTCAGCAGAAATCGAATGGGAGCTTTCCCTCGCCTGAAGCAACAGTAGAGGCAAAAGCACTCTCACTTGGCAAAGAAAATTGCCCATTTTTTTACACTGGTAGAATTTTAACGTTTTGAAATTCCTGGCTAGAAGTTAATTACTTCTCAAATCGAAATCCCACACGGCTGCAAGCAAAAAAACAAAAACATCGTTAAGTGCATGCAAAAACATCGACTTTTGGGATACGAAACTCGAACAAAAACCGGATTAAAAAAAGCATTAGTTAATTGCAGCGAAAAAAAATGAAAAAGACATCAAGCTACTTCGTGTTAAATATTGCGAGCAGCTTTAGGTAATTTCTTTCCAGAATCAATAGTCGAGCTTACAGAGTGTGGCTGTCACTCACTGCGGGCAGACTGGTCGCTCAACAACATCAAAAACTGGCACAAGAACTACAATGACAGCATGAAGGCAGGCTCCGACAAGTCAAAGCGAGTTCGACAGCACAACAGTCGGCCAGGTGATGGAGTTATCTGATGGCAGAACATGACAAAGCTGCAGCACACTCCATTCGAGATGGAGCCGTGGGTGATGGAATCCGTGAAGGGAGTCACGCTCTTTCTGCAGCGCCGAGGCAGACTTCTCCAGCAGCCACCACCCGCAGCCCCGGATGACGACAAACAGCTGCTACTAATCGAAGTCTCTGCCGACGTAGACGACGATGGTGCTATCGCAATACAAAGTCACCAGCAGTGATGGCCTGTAGGATGGGGTGACGTCGTGAATTTCCAAACTATTAGGAGTTCCGCTGGCGCTCCGCCTGTAGCTCTGTGTGGCGTCACTGGAAATGCTGCGATTGCTGCTTTTGAAACCATGTTTATCGATCGGTTCACGCGCCCAGTGACACCGTCGGCTTCGGGATGTAGTGGGCAGATGAGGCTGCGTCAGTTGCCGTACGATGTCAGGAACCTGCGAAACTCATGCGAGCTGAATGGTGGGCCATTAACAGTGATAAGCTCTAGAGGAACTCCGTGGCGGGCGTAGAGCTGCTTCACGTGAGGAATCACTGTTGATGCCAATGTTGAGCTGACGTATTAACAGTTGATATCGGGATACTTTAAGATTATATCGGTTGTGATGAGTAGCATCTGTCCCTGAAACGGATCGTAGGATTCCATTCCTTGGTTTTGAGAGACGGTGCTTGAGAGACAGAATGTGACGTGGCCTGACAAGCAACATAAACTTGCACGAATGTTTCGTAACTCGCTCGAATTCTTAGCCACCACACTTTGGACTTCAGCCGCTGGAGAGTCATCTGGGAACTCAAGTGACCTGCATGAGTGAGTGTCAGGCCGTCGAGGTTCCAATTGCCTGTCTGAATAGAATCGATGACAGCCTGAATTTCAATGTCGAGCTTAGCAGTGCTTTTGAAGTCTTCAATAGATTAATTAAGGGGGACAGCGCTTCAAGCGCTTCGTCTCACAACCAGCGACGGGGCATAACTGTCCATTGTACTGACTCCTTAAGCGCCTTCAGTTACACTAAATACGGTATACAGGCATAGACACGCACACAGGCGGTTCCAGAAATGTACACTCTCTATGCCTTGCGGGGTTGCCCTCGTGCATGGGCGTAAATTGCACAACTGGCCCATAGCCCAACGAATCCGTGCACAAGGTCCCAAATTAATGTGACCCTGCACACTAAACCGCACTGGGGAAAATAGCCAACCTACAACGCGGGGTCGCGCCCGGACCAGTGGCACACCAGGCAGACGCGCTAGACCGCCGAGCCACTCGCCCCATCAGTCGGCATCAGTTGTCGGCTTATCATATCCGATGGGTTAGAAGCACCAGGCCGGTACTCAAAGTTTGAACCGCAGATGTTAGAGAGTAAACCCGGGACTGCCAGTCAACTAGGCATCCAAATTTTACCGCCAATGCCGTGTAAGACCCGGACAAAATCAGTAGAGCATTGCATTATTCTGGTGTAGATAATACAATTTACATTTAGTGCTACTTACTGACCGCTTATCAAATATACCGGCAAAGCTTTAACCTGGCCCTTAGTTTACAAATGATGCATTTTTTATATAAATACGATTGTGTCCGAGTTGTGATTGTTCATTTTGGACTTGATGCTCCATGTAAACTATCTAAAAGTGGAATCGAACCTCTAGCTAGGACTGTCGCAACCGATCTGCACTGCTATGCGTCTTCAGGCGACCTCACCAAACAACTCGGCTGTCTTCCACCTCTAGCTAGCTTAATAGAACTCTTACTTATGCTCAGCGCTCTTGTATAGCGCAATTTCTGAGTCTTTCCTGAAAGTTTGTAGCTTTTCACCAGCTTTCTACTTGCAGTAGACTGTCTCTTACACAGCGAAGACATTGGTCACCCGACTTGATTCCTTTGAAACAATTAATTTTCTTTAGGTATTTTGAATTGGTATGTTCGCCTAATTGTGTTGTTTGACTTTCTACTACTGAAATGTATTTGTCTTGTACGCGTGAATTTATCGGTGGCTATGTCGATTTATCTGTCAGTTTTGGTTTTATTTAATTGAAGCCCTTCAGTATATTTTTGCGAAAGGACTACCGCTATTACAACTGCTAATGCAAGAAATATTACTTTACTACTACTACTACTGATACAACTACTAATAGTACTCTGTTACTACTGCTAAGTTTTTAGTTACTATTTCAATCTCAAGCTGTCACACTGCTTTTAGTGTTTATTTTGCCAACTACTGCCACATCAGTCCTCGATCTGATGCCCGAAGGCCTCGAACTCGCAGATGATGATTCTCGTATTCACCAGGCCCTGCACCCGAACTCTGCTGCCGAAGGCGTTGCAGCTGAAGTTGGCCACAGAGAACGGCATCGTCAGGCTCACTCGGTTGCACTCGACTCCGTCCACCTGCAGCGAGAACGAGTTGAGTCGGTGTGGGCAGCAGTCCTGGTTGTTGTAGATGGTGACGTGCGTGACCAGAGCTGCCTTGGACAGCCGGGCCTCCCACCACTCGTTCGGGGAATAATGCGTCACGCTGCAAAAATGCAGCTGCTGCGATCGGTTTCCATCAATGGCATTCTCGCATTTCAGTGAAGCACTAACTGTAGAGCTCTGGCTGCAAGCCGCTATGACCAGCCTGTTCGCACCTTGAGTTCAAAATGCAGCCTATTAAATGAATTACCAATTCGATCGCGGACGATCAGTTCCGCTTCTGCATTCGACAGCAAGAAACCCGAACGCTCACCTACTCGAACGGCCACCTCGGCGCTGCCGGAGCCGCCCACCCAGGCCGCCCCGAAGGCGCTCGCGTTCAACAGGCCGCACACGCCCTGTAGCCAGCTGAAGCCGATGCAGCCGCCAGCTCCGGCGCACCTCATCGAGCAGTGCACGGAGCTGAAGGCGGGCGCGGACTCGATCGCGGCTGGAGCGGAGCTGCTTGCGGACCTGACCACTTCGTACACGGCCTGCTGCACTGAGGGGCCGGCAGAGACGGCCAGCAGCAGCAGCGGCAGCAGCAGCAGGTCTCGGCTCATCGTGTGGGCTGGTTGGGGTCGGCGTGCGGCTGTGCAGAGCGCTTTGACTCGGCAGCTGAGCTGGCGGGAGCTGTGGGCGGCAGCGATTGGCTGGTCTGGGTGGGTGCCATTGGCCCGTGCCCTGCTGCGTGCTTGCATGCAATAAAGTAGCTAGGTCGATAACTTCAGCTGAAAGTCTGAAACCATGGCCTTTTGAAAATGGCATCGCACGCCATGAATCTGCTTAGTTTGAGCTCTCTGAGCGACAAGTTCGGGCCAATGTGTGTGACCTCAAAATTAATGCTTTCTTTTATATTTTGGGTTTCCTCGTGTGCACCAGAGTATGATAGGTTCGCACCCCTGTCTATCAGGTGGGCGCGTTTTGTAAAGCTTGGATGGAGACGTGGTGCTGAGGGCCTGAAGTTGGAAACAGAATTTTCTTTCTTGATTTTTGGGCGCTGTGATTGAGGGGCCACTGATCCATCTACAGTATACGAGCGTATATTAATCTGTCTGTCTGTAGATACTTTATTTAAATTCATCTAAATACGTGCACGAGTATCTACCTATATCAATAAATCCATCTATCCATCTGTCTTTCTATCTACATGTATCTATTCATTTATCAATCTATTTTATTTATGTTTGTTTGTATCTATTTATCGCCCCGTCTATTTATATGTAACTAGCCTTCAAATGTATTTGTATATTTTGTTTATCTACTTATCTATTTATGTTCAACTGTTCATCCATGTAATCCATCAATGAAGTACGGTCTTAACATCCACTTATACATGTACAAGCACCTATGTTCGTGTATTTGTCCCTTGGCGGCCAATAAACTCAAGACTTCAATATTTATTGTGCTGATTACATGATTTTATTATGAATATATAGTACGATATACGTATTGACGTCAGCTTGATTTATTTATTGTTCGTAGAATTTAAAAAATAACTGCTGACATTGCCTATAAATTTGGAGGCCTCAATTCTCCTAATATTCTGCAAACTATAGAGAAGTCAACTACCAAGCCAACTCCTGTGGGAGTTGTAGCCTAGTGGCTAGAGCGCCTGCTTATGACCAGAAGGTCGTGGGTTCGAGTCCAGGCCCCTAGGAGACAATTTGTGCCCTTGAGCAAGGCACTTAATCCCGCATTGTTTCAGTCCACCCAGCTGTGATTGGGTACCAGCATATGCTGGGTAATAACTGATCCTGAAGCAGGCCCATCTTATCCCTGTCACTGTGCGGCTTTGTGAGTGAAGATTCACTGTTCGCCAGGCAGGTTCAAAATAAAAAATGGAGTTGGCAGTGGGGTGCCTACCATGCCCGAGAGTGTTTTCAGGTGCAACGGGTGTGCAGTCTTCACCTGCATCAGCACCCGCGCTACAGGTTTACCTGTCAGCGTCTGTTATTATTATTATTATTACCTAGCCATACCTCTCTCGTTCTGAGGTAGAGGCACGTATTCACAAACCTCTCAAATGGAAATGACATTAAGTGTCGCAATCTGGGGAGACTCACCTACCCCTGTGACAAGGCCGTTAAGTTCAATTGGCTGCTTTGCTTACATGAGAACGGCTTGTCCCCCCTAGGCTGTAACAATAGGATACATAGGTAACAATACGCCTTGAATATTATTTATTGTTTATGCACAATTATCAAAATTGAACGACAAGTTCAGGCCATAGGCGATTGACTTGATAAGAATAGATCCTTTAAAACCCAGGACGATTTTATGTTGGAAAAAGCTTTCAAAGAATCCTTTTATTAGTACGTGTGGTAGTCTTAGTAAATAGTTTTTATAAATCTCTGCAGTCTTTGTAGGCTCTGGCGAATAATGAAAAAAATTAGACTAAAGTAGAAGCATCATTTAATAGAATTGCATAGTAAACTACTGTTGCATAAATTGAATTATATTTAATTAATAATTTAATAAAGCACAGAACAAGGAACTGAATCCCTAGGTTACGCCAGCCTCAGACGCGGCCCAGGCCGCCAGCCACTGAGCGTACCTGTCTGCATCGCTCACGGGCCAGTACCTGGAAGCCTGTGAATCCCAGAACAGGTAGGAGGCCGTGTCGGCCCTGTAGAACAGCCTGCTTGACGAGCAGTAGTACAGCCCCGTAGCCGGGTCGTAGTACATCCCGGATGTGGGCTCCAGCTGCAGTCTGGTCATGTCTGGCGCCGCCAGGTTATCTGTTGGTTCGTCGGCGGCGCGATTTGAAAGCTTCTGGTTGCCTAGCAACCATTGGGCGGCGTCAGGTAGGTCGGTCAGATCCGAGCAGCGGTGGATACGCTGAACCGTTAGAGAGTCCTTGGACGTCGTTGACAGCAAAATGGCGCCGCCTAGATGCCGACATCTGCAAGGAGGAAGAGGATAGGAAATTGGCTGTAAATTATCCCTATCGGGATATACTAAATGCTAAAATTTTGTTAATTAAAAAATTCGAGTCAATAAATTTTCAACACACTACTGATTACATAACCAATACGGTAGTAATATGCGCACAATTTTATCTAAAAATATGATAAATCCATGTAACAGTGACGCAATAAGCCAAATTTTTTTCAACTTGCATTTCCACGCCGCCTTCGTCAAGGTCGACAGGCACCGGATCCAGATGCTGCCGCAACGCTGCTTGCCAACTTGATGACAAACTGCTGTCCTCCTGAACGGTCAGCATTGACTGAGCAAAGCTTTGAGCAGCTTCGGGCGACCAGAGCCGGCGCAGGCCGCTAACAAAGCCTGCACTCTTGACTAATTTATCGTCGTTTGTGGACACCACCGAGACGCATTTCCAAGCGGGATTATTATCCCTATCGAGCAATTTGAAAATCGTTGCGGCTAAAGCTGCGACAGCTTTTGACGGTTTTAACGACGCCGAGGAAGCTGAAGAGGAGGAGGCGGAGGCGGACGACAGACAGCCCCTGCCGAACAGGCAGATGACAAGACGAGCGCCCGCAAATTCGCAGGCTTTGGCAAGCGATGGCAGGCGCGAGAGCAGAGCGGCAGCTGGCAGGCCAAGCGGATGCGCTACTAGGAGCAGCAATTGGGATTTCCGATCTTGCGACTGCTGGCTGAAAATTACGTTTATGTAAATCGAGACAATCTTGATGTAAAAAAATTCATTCATTTTTACTTGGGAATCCAATCTCTAAAATATCCCTAAGAATCCGATAAGTTTAGTACGATGAGATACTATCTCTGAAAAATCCCTACTTGATAATTCAATCTGTGAAATATCCCTACTTGATAATTCAATCTGTGAAATATCCCTAGTTGAGAATCCCATCTGTGAAATATCCCTACTTGATAATTCAATCTGTGAAATATCCCTACTTGAGAATCCCATCTGTGAAATATCCCTAGTTGAGAATCCCATCTGTGAAATATCCCTAGTTGAGAATCCCATCTGTGAAATATCCCTAGTTGAGAATCCCATCTGTGAAATATCCCTAGTTGAGAATCCCATCTGTGAAATATCCCTACTTGAGAATCCCATCTGTGTAATATTCCTACTTGATAATCCCATCTGTGAAATATCCCTACTTGAGAATCCCATCTGTGTAATATCCCTACTTGAGAATCCCACCTGTGAAATATCCGTACTTCAGAATCCTATCTGTGAAATATCCCTACTTGAGAATCCCATCTGTGTAATATTCCTACTTGATAATCCCATCTGTGAAATATCCCTACTTGATAATTCAATCTGTGAAATATCCCTAGTTGAGAATCCCATCTGTGAAATATCCCTACTTGATAATTCAATCTGTGAAATATCCCTACTTGAGAATCCCATCTGTGAAATATCCCTAGTTGAGAATCCCATCTGTGAAATATCCCTAGTTGAGAATCCCATCTGTGAAATATCCCTAGTTGAGAATCCCATCTGTGAAATATCCCTAGTTGAGAATCCCATCTGTGAAATATCCCTACTTGAGAATTCAATATCTGAACAATCCCCAAGAAAGAATATCCTAAACTGAGAATTCCCAATAATGTACATGGTATAATTACGGCAAAAATATCCTATTGGGAATCCGATTTACATCCCATATCTCACCCATTCTCAGCTGATCCAGTAGTGACGGACTTTTCCGTCTCATCTTGGGCTTCTCGTAGCAGCAGCAAGTGGGCAAAATCAATAGGTCGACAGTTGACAGCGGCTGGGGATTTTGCGGTTGGCTTTGGCGTCAGCTCAACTATGGATCCCAACTGACGGTCAGGTTGAAGCTTTCTGCCCTCTTCTAGGAGAGGCACAGATTTGTCGGCTTTGGATTGCGACAACAATTTCGACAGATTTTCGTCAAGCTGATCAAGAAAGTCCCCGGCGCAGGCCTCGGTTTCCGTCAGATCGTCGGCAGCGTCCGACGCCTCCGGCAGGCGCTGCAGCTCCGACAGGCGGGCGTCGAGTTCGGGACGACCGAATTTAGGGAGCGTCGAAGCCTCTGCTGACGAAGATCTGGTTTAAAAGAATCTCAAGATTTAGTATTAGAATTACATGACCACAAGAATCCCCTGATTTAGGATCGGAATCCCATGATTGAGGATCAGAGTCCCATTATTAAGAATCAGATCAGAATCCCACGATTTAGGATTAGAACCCAACGATTTAGGATTAGAACCCAACGATTTAGGATTAGAACCCAACGATTTAGGATTAGAACCCAACGATTTAGGATTAGAACCCAACGATTTAGGATTAAAACCCCACTAATTGGGATCAGAAAGCCACGATTTAGGATTAGAATCCCATGAAATAGGATCAGAATTCCGTAATATACGATAAAAAACCCATGGTATAGGATCAGAATCCCATGATTTAGAATTAGAATCTAACAATTTAGGATCAGAATCCGAGTGAGTTAGGATTAGAATCCCAAAAATTAGGATTAGAATCCAATGAATTAGGATTAGAATCCAATGAATTAGGATTAGAATCCCATGATTTAGGATTAGAATCCCACGATTTAGGATTAAAACCCCACTATTTAGGATCAGAAATCCACCATTTAGAATTAGAATCCCATGATTTAGGATCGGAATTAGATGTTTTAGGATAAGAATCCCATAATTTAGGATAAGAAATCGATTATTTAGGATCAAAATCTCACGAATAAGAATCAGAATCCCACGATTTAGAATCAGAATCCCACGATTTAGCACTGGAATCTTAGGATTCAGATTCAGAATTTCAGTGATTTAGGATTAGAATCCTGTGATTCATGATCAGAATCTCATAATTTGTGATTAGAATCCTGTGATTTAGGAGTAGAATGCTATAGTTTAGGATCAGAATCCCATTATTCGGGATCAAAATCCCATGGTAAATCATAGGATTATCAGGCTACTCACACGCCGGTTTCGGCCACTGAAGCCAGCAAGCGCAGCTGTGAGAACAGCTCAGCATAGGCCTCGCGCCATCGCTTAAACGCATCGGCGGTGACCCGGCTGATGAGGTCCACGTCGCAGCAGCCCCGATCGATGCGAAGTCGAGCGCCCTGAAGGACATTCTGAAGGTCTCGCGAGCAGCGACGCACTGCGACGATCATCTGCTGGTCACGCGGTTGCAGCATCGACTCCTGCTGCCAGCCGCCTCGACGCGGTCGCTTCGTTAGAGGCTGCGACTGGAAGAAATTATTAGCATAATTGGCTTCGATTGTTTACTTGTCTGCCTCACATATTGCCTGTCTGGCTTTTATTTCTTCTTTGTCTGTCCTTCTGTCTTTAATTCAGCCTGTCTGTCTGTCTGTCTGATTGCCCAATCTTGTCTGTCTGTCTGATTGCCCAATCTTGTCTGTCTGTCTGATTGTCCTAATTTGTCTGTCTGCCTGATTGTCCTATCTTGTCTGTCTGTCTGATTGCCCAATCTTGTCTGTCTGCCTGATTGTCCTATCTTGTCTGTCTGTCTGATTGTCCAATCTTGTCTGTCTGCCTGATTGTCCTATCTTGTCTGTCTGTCTGTCTGATTGCCCAATCTTGTCTGTCTGTCTGATTGTCCTATCTTGTCTGTCTGTCTGTCTGATTACCCAATCTTGTCTGTCTGTCTGATTGTCCTAATTTGTCTGTCTGCCTGATTGTCCTATCTTGTCTGTCTGTCTGATTGACCTATCTTGTCTGTCTGCCTGATTGTCCAATCTTGTCTGTCTGCCTGATTGTCCTATCTTGTCTGTCTGCCTGATTGTCCTATCTTGTCTGTCTGTCTGATTGTCCTATCTTGTCTGTCTGCCTGATTGTCCTATCTTGTCTGTCTGTCTGATTGTCCAATCTTGTCTGTCTGCCTGATTGTCCTATCTTGTCTGTCTGTCTGATTGACCTATCTTGTCTGTCTGCCTGATTGTCCAATCTTGTCTGTCTGCCTGATTGTCCTATCTTGTCTGTCTGCCTGATTGTCCTATCTTGTCTGTCTGTCTGATTACCCAATCTTGTCTGTCTGCCTGATTGTCCTATCTTGTCTGTCTGTCTGATTGTCCAATCTTGTCTGTCTGCCTGATTGTCCTATCTTGTCTGTCTGTCTGATTGCCCAATCTTGTCTGTCTGTCTGATTGTCCTATCTTGTCTGTCTGTCTGTCTGATTACCCAATCTTGTCTGTCTGTCTGATTGTCCTAATTTGTCTGTCTGCCTGATTGTCCAATCTTGTCTGTCTGTCTGATTGTCCTATCTTGTCTGTCTGCCTGATTGTCCTATCTTGTCTGTCTGTCTGTCTGATTGCCCAATCTTGTCTGTCTGCCTGATTGTCCTATCTTGTCTGTCTGCCTGATTGTCCTATCTTGTCTGTCTGTCTGTCTGATTGCCCAATCTTGTCTGTCTGTCTGATTGTCCTATCTTGTCTGTCTGTCTGATTGACCTATCTTGTCTATCTTCCTGATTGTCCTATCTTGTCTGTCTGTCTGATTGACCTATCTTGTCTATCTGCCTGATTGTACCTATCTTGTCTGTCTGCCTGATTGTCCTATCTTGTCGGTTCGTTTTTCTGTCCTCAGTTCACCTTGTCTGTCTGTCCTACCTTAACTGCCCTAGAGTTTGGTCTTTGTCAGCGCATCTAATTGCCTTCTTTGTTTAATCTCTCTAGCAGACAGCCTCCTCTTTTTGAACTACTTTCTGCCTGTCTGTGATCCTGTCCTATAGGCTCCACGCCTAAGAGCAAGTATTCAACAGGAAGGTGTCAAGACACACAGTTTTCCATTAACTATCATAAGGATGTTAATTGTTTCGTACAAAAATTTTAATGCGCAAACGTATTCAATATAACGTAGCGGACTCTCTTACACAAAACTTTATAAATATGATACAGTACGCAATAGGGGCTACATATTTATATAGAAAAATGCTTCGTAGACATGCTAAAGAAACGAAACAGCAAAATAAGAAAAAACTAAAGGATTTTTGTGTAATTTTAAGAATTCCATAAGCATGTTTTGACACTGTACTATCGCAAAGTGAGATTGGTTATTTTTGTATAGGAACATCAATCAATGCACGCTACATTAACAATGGAAATGATGGAATGAAATGTTCTAAACCTTCCTCCGCAATATAAATGTGCTATTCACACCTTTCCTCGCTACATAAAATTTGCAGTTACAACTCTTTCCCCGCTTTTTATATCTGTTTTCGCACCCTCCCGCTCTTTATATTTGTTTTCACACGTCTTTGCTCTTTATATTTTGTTTTCACACCTCTCCCCGCTCTTATGTGTTTTCACACCTCTCCCCGCTCTTTATATTTTGTTTTCACACCTCTCCCCGCTCTTTATATTTTGTTTTCACACCTCTCCCCGCTCTTTATATTTTGTTTTCACACCTCTCCCCGCTCTATATTTAATTTGCACACCTCTCCCCGCTCTTTATATTTTGTTTTCACACCTCTTCCCGCTCTTTAAATTAGTTTTTCGCACCTTTACCCGCTCTCTTGGTAGGGCAGTACCATGAAGAAATAATAAAAGCAACCAATGAAACTGCAGTAAAAAACAATCAAAAGTCAATTTCGCCTAAATAGTCCGCAGCACCAGTTCCAGCTGCTGGCCCTGCTCAAGCCTGCCAACATCGGCGTCGTTGCGTAGGCGAATGTTGGGCAATTTGCGAATCCGTTCAACCGAGGCCTGATCCTGGCCAAGCTCCTGGCACAGCTGCTCCATCAGATTGGCGTAGGTCCGATTGCCTAGTTCGAGTTCGATGAAATCGGTGTCCCTGGCGAAGAGAGGAACGGAGAGATCAAAGGGAAAGAATTGAGATACGAGGGTTTTGAAAAGGTTGATGGTACAAAGACAAAGCAGATAAGACAAAGAGCTAAAAGGGAGACGAGGACAAGAAGGGCCTAAAAACCCCCCTTACCGGACTCAAAAGACTCACCTAGAGTTGGCCACTCTGGCCAGCAGCAACAGCGGCCGACGTCGCTCGGCTACGAAGTCGACAGGTGCAGAGGCGGCGGTGGCGGTGGCGGCGGCAACTGTAGCAGCGGAAGAAGAAGAAGCAGCAGCTGTCCGTCTGGCGTAATGGAACTCCGGATTGCGCAGATAATTAGGCACGAAACTGTTGCTCCCAGTGGCTACGGTATCCGACACTGGGGCAGCCATGCCGTCACTCGTAGAACTATTCTGCTGCTGATTATCCCCATGATTGCTAGAATCGCCAGCAACCGCTAAGCTATTGAACGAATTAAGCAATTTGGCCAGTTTAGCTGAGCCGCCAACTTCCGATGGCAGTTTTCCCGCCGAGTTCTTGGCCGAAGGATTCGCACCCGCGCCTGGGGAAAGAGTGAGAGAGAGGGGATACAGAAAGGAAATTTGTTGCCATGGAAACTGTAAAGGGGCAGATAGAAACGGTAAAGGGGCGAATAGAAACGGAAAAGGGGCGCATAGAAACGGTAAAGGGGCGGATGGAAACGGTAAAAGGGGCGGATGGAAACGGTAAAGGGGCGGATGGAAACGGTAAAGGGGCGGATGGAAACGGTAAAGGGGCGCATAGAAACGGAAAAGGGGCGGATGGAAACGGTAAAAGGGGCGAATAGAAACGGAAAAGGGGCGGATGGAAACGGTAAAGGGGCGCATAGAAACGGTAAAGGGGCGGATGGAAATCGTAAATGAACGCATAGAAACGGTAAACGGCGGATGGAAATGGTAAAGGGGCGGATGGAAATGGTAAAGGGGCGGATGGAAATGGTAAAAGGGGCGAATAGAAACGGAAAAGGGGCGGATGGAAACGGTAAAGGGGCGGATGGAAACGGTAAAGGCGCGCATAGAAACGGTAAAGGGGTGGATGGAAACGGTAAAGGGCGGATGGAAATGGAAAAGGGCGGATAGAAACGGTAAAAGGGGCGGATGGAAAGGAAAAAGGGCGGATGGAAACGGTAATGGACAAACAATATGTACACACCAAGTAGCAGGCTAACAATATGCGGGTGATCCCGCTTAGCGGCCCAATGTAAAGCGGTCCAACCGTTAACCCGATTCGCTGAGTTCACGCTGGCACCTGACGCAAGCAAACTGGCCACCCGATCTTCGTCACCCTGAGCGCTGGCCTCGCGCAAATCTTCGTCCAATGTTGAATTGAAATCGCGTACAATTGGCGCCGCACTGTCGCTGCTGCCGTCCTGAATGTCCATTGATTCGTGATGCGGATGATTGACGATCACTTCGCTGTGAAGAATTTGTAAATTGAGTTTAATGATTCACGTTTAATAAGTAATCGAAAATTGAAGCCATTAGGGGAACAAATTAAAGAGAAACACGTACTATTTGTACAAAAATAAATATTTTTCGATCAAAAAGTGCTAAGATTTTTCTATATGGTAGAAAAAATTTTCTTTCAATTCTGCACCAGTGATTTGACACAGAAATGTGTGCTGTCCCGGTCCCATGCGCCCCTGCACTCGCACCAATTTACGTGTCATTTAAATTACTGAGCAACCGTTTAACTGGCTGGCACGCGTCTTATGCGATTTTTTACTGTTTGTGGAGAGAAGTTAGAGTGAATAGACACACAAGGATAGACGCCTAGACGGTTCTAAAGAGTGTACGGCTGTAGAAAGGCAGAACCAAGCATGCCTCCAAATTTCTATTCCAATGTACAGTGGGAACACTGTGCAGATTTTATCGGCCAGAATGACGGTAAGAAATTTGAGGTGGTGGGGCTGATAGCAGGCAGTGTAAATTTAGAAAATACAGCAGGCTAGGGGTGAGTGAAGGGTTTGCTGGGTAAGAGTAGGTTAAGTACAATTCTGAATCCAAAGGACAGAAAAACGCTAGAAAAATAAGACCTTGCCTTGCCTTAACTCCCACACGCCCTAAACTATACAGCTTATCGCTCCGCAAAGCCAGTCTGTAATGTTCATAAAACTGGCGTTTTTAGCTGAGCACAAATATTAATCATTTCCGAGTAAGAAGGAAGATAAATAAACAAAGCAAAACAACGCGGTAAGAGGTAAAAAAGACGAGAAATTATATTAAATTACTAGGATAGGCAAAACGCAAACTACACATACAAAAAGTCTTTCTTACTATTTAAGCCTATTTGACTGATCTTTTAACATTGTGTTTAATGATTACAAATCGTGAAAGCTATTCAAGGCTGGTTTACTAAACAGGTAAGTAATTGTCAGTGTAATTTTAATTCATAGCAAGAAACTCGATATGTTCTGCAGAAATAAAGTTTCTGGCTTCTGACAAAATTAAGAAATGACGTATTAAAGAATATAAATAAATTTTATGTAAATTGCACTAGGACCAGGATATAGGGTGTAAAATTGTTTTTTTTTTGTGTCCAAACGTACAAATACAATTACTAACAAAAATAGAAACCCCGACTATGACGACTCATCTGTCAGCCCTCGTGATTGTTCCTATTCACTACAGGTAGGCAATGTACGCGGAAGCTTTAGCAACCGAACGAGCTGCTAGCGCCACAACGGACCAGAATTCTGCAAGGCCACAAGCAGACGGACTAAAAGAACTAGTTGGCGATTGCACCTGTCCAATTTGTCAAGAGATTTACACTAATCCGCATCAGTTAGCCTGCGGTCACTCATTCTGTTTGAAATGTTTCGAAAAGCTCAAACGAAAATGGGAGAAACGGTCAAGCACTAGCGGAGGCGATATAACAAGCTTCGGTGAGATGCTGCTTCAATTATCTTCTTCAGCGGCTAGAAGCGGCGGCCAATCGGACCCTCTGCAGTGCCCGGTGTGTCGAACAAGCATCGACCCGCATCTGCCACTGAAACCCGACCACACAGCCCGGTCTCTGCTGCTCGCATTGAAAACTATCAAAGCTGGCTGCTGCCAAGAGTCCGATTGTTGGAATAAACGGGAACTGTGCTGTACAAACTGTGCGTGCGGCCTGTGCGCCAAACACCACGAAGCTAAACTAGAAGCAAAGCGCTCCAAATGCAGCGAATTGGCTGATGAGGCTGAGAAGTTTCTGTTGGCTAAGGCCAAGGAAACCGAAACTATGCTGGTAAGAATGCTTCATGCTGATTTCTATATTTTTTAATCACTTTTATCATTTTTATTAGCAATTGTAAAATTTTAGAGTCAATTAAACGGATCCGAAGCAAAGCTAGAAGAGCTACATCAATCGTTTTTAGACGCGCAGCAAAAGCGCATGTCGCAGTGCAGGGATCAACTATCAGCTATTAGACACGAAACAGAGCAGGAGCAAAATGAAAGGAATGAAATTGCTGCCGAATTAAAAGCAGAAGCTGATCAATTGCGCCAATTTTTAGGCAAAGATACTGACCAAATTCGACCAGAGGTAATCTATAATACAACGGGTGTTTCAAAAATAACCAATATTTCGTCATACCTTTTGAACGGAAGAACTTATCAACTTGAAGTTTTAGCTAAACAATTTCGAACATTCATACAACACAAAGCTTTATTTTCAGCTAACATATGAGCCAGCATGCAAAAGTAGCGTCCTGCATAAAAGTCTAGATCTCGAGAAAAAAATTACTGAAAATAGAGAGTAATACTGAGAGCCGAAAATAAAGCTGTGTTTTGTATGAATGTTCGAAATTATTGTATTAAAACTTCAAGTTGATAAGTTTTTCCATTCAAAAGTCATGAAAAAATTCTGGTTACTTGGTTCTGGTTGTCTGGTTGGGGAATTCTCTGTCTGTGGGGGTTGTTTTTTACCCGAAGATTTTTTTCTCTGGGGGGTTTTCGGTCTGCTTAGGGGATTTTAACTCCCCGGGGAAAGTTTCTATTTGATTGGGGGATTTTCTAACTGCTGGCGGGGTTTTCTACTTTACTGCTTGGGAAGATTTTTTGACTGCTCTCAAAAATTTTCCAGCTGCTCGGAAAGATTTTCTAGCTGGTTGGGAGATTTTTCAAGCGCTCGGGGCAATTGTCTAATTGCTCGGGGAGACTTTCAGTAGATTTTCTGAATACACGGAAGGATATTATGCTTTTAGGGAGACTTTAATTTTGCTGCAGAAATTTTCTAGCAGCTTAGGGAGATTTCCGTTAAGTACATGAGTGATTTAAAATGCCTGTCTGCGCCCCCCCTGGGGGGGGCACCGAAGAGCTAGTTTTTTTATCTAAACAGCGAGGTATTCCTAGTTGTCAGTTTCAATTAGTAAGACACTACCAATAGACTTACAAAAACAATCTAAACAGGTTCTCATTAAACGCGACCAGCTCAAACAAAGGATGCAAGCAGTCAACAGTAAGTATCCATCAATGATCCTCAAAGTCGGCTTTGAGCTTGAAAAAATCACCCAGGATCAAGACACTATGCTACAGTCTGTAACGGTAAGAATTCTGAAGCGTCCATACGCTGAAAGATCGGATAAACTGAAACCTACAACGCTGAGAAGGACAAAACGAGGCGAACCATGGGAAGTGCGAATAATGACTGACGACAAGTTAGTGGTAAATTTTAAAGGTTTCCCAACAAGACGCTTGCACATTTTCAATGCTAATACATTGAGAGAAATTGGTACAATCGAGTTGAAGCTGAATCAGGGTCAGTTTCCTGGACAGATATACGTCTGCAGACAGAAGGAAAGAATTTTGGCCTCAGATCCAAAGAATCATTGCGTGTACGAGTTTGACTATGCGGTGAGTTTGATGCAAAATTGGCTTTGTTAAAAAAACTTTGATATGACTTATTGTTAGATATTATTTAACAAAAATTCGTCGTTTTTGATGATTTGATATTTTCTAGGGTCTCCTTACTAGCCAGTTTGGTAGCAAAGGTTCCGAGCCAAACCAACTTCACACGCCTAAAGGAATGTACTCGTACGAAAACCTACTGTACGTGGCGGATAGTAAGAATAAGCGCATTCAATTATTCGATATGGATAAAGGCTACGAGTGTGCAGGAAGCATCGAGCACGACTCCATCAGCAACAATATTCAGGTGAGATTCGTAATGGGATTATAAATAAGTTTAATTAGCTATCGCCCAACTACATTAACTACAACCATCAAAAAGCAGAGAGACTAAGCGATTCAAAATACTATCAACCTGTTTTCGATGTAACTATTTAATTTTAGATCAGATAGACCGCAACATACTCAATAAAGTAAACAACTAAGCCCGAAATACTAAATAAAAATGTTTCTGCATCTTAATCGTTAGGGAGTCTCAAATAAGTATCAAGTTAGGGAGTTTTAGCCTATTGGCTAGGGCATCTGTCTTGTAACTGGAAGGTTGTGGGTTCGAGTCCCAGCTGTAGGAGACAATTTGTGCCATTCACCAAGGCACTTAATACCATATTGGTTCAGTCGACTCAGTTGAGATTCGATACCAATGTGAGCTGGGAAATTTAGAGTGGGTGTTGCGGCCCCTCCAGCCCGTCAGGACTGAGCAGGTGTACACCGCCTTCGGATTTTCTTACATCTGGTCGAAAGGCCGGGTGTCTAAATTTACATTTAATTATTTGAACCGCAGGCTGTATTTGTGGGACAAGCCAGCATAGTGCTGTGTGATCGCGGCAATGACAGTCTAATTATATTCGACCGGCTCAGTAGAAGCTTTGTTAAAAAACTACCAGCCGGAGGCGAACCATTCGACGCCTGCGGTGACAGATTCGACAATATGATTGTGTCGCTAACTCGAGAACGTAAAATACGTATATTTGATTCAACAGTGACTCACTGCATCAATACATTTGAAATTGGCTCCGCTATGGAAGGCGATTCGGAGAAACTGCAAAACTATTTACACGGAGTAGCCTTTGATTCTAAAAGTGATCGACTATTTGTGGCTGAAGCATTCGCCAAGAGGTTACTTCGCTTCGATATGACCTAATCTGTCTGTGATAACTTGACACCATTATTAAGATACCTGACCGTTAATGCTGTATCCTAGACTACGCTCTATCCGCGAACATTACATTTCGGTAATTAGTTGCCTATGAATTTGATTTTTTATGCACCTAATAATATTATATACGGTAGCATAAAATGTTTATTATACGAAATGATTTAAACTATCCAGGGCAAACATTAATTTACTAATATACCGCTTTCTTAAAGTAGGAAAGATTTGGCGACAAAAAACTCGTTACTATACACAACCTTGATTAAATTTGCTACTTTGATCCTGCTTACAAATATTGGCCGTAGTATGCCAAAAAAGCTAGCCTATTCTATTGATCCTTGTTAATCAATCGAGATTAATGTAATATTCTTTTAAAATGCCGTTTCACTAAAACTAGTTAAACTTGCATACATTCAGTATGAAATATTGAGCTGAATTATTGTTTTCCTTAACTTGAAAATTCCGGCTTAATAATATTGACTAAAATCAATGAAATTTTCCGAACTGAAAAATGAGAGAGTAAAGTTTGCTGACTTTCCTTAATTTTTGTCCTAATGAAATGCATAGCCAAAAACTATAAAAAATGCAAATCAATGTAACGCAGCTTTATTTATTAAGACGCTATTTGATTTTAGATTAGTTGAAGTTAATTCAACTCGAGACGAAAAATATAGGCAAAAACTAAATGTACATTTAAAGGTGACGTAATGAACTACATACGATGAAATAAAGTAGCATTTTACTTTTAGCTTACTCACCACTGGGAATTATCACTCAATAAACCATTCTGCAACACAATAGGCACAATTTGCTGCGTTTGATGCCTAAAATTAGGTGCCTGGTTACGCGGAGTTGCACCACGTTTTCGCGTCTTTTTTGAACTGCCGCTCAGCCTAGATGGCCTGCGCGCTGGTGTTTCTGGTATAACGCAGGCCTTCTCGTCGCCAAAATAGTGCACTATCACTAATGGATTGTCCTTCTCTTCGCGAGCCAATTCAACATAGGCAACCCGAGTGAATTTGAATTTTTCATTTGTTTCTTTGTTATAAGCAACGTGGCGGATTACTCTGAAAACGGCAATCTGTTTAGCAATGTCCAGGCTATTAAATTTTGGATAATAGTGCGTTCCGTTTGATAGCCAGCAGCGCTCGTAGCCATCAATACGCCAGGCTACAAATGGGGTTTGATAGATAATTTTGATCAATTTAAGATGACACATTACTACTTCATCATGCACTTAATCTTTTAAGGATATCTATACATCTTCAAAAGACATCATTAGCTTCAATTTACTCTCCTAACACCTTCCTCAGGATTCCAAATTCTGGCTGGTTTTCATCTTAATTGCCTAATAATAATCATTATCACTTAATCTTCAGCCATTCTTCCTGCTACAACATTAATCTCCATCCCCTCCATGTAAGCTGTGCTACTTACATATGCCTGAGCTACTTACATCTGCCAATGATTTTCGCTCTGTAAACATACACTTCGCCACCTTTGGGTCTCTTGGGCGCTTGGGTAGAAATCTTGGTGCGATTCAATGTTTTCAGTATATGCATGGCGTCTGTTGGGCTCATGGACTGGTTCCATTGGTCATATACACAGCATCTAAAATGAATAATTGTTTTCAACTGAAAGAAGTTTAATTTTATTAAATGAGATACGTTTACAAACATTATTTTTATAGAAACGATTGTCAAAATTAAGTATTGACTAGCACAATAGGGTGCTTTACTTATTCAATGGGTGATTTATTTTAATTGATAAGTGTAAAAGGCCTTATTAATATGTTTCTATGAAATTTTGATATTTGAATTCGCGCTTAATTGTTTTAAATAGTGAAAACAAAATCTGGTCCATAAATACATGCGATTTTGTGGTGGAAGAGAGCAACTGTTTGGCTTCTGGCATTTACCCAAGTAAAAAATTCAGTTCGAAACAAAATCTTCCTGCCCTTAGTCACTCATAGAGAGCTTCTGCATCAAGCAGAGAAACTGCCCAGAAGGTGAGATTAAGATAGGAAGTAGATACCTGCCACACCACCCAGAAGGCAAGACAAAGGGGAATACTTGCCAAGGGCAGAGAGACTGCCCAGAAGGCAAGAATGTACCTGCTAAAGAGAGCAGAAATACCACCTTAGGGTGAGATTATACTGCTGAGAAAGCGAGATATACCGCCACGGTGCGAAAATAGATCTAGAGAATTAGAATTAGGACTAGGGAATTGTTAGGTAATTAAGGCTGCAACCCTCTGGGTACCGCCCTAATTTCAGACTGGGTGTACTACTTGGCCTTATAAACACTACCAGCTAGCCAAGTAGACACTACTAGGCAAATGAGCAATTAAGTAAATTCTAGGAAACAGGTTAAGATTTGAATGAAGATAGAAGAAAGCCCTGGAACAAAAGAAAGGATAGTGTGGCGCCATTTAAACTATGCTCATGATCATTAATTATCTATGCTGTACTGAACGTGTCTACTTGCTAAAACTAATGTACTTGCTGCTCGTAGTGTCCACGTGCGGCACGTTACTCTGATTCATCGCTTTATGTGTACAGTATGTTGTGGGCAGCACGTTGCCGTCAGGCTTGTCCAAAATAATATAAAGAGCAGAGTGGCCATCAGATAGGTTTGAGTTTTTTCCACAGCTGAGCTATCTCTCAAAACAAGAGTTTGCTTCGTTACTACAGCACGACAGATAGTTTTGAGCAAACTAAAAGTTAATTTATAATCCAAACTTACAAGGATGAAGAAAACCGTGGAGTCACTTTTCCTTCCTATGCCCATGTTTGAACTTTGTGCAGCCAATTCTGGCCTCTATTCATGTTTTATGCTAAAAGTGTGTTTTTTATTTGAATTTGATATATTTTGATACTCTGAACTAATAAGCATTAAAGGGACAACCCCTTAGTTAAGAGTCTATGCTAAGAGGCTCAGATTGGTGGAACTCTTTCTCCCCCTAGTTTCATTGTAACATAGCTTGTGACTGTGGTACCCTCTTTTAGCCTGCTAAACACTATCTGGGGCCATTTTATATAATGCAACTTAGTTTTAAAAATTGTAAAAATTAATTGCAGTATCTGCATTGTCTTAACTGTGTTGCTTTTAAGTGAATTTAATTGTCTCCCAATTAATTGATATAAGGGTAAAAGGTTTGGACACCTAACCCTACTTAAATTTGGTTCTGCACATAGTCACTAATTCCCCTTTCTCAGCTATAAGTCTGGTTCCAGCAGAGCCCCCAGATGCCCCTTCCCTTTTTGTCCCTCCATGTGACAAGGTACCGCTCTGTGTCCTGCGATGGGACTGGCCCAATTATAAAAGGGGCCCTCTTTCTTTATTTCTAATTTGTCATGTTGCTTTTCACTTGGCAAATTTCGTTTTTGGCCATTTTGCTTCAGCTAATTATTTGTGCAAGTTTGTTTATTAGCCTTGCACCTTTGACATTGTCCTATTAGCTTGGTCTAAGGAGGCCAAGGAGGTCAATTGCCTGGTCTACACCAAATACCCTGGCTTGCAGGTGGCAGATCCATTGGCCAATCAGAAGGGTGCCCTGGAAATTGGGTCCAGGACCAGCCGCATCCAGCTGGAGGTCCCCTGGCAGCTGGCAAGTGAGACCTTAGGCCCAGACAGTGCCAGGGCCCTGGAGCAGAGAGCAACGCCCATGTGGCCATGGCTTGTGGCGTGTGTTAGGAGCGTGGCGGCACTATTGACAGCTTTGGTGGCCCAACTTGGTGGCGCATTTAGCAAGATGACTAGCTCCCTTAGACCCTCCCCCTCCGGGGATCCTGAATGTAAACACAAAAAATGTTTCCAAAGAAATTTCACCCACAAGATTCAGATTCATGTATTTAGCAGAAAGTTTATAACCACCCTCAGCAAATTAAAAACTATCCTTAGCAAGTTAACAGCCCCCCTCAGAAAGTTTACAACCAACCCCAGCAAGTTTATAACCACCCTTAGCAAGTTTACCACCCCCCTCAGCAAGGTAACAGCCCCTCTCAGCAAATTAATAACCACCCTCAGCAATTTAAAAAGCATCCTCAGCAAGTTTACAACCCCCCTCAGTAAGGTAACAACCAGCCTCAGCAAGTTAACAACCAGCCTCAGTAAGGTAACAACAACCCTCAGCAAGTTAACAACCCCCCTTAGCAAGTTTACAGCCACCCTGAGCATGTTAACACCCACCCTCCGAGTGTTAACAACAACCCCCAAAAATTTATCAACCAACCCCAGCAAGTTTACAACCACCCTCAGAAAGTTAACTACCCCCCTTAGCAATTAATAACCACCCTCAGAAAGTTAACAAAAACCCTCAGAAATTTAACAACCAACACCAGAATGTTTACAACTACCCTCAGCAAGTATACAACCAACCCCAGCAAGTTTACAACCACCCTCAGAAAGTTAACTACCCCCCTCAGCAATTAATAACCATCATCAGAGAGTTAACAACTACCCTCAGAAAGTTAACAACCAAATGGCTTGATGAGGGTGTGGCAGCAGCTTCTAAGGATTATCTTTGGCAAGTTAAATATCTGCATCAAATCCCATTTTGCTAACTGAGCATTTTACTTTTGTTTTATTGGCATCCCAATAAACAAATTTGTTTATTTGGCTACCCTTTTGTGTTTGCTTATATTTGTTTGGTTTTGTCTATTGTAGTTTGAGGTTTTATATGTAAAATCTTGCTTTGAGTTTTGCTCTATTGTATATCCCAGTTGTCTTTACCTGATTAACCCTTATTCATTGTATACTGTTGCAAGGCTTGCATTTTATTGTTGAGTTAGAGCAACATAACTTAGTTATCTTATTTTATTAATAAAGTGGTAAGCAACAAGCAATCTGGCTCTATTTTTTGTGGATAAAGAATATCTTAGCCTTCTAGTATCTTACGAGCTCTTGTGTGGAGCCTCAGGCTAGATCTGATACTTGACTAAGTTGTCTGACTTTAAAACAGTCTGGTGGCAGCCTACTTACTACTGACATGAGTAGTCAAATCAACTAACATATGCCTAAATTTATTTGACATGGTAATTTAGTCTTAACCTTGCCATTTGAACTGCCATTGCTATATCCATAGTCGGAATAGTGCATTTGGTCAGAAAATTCTCGCATACACAAAGGGTCTTGGCATGTATTGCACATTGGCGCACAACCTGATACAAAATTGTCAATATAATTGGCAAAACTGGCAATGTAACTAACAAAAAGGTAAAAATGTGGCTAATTTGCAAAGATTTAGAGGAGATTACAAGCAAAAACATAGCAAATAGGAAGATATAGAGAAGAAATGGTTTATAAGACCTTTTTTGTTCCTTCAAACTTTTGCTCCAAGTATACAACGGTGCACATAGGGTTTTGGCACACAATTTTGGGAGAGACAAACAATTTTTCTGGTGCACACTGCTACCTTCCTAACTATGGAGCTAAATTAATGAATCTTCTAAACAGTTTAGCTTTTTTGACTATTTGGGCTATTATAACTACTATCCTCCAGGAATCATGTCACCTGGCAGACAAAGCTCCTCAAGTAGAAAATTTGTTATAGTAAAAACCTTTGTTAACTTTGGCAACAGATTTCAAATCCTGACTTTTTAGAAATCTTTGATGAGAACAACCAGTTCCTAAACCCCCCAACTACAATAGTCCTTATTTTAATAAGTTAGGCCTACCAAGCAAAAAAGTCTAGTGCCATAAAAATACTGTATTGGAGCCAATTTCAGAAAGTAGTGAGGAAGGCCCTAGTAAATCTTTTCAAACTCGCGCAATTTTTGTTTAACTGCCTTCTATAAAAAATATAAAAATCCTATAAAAATGTTTGTTTTAAATGCGCGGTATAAAATCTGTAATATTTTTATAAAATTTCAATATTTTACGATTCAAACAAATTTTAACATCTTCTAGTATAAAAGGAAGCAATTTTGAAGGAGGGAAAATAAACGTGTTGACTTCACTGTTCACTTGCAAATAATAATAAGAACTTTGTGACTAAGAAGAAATCCTATAAAGTTCAGTCTCACTAAGAGTCTTGTTGAATTTACGGCCATAGAGCCAGGAAGGGCCATTGTGCCAATTGAGCCAAGTGCTATTTGGGCCAAGTGCCAGTTGAGCCAAGTGCTATTGGGCCAGAGTGCCAGGAAGGAGCCATAGTGCTATTGGGGCCAAGTGCCAGTTGAGCCAAGTGCTATTTGGGCCAAGTGCCAGTTGAGCCAAGTGCTAGTTGGGCCAAGTGCCAAGTACATGCAGAATAGGGATTAAAATCTAGGGATTGAAGTTAGGTAATTAGGGCCTGAAGTTTAGAAATTTAGGGATCGAAAGCTGTGACCCTCTGTTCCACGGAAACGCCTTTTGGACAGGACCAGTGCTTGCCGCTTGGCACTGTAAAACGCTACCAGGGAGATTAAATAGATTAGAGAAGAGAGAGGACCACTGGGACAGTAGTGGACACCTTGATTTTGAATACACAAGTGCGCCATTGTTTTATAAGCTTCTGCGCAGCTGCCCGGGCAAGTCTAGTTAGTGTCACATTAGAAGTAATGTTAAACATAGTGCAAAGTCAAATTTCCATGTGGATACCCATCCTTTTGTACACTGGCACGCATTAATTTTTTTCCTTTTGCACTGGACACTGTCTGCAAAAATCCCCATTGGGTAAAAATAGACCAAAAATGATAATTTTTGTATTTATTATATAGCAAAGTATTTAAAGAAATGATTACAAGTGGGTATCATTTTTTAAATCAATTTTTATAAGTGGAAATTAGTAAAAAAAATAATAACACTTTCTTGTTTGATCAAATATTTTATACTATGACTAGCTAATATTAAATAGGGCCTAATACTGTACCATAGTCAGGAAGGTGGCACAGTGTGCACTGGAATAAATTTTGGGGGCACAATATGTGCGCTGATGTGTGCCAAGACCCTTCTGGCCCCTTGTATTTATGCCGTATACACCGCAAAAGTCCGAAAATTTGCTCCTGTATGCCTGAATTTTCAGGGTAAAAGGCCATCTTCCTGACTTTAGATACTGTAGATATTGTGGTATTACAGAATTAAAAAATTACCCTCAAATTAGTTGTATTATTGAAGGCCTATCCTAGCCTACTTATATTAGAATAAAAAAATAGTTTTCTTATCTCAATTTCACATTAACCAGGCAGTAAGGCTTTAGGCCTAAACTTGGCTTAGCTATTATATTCTACTACATTGGTATCATAGCTCTGTTGATTTACAAGAAGCAGTGCATAAAATCATTTAGGCAATGTCCTGCTCTGTAATTTTTTAAGCAAAAAATTGTGTTACAGATTAATCCTAGGCCTATTGTTACTTACCTAGCTGCTGGTGTATAGCGAACAGTGATTGTCTTATGCACAACTTGTACCATTTAAATCAATGATCAATAAAAGCATTAACAAAAGTACTGTAACCACTTGAACAAATTTTTTTCAGACTTTCAGCAACTCCTGTACTTTGTATGAAACTGAGAGAAACAATTTTGCTTTACTTCACATTATTGCTGCCCATTACATTTCTTTTGTAGCATCTTTCTATATTTAGCAAATTTCATATATGTACATGTATATTATAACACGCGTTTAAAGTTCATCCTTCGCGAAAATTCCAGATTCGTACTTTCCATAAATAGTTATTATTTTGTCATAAGTCAAATAGTTCTTTCCACACTTTTCTTCATTTTTCTTAAGCAAAATATTTCTATATAATTAGCAAGCATTTTAATAGTCGAATTACTAGTTCTATTTATATTTGTTCCACGCGCCTATATCTTATACAGTACGTCAACTAATATATTATATTTGTTATAATCATAGAAATGCGCGGAAAAATCTGGAAAGATCGTAAACAAGTATATAAATATACGCAAGGCGCTCAGCCTAAAAGCAAGCCCTTTTTCAATACTCTTCCGGACAATAAAAAATCCAAATTCCTTCACGAAGAACCACCGCCTAGTTCTTACGCCTCATTTATTCTGCATTATCGCCCTACACTTTAAAAGCGGATAATTTTACGAATAATATTGTATGAAATACTTTTCAAGAAACCAGAAGATTTAAAAAAGCACGTTAAAATTAACAAAGTGTATTGCATAATTTTTACTTTTGCTTTCTAACGTGTTGTTAAGTTTTTTTATTTTATTAAATAAATTAAAACATTCAAAAGTACCCAAGACCTAAGTACAAACAATAGAAGCTCTTCACGAAAATCGGTTCTAGAACAAGGACAAGAATAATTCTGATTCCAGAACGAGAATCGATAGGAAAATGAAGGGCACCGAATAGAACGAGTGCATTATAACATTTACGTACATTTAAAAAGCATGTAATTTAGTGAATTATCATTAAATAGTTACAGTCTATAACTCAAAGCCTTAAATATTGTATATTAGTTCGAATTTTTAGCACGTAAAAAGTAGTCCTAAAACTAATTATTCTGTTTTATATTAAATTTTCTCGAACCATGTTCCAGAACCAGAACCTGGTTCCAACCGTGTTCGAAAAACGGAACCATCGAAATAAAGAGCTTTGTACCGGTTCGGTTTTTCGAACCAGCAATATGAAGAGGCCCAGTACCATTAATAATCGTAAATTTTGCTACTGCGTGTTAGGTCTAGTACATGTATTAACTATTGTTATCAGTTAGGCCTATCACTTTACAAGGTAGTGCTTGCTAAGAAAAAAATAAAGCCTAGTAAAGCTACTAGTAGAGTCCAGACTATCAAATGCATATATATACTTTCTTCTCTCAGTTAAGTGGCAAATCAGAGGCTCTGGCCTTGGGGTAGCCTACATTCATTCTGATGCACGACTTCATGCGCATGGGTGGATTGTAGGCCATTTAAATTGATACTTTGATCCTAATCCCAAGCCTAGGCTATCTAAGTTAATTATTATTGGAGAAAATATATAAGCCTAGAGCCTGGAGGTAGGCCTAATAATATCAAGCAAGACAAATAATCCCAATGACCCAATGTCATGACAATGGGATTATATTTTTGTTAAGTCATGAATAATGAGTTGCAATATTTTTGTAATTATAATCTGATTTACAGATTAGGTAAAAGCCATATTGCTATTGTATAATTATTGATAACTTTAGAGTTTGTAAAGTGGAGAAATCAACAAAAAAATTTTATTGCTACAATGCCAAATAATAATAAATATACAAATAGGCAAATAGCTATTCCAAAATTGTTACTTGCGGTAGTACTCTTAGTCTTTGAGTTTGACCATTCATAGTTAATTATAAGAAACAAGTAGCATTAAAATTGCTGCATAAAAAGAATTGATTCAAAATGGTTAAAAAATAAGTTTTGAATTTATAAAAATATTTATAATATAGGCCTAAAAAAACTATGGCATTATGCATACTACATATCTATATTTGCAGCTTAAAGATGCAAAGCAATAAAAATGTACCCTGATATTTGTTGGACAAAGGTTTTTTTAACACATTGTTATACTATATTGTACTATGGGCATCTAGGTTTATTTTTTCGGAGTACTTATAGGCACGGCGGCCGTGTCAATAATGTGGCAGCTTATAGGCACGGCGGCCGTGTCTATAATGTGGCAGCTTATAGGCACGGCGGCCGTGTCTATAATGTGGCAGCTTAAAGACACGGCGGCCGTGTCTATAATGTAGCAGCTTAAAGACACGGCGGCCATTATAGTATTATAGCCGTCGATGTTGGAGCTTATTAACGGACAATTTTCGATGTTTATATTCCAACCTTTTATATTTAAATTTATTGCTTAAAAAAATCCCCAAGCAGACAAAAAATCTCCCTGAGCAGTTAGAAAATCTCCTTCAAGCAGTCCAAAATCACCCAAGCGGCTAAAATTTTTTTCGAGCAGCCGAAAAATCTTCCTCCAGGATAAGGTAGAAAACCCACGAACAGAAAAAATCCCCCCAGCAGTTAGAAAATCCCTTTTGAGAAGTCAGAAATTCCAATCAAATAGAGAATTTCCCCAAGCAGTCTGAAATCCCCCAAGCAGACAGAAAGTATCCCCGAGCAGTCTGATTTCCCCCCAGCAGATGGAAAAGTTCCCCAAGCAGTTAGAAAGTCCCCTTTGATTAGTTAAGAAAATCTCACCGAGCAGTTAAAAAGTCTCCCGTAGCATTTAAAAAGTCCCCTTCGGGCAGTTAGAAATCCCCCAAGCATACAGCGAATTTCCCCGAGCAGTCTGAACCCCCCAAGCAGACATTAAATCTCTTTCGAGCAGTTAGAAATCCCCCCAGCAGTTGGAAATTCCCCTTCGGGCCGTTAGAAATCCACAATCAGATAGAAAATGTCCCCAAACAGTTATAAATCTCCCAAGCAGACAGAAAAGCTCCCCGAGCATGTAAAAAATCACACATAAAAAGGCAGAAAGTACCAATCGAGCAGTCAAGAAATCCCCTAGCAGTAAAAAAGTTCCCTTGAAACACTTAGAACTCTCCAAATCAGACAGAAAATTTTCCCGAGCAGTTAGACATCCCCTAATCAGTTAGAAAATTTCCCCGAGAAGTTTAAAATCCCCCAATCAGACAGACAATCTCCCCGAGCATTCAGAAAATCCCCTTCTAGCGGTTGGTAAAACTTCCCAATGCAGTAAGAAAACCTCCTTGAGCAGTAAAAAAGTGTCCCAGAACATTTAGAAAATCCCATTGGAGCAGTCAGAAATCCACAAGCAGTTAGAAAGTCTCCCAGCACCCTAACAGTCAGAAAATTTATGAGTCGTTAGAAAATCTCCCAAGCAGTTTGCAAATCCCCCTGAGCATCTAGGAAATCCCTAAAAGTGTAGAAAATTGTTCCCGAGCTTGAAGGAAAATCACTACAGCAGATAAAAAATCCTGCGAGCAGGTAGGAAGTCGCTATTATACCGCCTTATCAAAGACACATGCGCTTTAAGAAAATTAAGCTAATCAAAATTTAAAATTTGGCAGGCTATCAGACTTACCGATCAGTATCGTGCTCGACGAAGACCTCTTAAACAGCTTTTGCTTCTTTGAAAAGTTTTCTCAATCTAACAGGGCTACAAAACTAACATTCTTTACTTACTGACTCGAGACATGATTGGCAAATTCACTGCAGAACGGCCCACGGCTACTTTAAATAAAAATATATTTCTCAAGCACTTTTTAAGCCAATTTATTCAATGTTGGCTCTCCAGCTGGGCGAGAAATAATCAATCGCTAATAAAATGTACACAGATCGCTTGAGCAGTTTTTCTATTGCCCTTGTGCACAACCATTAAGCTAGGGCTGGGGCAGTGTACTCTAGCTAGGTGAGAAAATTTATATTCTCTTCTTACCGGCGCGACAATTTTGGTAAGCTTGGAGCAGTGTAGTCTAGCTTTATGACGCAACCTTTTCAAATAAAAAATTCGACAGTGCAGAGTTTGAGAAGGATTGGCCCGCAAATTTTAACTCAGCACAAAACTTTATGATGCAATCTAAAAAAAAAACATCATTCTGACAGTGCCGATTTTGACCTTTGTTGGCCTCGCATTGAAAGCATTGGAAAAACTCGTTTTTCAAATATTTAATCCCCTTCCACTTGGAGCAGAGCTTGCAAACTTTCACGGTCTCATCTTTGAAGAATTTGCAATCTTTTGGTGCAAATTTGATCAAAATCGGTTGAGCCGCTCGAGCTCTACATCGTTACAGAGAAAGCTGCCACAGACACACAGACAGACAGACAGACAGACAGACATTAGACATTTAGTAGTAAGGATGTGATATGCGCTTGTACAAGTTTAGCATTCTCAGCCTTGGATCCATGACAATGGAATGAAATTTTTGTGAAATTTTATATACTGTAACTACAAGAATATAAAAACTCGAGTGCTTGCTTTTTTAACCTTAGAGCATACTGTGGCTAAGTTTAACATTAAATGATGGAAGATTTGGGCAAACTAAAACCTTGCCCGCGGGTCAGCTTTGGTTAGGCTCTGCCGCACAATTTATTATGTTTTAAAGTATTTTATACTTTATATAATTATGAAACATGTACTTTAGGTGATCGAAAAAAGTCAAGAGGTATTATTCAATTGACAGTACGAATATTTAAGTATGTAATTATGAAATGGTTGGAAGTCAACATATTTTGCCCTGGAGAAGGCTATGAGAAAACAAGGGGGATAATCGAGGAAAACTCGAAATTCTAAGAGATACTAGGGTGGGGCAAAGTATTGTAAGAATACAAATATGCATAAAAATTATGTAAGCTATTTGGGATTGACGTTTTGAATTAAATTATTCGGCGCAGCGCAACGCAACAAATGACAATAATTAACTTTGTGCCTTAAAAATTTAGCATGTGATAAATTTTTTGCAATGAACAATCTAAACATTTCTATTAATTTTTTCGGCATTTTGTTCAAACCAGTTGTAGTTTTCAAGGTCCTGTGCATTGTCAAACAACAACAAAAAACAAGCCACACTGCTCCAAAAAAGAGTTATGGGGGCAGTGTCAGATGGCGCGCCGCAGAGCCAGCGAACTGACAAAGGCTGTGTCGGGCGCCCCGGTGTCGCTCAGCATTGTCAAAGTATGGGATAAAAACGGGAGCACGAAGTTTGCTTTTGATAAAAACGGTTATTATTAATCAGTAACTTGCAAACAATGGATATGTAAAGGAAAGGGAAGATTGCCAACAATATGCGTTTTGAACAATGAATTTTTGGCATTAAAAGAGACGTCCGCCGTGTCTCCAGTGTCTAACGCTTTTTATATTACAGACATGGCGAACTGCCGTGTCTCTAAGTGTGAACCGATTCAATATTAGCGACACAGCCGCCGTGCAGGCTCCATTGACACGGCCGCCGTGTCTCCAGTGTGGGGCGCTTTCAATATTAGAGACACGGCCACCGTGTCTATAAGCTCCAATATTATAGACACGGCGGCCGTGTCTGTAATTATGGTCCTGGTCAGCACTTGCAGACACGGCTGCCGTGTCTATAAGCTTTTGCATTATAGACACGGCCGCCGTGTCTCTAAGTGTGGCGTTATTTTTTATGCTATAGGGATGCTATAGCATCTTGACTTTTAGAATTGCATCCTAAAATATAATATAGGATGCAATTTTGCATCCAGATTTTTTTAATTCTTCACAATGAAAGACCTCTAAAATGGGACTTTTAAAAAATTGCATCTCAAACCCTGAAATTATATCCTAAAATTAATAACATGATGCAATTTTGCATCCTATGCCTATCGAAAAAAATAAATCCAGTTAGGCATGGTATTTTTTAAATGCAATAGGCCAATTAGCAATTATATAAAAAAATATGACCCAAATAAAAGATGCCATTTGTAGTGAATAATGGCTCTATGCTATAAAACTAAAATGTTGGCTGCAAGGCAATACTTTGAGATAAGAAGATAAAAATGGTATAACAAAAAGCAGATATATTTGTTTACTTTTAGTTTATGGTTATTTTTTTCTAAATGCATGGATAGTTTTTTGACAATAGCTTCAGTCCTATATTTTGAGGGATATTCCTTATAACAGCAAAAGTACCTAAATGTGACTACTAGCCAATAGGCTAAAGAACTTGTTTGGACTACAATGAACTTTGCATTGAAAAAACAATTGGGCATAAGATAAAAATTTTTGCCATTTTTCCAAAAGGTGGCATATTGGCATAACCTTGTTACTAACTACCTGATAAAGCTTATTGCTCAATCTATAAGTGTATAAATTTCATTTATTTTTTTAATGTGTTAATCCTAGTGCCTGGCCACTAAATAAAAGTCAATGCAGTTTAATTGCAGTTATTTTTTGGAATTCACTATTCAAAAGTATGTAGCTTAGGAAAATTGTACTCATTCATCTCAATTGTACTCGCTCAGTATAATAGTAAAATAGTCTTTGTTGTCAATTTTTTATTAACTAGTATAAATTTGACATTTCATAGCCTTTAAAGTTGATAAAAAAACTGCCTGATCCATTTGTATTTTATGAACTCCAAACTTGCGTATCAACTAGTGTTTTAGATTTTAACAATCCCAAATATTAATGATTCTTATCAGTCCACCCAAAAATAATCGCTCTGTATTATTGTATTGCTTATTCATTTTTTTCTCGTTTGTTTGTTTTTTTTCATACAAATAAAAATTTATAAAAAAATCAGCACCTTTTTGCATGCGCCAATAATAATAATAATAATAATAATAAAACTTGAAACAGTTGGAAAAAATGTAAAATAGAATGAAGTATCAGAATGTATTTTGGTAAAAAATTAGATTATAAAAACATCAAGCATATGTTTGTTAATACTTTGGGTATGTCATAAGTAATGTTACTGAGGGAAAAATAGACCAACTGGCAATCACAGATAAGTAAAACTCTATCAATCAACAACATAGTGTCTCCCAATATCAATCAACCTCTGACAGTGCTCATACAGCTTCTCTGCCTCAGCCTGCAGGTGTTTTTCCTCCAGCTGCCGGAACAAGTGCAATGCAGCTTGTTTGACCTCATCATGGTTTGCAAAACTTCTCTTGGAAAAGTTAGCTTTCAGCCACTTGAAGAGGAACCTGTCGCACAAGTTGAAGTCTGGACTGTAGTGACTCTGCCACAGCAGAGTCAATTGCTGTCCAGCCAGAAAATCTGAAACAGCCTTATAGGTGTGCAGCTATGCATTGTCCATCTGCCCCAGCACTTCATCTAGGAGAATCAGGTTTGACCGGAGCGTGCGCCAGAGGTCTCCAGTGTGCCGGACAAATTCAATGAAGGGTCTTCCTTAACCAGGTTGCTGATGAAATTGATGTTCTCCATTGTCCTGGTTGAACATGGTTGGCCAGATCTGGTGGTATCTCCCAATTTGAACCCAGGATCAATAAAGTCCTGAAACCATCTGTAAATTGTCCTGCAAGTTGGGCAGTTGTCTGGCAGTGCAGTCCAGAGATCCTCTTCTACTTCTACTGCAGATTTTCCAAGCTTAAAGCAAACAAAAGTGTAGAACTGGATGTGCATCTTGTCATGATTCATGTTGATTTTTGCTCACTGCATAGAAGAGTTTTTCATCGCATTGCACCTGCTTAATCTGATTAAAGAATTCTTGCCACAGATTGGACCATAGACATCCTATGCACATCTCAAATGAGCTGGTATTGCTTCACTAAGTATACTTTGAAGCTACACTACCCACATGTGCATATAGCTACATAATTTTGACAGGCATGCAGTGACATTGCTTATGACACACCCGAAGTGGCAGTTGAAACCATAGTGAAGCACAAAAAATCATAGTGAAGTACAATAAAACTCTACCAAATAGCTTTGTCAAATTTGCTAAAAAATTTGATCAATGTGTGAAAACTTTAGCTTTCCTGATATCCTTTTCTCTATAAGTAGCATTCTAATTTTGCATTTTTAAATGCATATATAGATGGTTAAATCGTAAGCTCAATAGACACTAGAATATTGAAGTAGGTTTGAGAAGAAATTGATATAGGTCTACTATTTGACCAAGCCATTAAATAAAAATCATGCTAAAAAGTTTGCCTATCCTTAAGTTTATAAATTAATTATCAATTTATAGTTTGAGCAGACTACAAAGTTATAAGTATGTAATAAACCAATTTGAGTATGCAAGGAGCATGGAAAGGAAAATAAGGTTAAAAATCACAATAAGTACCAGGTATAGGACAAATTTTTAGTTTTATTGAAAAAATAATTTTTAATAATTAATCAATAGTTTTGTTAAAAAGCAAGTAATGCTATATTAAAAAAATATTTCTGTAATAAAAGTAAAAATTAATTTTGACTTTAGCATATAGACTTAATAAAATAGCACAGCTGTTAGACTACTTAGCCTTGTAAGTAGGACTTGTTTATTCTCACAAATATTTGATACAAAACTTATGTACTATTTAATACTTAATTATCTTGTACATTTCAAGTTAGAATCTTAAAAAATACTAATTTTTTGTAAGTTTCTTTGCTAATATATATTTTGTAGTATTCAAAGTTAAAAAAAAAGTTGTATTATTTTAAACTTTAAATAAATTAGTTCAAAATGCTTGACTATTTGAGAAAATTGCTGCAAAACTTATTCAACTTCCCAACAATTATTCACATATTCAACAGCTGATAAGATGTCTGCTAGATCAGCAAAACGAATGAAATTACTTTTGCCAATCAAAACTGCCCAGGGTCGTCTGGTTGTACAGAGTAGGGAAGAAGAGATTGAGGATCAAAAAGCTGAAATTATTGATGAGGCAGCCGAGTCAGATGCTGGTTCTCATACAAGCAAGCCTGATGAAAATGATTTCCTTTCTGGCTCTGAACCTGACAATGAACAACCTGATTTTGGCAATGATGACGAATCAGCAAACAAAGAGCTAACACCAGTGGAGCAAATGGCACTTGAGGAATCTAAGGCCAAGGAATTAAAGATTACTATTGCTAATCATGCTCATTGTGTTATTGATAATCCACAGGAGAATGTAAGTTGATATACTATGTAACTTCAGGTTAGGCATGAGTGTTGTTGATCAGCTGATACTTCAGGTTAGGGATGAGTGTTGTTGATCAGCTGATACTTCAGGTTAGGGTTGAGTGTTGTTGATCAGCTGATACTTCAGGTTAGGGTTGGGTTTTGTTGATCAGCTGATACTTCAGGTTAGGGTTGGGTTTTGTTGATCAGCTGATACTTCAGGTTAGGCATGAGTGTTGTTGATCAGCTGATACTTCAATTTAGGAGACAAATTAGTTACTATACTAATGAAAAACGAATAGTAGTGTATGCGATTGTTCCCATTTGAAAATCCGATTAGGTGGGTCATCTGCGCAAGCTGCGCCTACTTCTTGCTAATCCGCTGTGCCAAGCTCGCCCAGTCCTAGCGGATTACGTTGTTGTATCCCTGTGCGAAGTGTTTAAAGACATTCTGCCTTCCTATAAAATCCGTTTAGCAACCGATGCTGAAAAAAGTCAACAAGCCAAAAAGGAAACTAAACGATTGCGCGCATTTGAAGAGACACTTCTGTTGAATTATCGGAAATATTTGGCTCTGTTAAGGCAGGCAATGCGAAAGCCCAATGCTACTACTGATAGTAGAGGTCAAGCTAAAAATAACAAAATCAGCGGTTGGAGAAAGAAACGAAAAAGAGCCGCTCAAAAGGAGGAAGAGAATGCAATCTATGTGAGTTTTTACCTATTCTTTGCTTAGAAGAAATACAATATCTCTTATGTCAGACTAGGATATTTCTCCCCTTCGTTAAATCCCCACAGTCCAATCGCAATGTGACTGTGCGCTGCCTCTCCCAACTGTTAGCCGCCCACCCCAACTTCAACGAATCCTCCGAGCTGATTGCCTGGCTGACTCCGTGTCTGCAGAGCCGGTCAACCGATATCAGCGGCCCCGCCTGCTCCGCATTTCGTCAACTGTTTGTTGAAGATCGGTCGGGCGAGGCCACGCTGAGAGCCGTGAAATCCGTCTGCCGAGTGGCTGTGGCGGCTGGGGCCAAAGTCCACGCCGACCTTCTGGACGTACTGGCCAGTGTCAGGGTGGACCTGCCGCCTCCGGCTGAGGTATGTCGTCTGACGCATGCTATGTGTGTTTTTAAATGATTGTCTATGGCCGATTCTCAATGATTGTCTATGGCCGATTCTCAATGATTGTCTATGGCCGATTCTCAATGATTGTCTATGGCCGATTCTTAATGATTGTCTATGGTTGATTTTCAATGATTGTCTATGGCCTATTCTAAAAGATTGTCTATGGTTGATTCTCAATGATTGTCTATGGCCGATTCTTAATAATTGTCTATGGCCTATTCTAAATGATTGTCTATGGCCGATTTCTAATGATTGTCTATGGCCGATTCTCAATGATTAGACGATTCTTCAGGGATTTTCAAGGATTTTTCAGGGGTGATTCGTTTTCGTCAACGTCATCTTATGGCAGGAAAAAATTAAATCCCCCACCTAACAGGCGGCATCAGACAAGCCGCTGACGCACCAGCAGAAGCTGGCCAAGCTCTCTCGTCGCCAGCGCCGCCAGGACAAGCGCACCGCTGTTGACAGGCGCGGCCTCGAGGAGCTTCGGCATCAGGAGAGCGCCAATGTTCGAGCCCGTCTGCAGCAGCGCTGCGCTGAACTCCTGCTGCACCTGTACCTCCGCGTGCTGCGCGCCAAGCCCAGCGCCAGGGCGCTGACCGCCGCTCTGGCTGGTCTGGGCCGCCTGGCCTTGCGCGTCAACCTGGACATGCTGCCGGACCTGTTCGCCGCGCTGGCTGGCCTGCTGGACTGGCCCGGCCTGTCCGCTGCTCACTCTGTTGAGGTGCGTCTGTCTGTCTGTCTGTCTGCCTGTCTGTCTGTCTGTCTGCCTGTCTGTCTGTCTGTGTCTGTCTGTCTGTCTGTCTGCCTGTCTGTCTGTCTGTCTGTCTGCCTGTCTGTCTGCCTGTCTGTCTGCCTGTCTGTCTGCCTGTCTGTCTGTCTGTCTTTGTGTCTGCCTGTCTGTCTGTCTGCCTGTCTGTCTGTCTGTCTTTGTGTCTGTCTGTCTGTCTGTGTGTGTGTCTGTCTGTCTGTGTGTCTGTCTGTCTGTCTGCCTGTCTGCCTGTCTGTCAGTCTGTGTCTGTCTGTCTGTCTGTCTGTCTGCCTATCTGTCTGTCTGTCTGTCTGTATGTCTGTCTGTCTGTCTGTCTGTCTGTATGTCTGTCTGTCTGTCTGTGTGTCTGTCTGTCTGTCTGTCCTGTCTGTCTGTCTGTGTGTCTGTCTGTCTGTCCTGTCTGTGCCTGTCTGTCTGTCTGTCTGTCTGCCTGGTCTGTCGGTCAGCACGCCACCCGTCCCCAACCACCCGCCAGGTGGTTCGCACAGCCCTAGCCCTGCTCAGCGGCGAAGGCGAGGCCCTCACGCTGGACCCGCGCCGGTTCTACGTTCACCTGTACAAGCGGTTGGACCGTCTGGTGCGCAGTCACCCCGACCTGGCGCCCAGCTTGTCGCAGACCCTCGTCGAAGCTCTGGCCGGCCGCCGGCGTCACCTGCCGCCGATGCGTCCCGTGAATTTCCTGCGTCGCCTGGTTGATTCGATCTGCCAGACAGCCGTCGGCAGCAGCTCGCCAGCCGTCGAGTCGTCCTTGATCTGCCTGCTGCGCTGCTCGGCCCGTCTGTTTGCCGTTTTCCCTCGGTCGCAACGCCTGCTGGAGCCTGCCGACTTGGACGACGATCACGACGGTACCGCTGGCCCGTTGCTAGGCCCGATTGTTGACATTGACGACCCGGATCTGGGCGGCCTGTCCTGTCACACTTGCGAACCGGCGCTCCGTCGATTGATGACAACTAACGACAAAGTGTCGCCGGCTATTCGACAGCTTGTCGGCCAGTTGTTGAAGCAGAATTTTGTGGCTTTGGATTCCAGCATAGCGGCTTCGGGTCCAAGACTGGGCAAACCCGACGCTAACGATGACGGATCCGACAATGAGGAAGAAAATCCTCAGAAGAATCGAAAATTTCCAAATAAAAAGCCTAGGAAGAATTTCAAAGGTGGATCGAAAATCAAGAAGAGCGCTGGTAGCAAACGGAAGGGAGCAAGAGGGCGTTAAGTTTGATTTTAGTGGAATAATTTGACTAATAACAACTTTGAATCAGTGTTTCAATGATAGTTGTTTGAGTTTGTGCTTGATTTATTCTTTAGCATTTTCCTTAATCCCCTCTAAAAATCGACCCTAATCCTTCTATGGATTTATCCTTAATTCGCCACAAAAATCTGCCTAAATCCTTCCATGGAGTTATGCTTAATCCGCCCCTAAAATCGATTCTAATCCTTCCATAGAATTATCCTTAATCCACCCTCAAAATCGACTCTAATCCTTCTATGAAATCATCCTTAATCCACCCGTAAAATTGACACTAATCCTTCTATGAAATTTTCCTTAATCCGCCATAAAAATCATCCTTAATTTTTCCATGGAATTATCCTATGATCCGCCCTAAAAATCGACCCTAATCCTTCGATAGAAATATCCTTAATCCGCCATCAAAATCGACCCTAATCCTTAGATAGAAATATCCTTAATCCGCCATCAAAATCGACCCTAATCCTTAGATAGAAATATCCTTAATCCGCCATCAAAATCGACCCTAATCCTTCTATGGAATTATCCTTAATCCGCTCTCAAAATCGACCCTAATCCTTTTTAAGGATAGAAATATCCTTAATCCGCCATCAAAATGGTCCCTAATGCTTCCATGGAATTATCCTTAATCCGTAAATATCTTTTTACGATCGTGTCGCAGCTACTGCTAGTAACTAGACGATAATTTTACTGCATTTTGGTTGCTTGTTAAAATATACAAGCAAAGAGGAACAATGCTTGGATCTTTTTGTCTGAAATTGATGTCTTGATATGGACTCTGGTCTTCAATTTCTTTTTTTTATTAAAATGTATCAAACTATCTTAGAATTTTAATGTTGAATCCTTATCTAGATTTTTTAGCGAACTTTGGCTTAACTGATTCCATAATTAGTAAGTTGTGATCCTTTCTATTAGCGATATGTAGCGTAAACAAGTCTAAATCTTATTTCTTAAAAACTATTTTAGCATCGCCGATATCAGCCGTAAATAATTCTAGGTCGTGTTTTGTTTCAAATTTTCAACAATTTAAATCGTGCTGCCGATA
Organism: Macrostomum cliftonense; assembly: GCA_950096795.1. NCBI lineage: Eukaryota > Metazoa > Platyhelminthes > Macrostomidae > Macrostomum > Macrostomum cliftonense. The sequence goes on from CATNEM010000170.1 coordinate 588,998, forward strand.
TGTAGCGTAAATAATTCTACGCCCTGTGTTGAATAGGCGACAATTTAAATTGTTTTGTCGATATGTAGCGTAAAAAAATTACGCACTGTGTTGAATGGGCGACAATTTAAATTTTGTAGCCGATATGTAGCGTAAATAATTCTACGCCCTTTGTTAAATAGGCGACAAGTTAAATTTTGTTGCCGATATGTAGCGTAAATAACTCTACGCCTTGTGTTTAACAAACAACAATTTAAATTTCCTTTCCAGCTCAAATAGACATCAATTAACAAGCATGGGCATGCACCGAGACCCGAATCGCAAGCGTCCAGCCCACGTCAGGCACAATCATCGGCGGCATCGGGAGAAGATCAAACGGAAACGAGCCAACCAGCCGGAGAGGGTAGGCGAAATACCGGACGCCGACATTCAGCCGCCCGGCCAGTTGAGAAAGTTGCGCACGAATCCCAACGCTAATATCGAGCTGTCCGGCAAGAGGAAGCGTAAAATAATGAAGCAGCTCAGGCGTCAGTTGAAAGAGCAGCAGGCAGTTCAGAATGCGATGGAAGTGACCGTCACTGACGCATCGTCCTCTGCTACTAATAGTAGCAATGCTGGCACAAAACGGCTGAATTCTAAGAAAGCTGGTAGTGCACAACAAACTGCTCCGGTTTCCATGGAAACTGACTGACAAATGGTTTCGACTATTTAGTGTTAACATTTTTATTGCGCTAAATAAACTCTCAGTCTGGTTTTGTGTCTGTTAGAAGTTTTCGATTTATTGAGACAAAATATGCTTTAAAAAATCTACGAGGATTTCTTGTTGGCTTACAATTACTTTAAGGCGACACTGGTTAAGGGGAAGAGATAGAAGCAATAGGCTTACGCCAATTTTTGTAAGATCACACTGGTGCGCTCTATCTCAGCTAGGTGGCCTGAGTTAATGCAGAATCAATGCTCAAAGGCATACATTGTTTTTTTAGGATTGGGGCTCGAACTCACGACCTTCCAGTCGTGTACCTTTCTGCTCTCGCATCGCCGGGCGTCTTCGTGAAAGACTTTGTGGAATAATCTTACAAGTAAAACAACATCATGCGAATCATACTACTCATTAAAAGTATAATAGTAACAAGAATATTATTACATAAATCGCCAAAGCACATGTACTAAAAGCTTCAGCCTTCAGCCAATTAATCAAAAGTCAGCTAAATCAGTATCTATTTCCATTAGACAATCAATTGTAGAAGTTTCGTGTTTGACCTAAAATTGTCAAACCGAACCTCAAAAATCGCCGCCGACTATGGTTACAGGCATTTACGGCATACTTTTATCTAACTGACTACTGACAGAAAAAACAGAGTTAGTAGTATATCAATCACTTCAAGCTTCGCTGGACATTGTAGAAGGCTTTTATCAGCTCATTGAGTAACTCTTTAACAATATAAGTTGAGTTAAGCTGTGGTCTAAGTATTTTTATTGATTTAAAATATTACAGTAACTGCCGGAGAATTGTGTTATTGACAGCAGCAAGTGCCTCCTCTGCCCCCACAGTTACAACCCTGCCCAATACAATATGCGTAAGTTTTTTATTGAATGTGTTTTTCTCTCTCAAACCATTTTTCGGTTCTTATAACATATCGGCAAGCCGAATGATTGACATATTAACTACTTGACTGCATTAGGCAAGCAGCAACCGCATGTTGTTGAGATCCTTCATAATAATCCTACATGGATTGGTTGCCTTGGCTAGCGCAGTGGACATTTGTGTTGCCTACTTAGTCTTTAGGCGAACCTGCTTTTATTATTATTATCGCTGCCTTGAAGTGATTTCAGTAGCTTGCAAAGGTTGGTCAATTAGCGTGTCCCCCTCATGCACAAAAATGTCGGTGTGCTGCAATTTGCACAAACAAATTTACAACTTTTCCTGGCTAAATAGCACCGCAGTTAACGGTCCACATGGACAAGACAACCAAATAAGAAACACTGACTTCGAAGAAAGCGAACTTTTACTATGCTGGTGAGTTTTACGGTGTCCCATAGGGGAAGAACTTTATAGCTAGTGGGAAAGCATCCCGGGCCGATAACGAGGTCACGCAGGAGTTAACGCGAAACATTTTTCTTGGCCAGACAATCCCACTATTGGACTGGGAGAGAAGATGCTCCTGCATGTTTCATCATTCCCAGCTGCGTGGAGAAGCTGTGTGAGTCGAGTTATAGGGAAAATCTTGCTCGAGGGGTGGGCGGGGAGACTTCAGTGCCTTAGCAACGCTCATAATTCGATTGATTGTGGGCGGAAGGGATGAAACTTTCTTAGTGCGCCTCTGTGGTTCGGTTTGATTTAGATGGGAGAGTGGGCGGTGAATATGCATATGCTGACTGACTGACTGACTGACTGACTGACTGACTGACTGACTGACTGACTGGGTAAGTGACTGACTGACTGACTGACTGACTGACTGACTGACTGACTGACTGACTGACTCACTGACTGACTGACTGACTGACTGACTGACTGACTGACTGACTGACTGACTGACTGACTGACTGACTGACTGACTGACTGACTGACTGACTGACTGACTGACTGACTGACTGACTGACTGACTGACTGACTGACTGACTGACTGACTGACTGACTGACTGACTGACTGACTGACTGACTGACTGACTGACTGACTGACTGACTGACTGACTGACTGACTGACTGACTGACTGACTGACTGACTGACTGACTGACTGACTGACTGGGTAAGTGACTGACTGACTGACTGACTGACTGACTGACTGACTGACTGACTGACTGGGTAAGTGACTGACTGACTGACTGACTGACTGACTGACTGACTGACTGACTGACTGGGTAAGTGACTGACTGACTGACTGACTGACTGACTGACTGACTGACTGGGTAAGTGACTGACTGACTGACTGACTGACTGACTGACTGACTGACTGACTGACTGGGTAAGTGACTGACTGACTGACTGACTGACTGACTGACTAGACTAGCTGTGTATAGTAACTGGATTGTCAGTGAACTTTTTTTGGTATATGCTGCAATAGGAGAGGTGAGCAGGAAAGCTTTGCACTGAGAAATAATTGATGAGCTGTTGAGTTACAAAGGAGCTCTTCATAGCTCAGCCGCAGGGACTATTGAATGGGTTGGATGAGGTAAAGATGTAGTTTTAATTGGACATCTCCTCCCAGTGTTAAGACTCTCCCAGTTGCCAGTGCATGCTAGACAAGATGAATTTCTCTTGCTCTATTAAAACCTTACTGGTGAAGCCTTGTCTTTAACGTATAAGGCACTTTTGCCCAACCTAAAATGCTTCTCTTTTAAAGAATCCTAATTCTAGAATTTTTTTTACGATTCTAGCAAATGAAACGAATAACATTCTATATTGTCAGCAGAAATGGCGATTTCGGTAAAAGGCTAAAAAAATTGTCCAATAGGAAACCGAGAATGCAAGGCGCAGAGCTACTACAAGGCGATTGGTGGAAAAACTAACTTAAATTTCCAAGGTACTTATAACGATTTCTTTCCCAGGAAAGTTTCACGGAAGACTCGGAGTACCTTTTTGGTTTTTTTGAAGTTTTTGTAGATATCATTTGCAATCATCGGAAGGGGCAATGCGGTTGCTAAGTGACTTGGCAACCGATGCTGTAGCCGAGACGCAGTCCAATCGATCGGAAACCTTGGAATCGCGGAGCCTGTGAGGCTGAGTGTCCACCCCCCTGCCCGATGTCTGTTTGGCTTCGGCTGCTGCAGCTGCTGGCGCATTTGCTGCAGGCCTACAATGTGGTGTCTGCCATTCGCTTGACTGGCTCGATCGCTGCTGGTGACCTGGGCTTCAGGTGTCCCGCCAGGTGCTGGTGCGAGCTGCCTCATCTGGCAATGACGCCCGAGCATGTCATGCTGTCAGTTGCCTGCAATGGCAAAGGTCTCGCCGTGGTACCGACAGAACTGGACCCGGCCACCGTGGACCTGAATCTCGACGAAAACTTATTGGTTGAACTGCCTGACTATCTGGCCGCTTCAACGCCTCGTCTCCGAGTGCTTTCGGCATCCAGAAATACCATCACGAAGCTGAACAGGCGTCTGTTTGCTGCCCTGCCTCAACTTGTTGAATTGCGACTGTCGCACAATCGAATTCAACATCTGGACGCCAATGACCTTAGCAACTGCTTGAACCTTCGCGTGTTGGACGTCAGTCACAACCAGCTGTCGGTGTTGCCATTCGACTTGCTCGATCGACTTCCAGCCTGGCTGGATGTTAATTTCTCCTACAATCGACTGCTTATCGTTACTTCAAAGTTTTCAACAGCCGCCGATTCTTCGTTGAAGTCGGCCGTGATGACAGCGCGTGAGTTGAATCGCGACACTCGGTTGGACCTGTCGCACAACTTGCTCAACGCCGTGGAAAAGAATTTTCGCTGGCCAGTGGCCAGCTGTCCGGCAGTGCTGGACCTCTCTGGCAATCCAGCTCTGTCCTACAGTGGGGCTGGAGCTCTCAAGCCTCTGCTGAAATCTGTCAGCGCCGATTGCCACCTCGAGGAGCTGCAACTTCGCCGGGTCGGTCTGGCCCGCCTGCCTGTTTACGCTTTCCGCGGCCGCGATCTCCGCCTCCATCGTCTTCGTCGTCTCAGTTTGGCCAGCAACGCCATAGTAACCGTGGAAGACGGCGCGCTAAGCAGTCTGACCCAGCTCGCTGAACTAAATCTATCAGACAATCGCCTAACCGATATGCCAAACCTAGCCGATCTTCGAGGCCTATGGCGGCTCGATTTGTCGCACAATCTCCTGACTAGTTTCATCGACCCAACCCGCCTACCAACTGAGTTACGGTGGCTCAGCCTCAGCCGCAACTCTCTGCACAATCTGCACCCGTCGGTTTTTGCCAGATTCTTAAGTTTACAATCGCTGGACCTTCGAGACAACGGTCTGAAAGACTTTCGGCCAATTAAACGACACATAGGAGGCCTTACGGAGCTGCTGCTAGGGGGCAACGAGCTGCGACGTGAGCATCTAGACGGCATCTTTGCCGCATCGCCCAATCTTATTCGCCTCGATCTCAGCCGCAACCGGATCAGCCAGATTGCCGACAACCTGACCGGTGAGTGCCCGCACTTGCGCTTCCTCAACCTCAGCTGGAACGGCTTCCCGCAAATCGAGCCGCTAGACCTCGGAGCCAGGCAGTTGGAGGAGCTGGACATGACTGGCAACCGTTTGCAAATCCTAGCGGACTACGGCTCAGCTGGGCTCAGAAAGCTTCACGTCGGTGTGAACAACATCAGCACGATAGATGCCCTAGCGTTCAAGCACAGCACCAGTGTGCAACTGTTGGATCTAAGCGACAACCCGATGGAGGCTCGAACTCTCGCTCTGTTCAAGTCCAGTCTGGACAGGCTATCCGGCTCTCTACGGGTCTTCAAGCTCAATCGCTACGAGATCTTCGCCTACCTCAAGAACAACAACTGGGGCCTATTCCGCGACTTTCACGAGCTTGAAGAGCTCGAACTGAGTCGCTGCAACATTCGCCAACCGCCCGGGCCGGCCGTGGTCTTCCCCAGCTCGCTCCGACGTCTAGCGCTCGACTACAATCCGATCCGCGCCATCGACAGCGATGCCTTCCGATCCGCCAGCCATCTGCGCGACCTGTCCATCCAATCGGCTCGCATCTCCAGCGTCAGCGCCGAAGCCATGCGCTCGCTGATCAGTGTCCGCAGGATCAACCTTCTTGGCAACCCGCTGCGCTGTGACTGCGGCCGGTTGCGTCATTTCTGGCGTTGGTCCCTCGTCACCAACGTTTCGGTGGTTGGTCTGCACTCGCGCCGGCTTCGCTGCGCCGCCCCGGCCGCTCTGCGCGACCGGCCAGTGCTGGATCTTCAGCTGGCCCGCTGCGAGTCCCAGTTCAGCCGACTGCCGGCTGCGATCGCCGTGGCCACTTCGCTGGTTATTCTGCTGGTTGCCGCTTTGGTGTACGCGGCTCTGTGTCGCGGCGGCGGCGGCGGCCGCGGTGTCAGCCAAATCAATCAAAGCATCGACGATCAGCAGCGATGCAATTTTCTTGCTGAAGATCGTCGGATTGCGGCATCGGCGTTGAATCAGCCAGCACCTACCACTGCCGCTGCTCCATCATCGACGTCTCGATCTCGACTTAACCGATTAAATCGAACGTCAAAATGCATCATCGAAGTTTGATTGCCATGTGGAATTAGAAATTGTATTGATAGTTCTGATAGAAATAAACTGTCTTTGCACTCTTTCACTCACTCAGAATATCAGCACACTATTTTAATCTTCAACTCATGAACTTACAAACTTGTCCGTACTCATATTGTTATTTATAATTCACTCATAAAATCGCTCATGATGTGTCTCATTTAGTCTACCAACACGTCAGCCATAAAGTCACTCATGATGTCATTCATTAAGTCACTCATGGATTCCCTCATGAAGTCACTCATAAATTCCCTCATGGAGTCACTCATGAATTCAATCATGGAGTCACTTATGAAGTCACTCATGAAGTCACTCATGAAGTACGTCGTCAAGTCACTCATGGAGTCGCTCATAAAGTGATTCACGAATTTATGAAGTCATCAAATCATTAAGTAATAAGCACACCAACCTCCCACTCTTACATGGTCGCTCACAAACTTACTGCTTCACTTGTCTAAACGCTCGCATCATTCTGCTCATCAGCTCTGGTTGTATATAAGGATGATCGGGAACTAACAAAATAGTTTCCAACTATAATATGAATCTGATGTAAATAAACTGAATTGAATCTAGCAATAATTTTTATGTGTTGCTTTACTGTATTAGCTAGCTGTAGGCAATGACGTCTCTGAGAAATTGGATGCTAATATCGTGACCAGTTCAATCAAGCAAATCTACATATGAATAAATGTTGTTAGCTGTTTATAGGGTGGTATTGGTGACTACACTGAACTGAATATCTTTAAGCAAATTCAATTTTGTTCCCCATTGGTCTTCATTTTCTCACAAGGAACTGCTGAGAACGTTGAGAAGTTTGGCGCACGCTTACGAGTCATAGTCCGTGCACTTCTCAAACGGGTGCACTTTTAAGGTATCTTTCTCCAACTTCCTCATTTTCTAACGAACGATTGATATATCCAATGAATTTTAAAAAGGTTTGTTCGATTCGCGTTCGTGATTTAATTGCCCAAATGACATTTCTTTCTACTAAAATGCAGGGCTGTCAGAAATCTCCGCGTGCAATTAGCGCCGAAATAATGGGAGCAAATTTTTTGTTCAATTTTGTTCTTTCTCACTTTTCTGCCTGGATCAATACAATCTAGACCCGACTGGGGGGGCTTCCTTCGAGCTTGAGCAGGGAAGGCCTGGGCACGCGGGTCCGTGTTTGCCCATTTTTTCGTCTAGAAATTTCTGCTAACTTGCTTCTACAACTGAACGGGTAGAAAAGTTCAAGTCAATGCAGTTGCTTCTAGCTACGCTAGGAAGTCACAAATTAGGAATTTGAGTTTAGTGGCGGGCAAGAGTTAACAAAATTATTTGACGCAATTGCGTTCCTATGCAGCTTGCCAGTCAATCAAGTTTCACTTTGATTTTAATCAACTTGTTCCCTCAGCTAACTGATGTACTTTATAGTGGCAAGAGTTGCATCGATATGAAACAAGGGATTAACGGGTTTGGGCTCTCAGATTGGACAAGTCGCTTAAGATAATCGCTCTTTTGTAGCCGAACAGCTCAAGAAGTATTTTCCCCTTGGGGAGGATGCGAGAGCCGGAGTAAGTTAACCACTAGCTATGATATCCTCTAGGTTTATAGACGGGGGCTGTCTGTAAAACTCGCTTCATCGAGTGGGATCAGAACTCCAGCGTGCCCTGAGGGACTGTCGACCAGCTCAATCAACTTTTTTTTATCTATGAACTGACAGTCCTTACGTGGGAAAGCTATTCCCAAACCTTTTTATTCCTGTGCTTTCGTGGGGAAACATTTTCAATCGATCAGGACTATATTGGAAAGTTAGTTATTGAAATTGGATGCTGCGAATTCTTTTTCTTTGACTGAGCTCGAGTTTTCTTTTGACAATTTTTCTCTTCCAAATAAAAGAACATTATTTTCATAAGATTATCAAATTTCTATCGTTGCTTTCAGTTGCCTTTCGTTTCTTTGTTTTGATTAACCAGTTTTGAAGCGAAAATTTGATAAGTTCGAATGTTCGAATCGGCCCGCTTACTGATTAAGACGATTGAGGAGCTCGCTGGTTGGAATTTCTTGGTGTAAAGCCAGAGCTTGAGTCCGCCAGCTCGAGAAAGAAATCCAGCGATTGCCCTTGGACGAGGCGAAGCTCGCAAGTCTGATTAGATTGAATCGATTACTTTGGTTTTTTGTCTGCCCAGTTCCTCTCTCTTTCGCCGCTTCATCTACTCCCCATGTGTGTGTGTGTGTGTGTGTGTCCCTAAATTAAACCCTTGAAGTAGAAAGTTGTCTAAAGAACAGTGTCTGGGTTTTTAGTTTGAACTTTATTTACTAATTATGGTCACAGAAACTAAATTACGTGACTTTTTCACGTAAGTTCAGTTTTCTGATAACCATAAACTGTTTTGCTCAGTGAAGTACTTTGTTCAAGGGAACTTTCAAGGGTAGAGGGAAACAGCTTTTCTCTCTCTCTGCTCTGTTCTGCGAACATGCACAGGAGAGAGAGTGAGTGAGAAGATGGACATGGTGGATGTTTGTCTTCTCGATGATCTGTATTCGCGATATCCGTGACATCCAGCATACATGATATAAAGATGAATATTTGTATGATGTAATAATGTTTGCATTCGGCAAGTTCACTTGGATCGCAGGGCGTGCCTTACTGGCTAGCCAAAGATTTTCCTCATGCAGTGGCGACATCTGACTGAACTGAGAGGACTGGAAAAGCTGTTGGAGAGGGCAGGTAAATAGACAGAAGCTGCCGTGCACACAATTTTTCAACCCCACACAGGCACACAAGCTAGTCTTGTCGAAAATTCTATCAGGACTCAATAAAATCTAAAGAAAGCTAATTAATAATAGCTTAAGCTTAGAAAAAATACCCATCATCTTCACACTGTGTAACTAAGTCCACCTAAAAAGAAAATCCCGTAATTCTATGAAATATACAGATTTGCAGCCAAATTTAATGGTGAAATTCTAAGCCACAAGCTCAACTGGATAGTCACGATCACGGCAAAGCAAATATTCTGATTTAATTATGCTTTCTGACACAAATACGCAAATCAAATTTGCACTTTTAGCCTCCAAGCTTTTGTTGCGTTAGAAAAACGACCGCGGAAAAAGGGCATTTCTTTCGAGCTTGAAATCCTACCTCAACAAACAAATCATTTCAGCTAGGTGACTGAAAGCTGATTCACGCACTCACACACGAAATCCCAATTGGATAAAGCTAGCTATGCCAAAGCATGAAGCAGAAATCACACAATTTCCCAGTGTACCCAATTCGGCTTACCCGAAGCAAACAGTTGTCTAGCTAAGGGGAAAAATCAAGCTCCCATCAGCCGACAACATTCGTACTAGGACTGCAAAATAACTCAGGGGAAAGATCGAAGCGCTTTTCAAAATGAGATTTCAGGCGGGCGCAAATGGCGGCGAAGACAACAGAGAGGCAACTCGCACAGTGTCAAGAGGCCAAACCAATACAGTGCTTGAACTGCTCAGCTGTTTGTGTCTGTAAGGGGGGCACGCATTTCATTCGGCCTCGCTCAAAATATAGTCTCTCAATTTTTTCTGACTAAACTGGAAATTCTAAACCGTGGAATAAACTCGCATGAACCTATCTTATTCCAGTTTGAGAGCGAGGGACTCCACACTACTATTTCTAGCAGGAAAATTGAAAATTAAAAAAAAATTCTTTAAAGAATATACTAATTTTTTATTATCCTACTGATAGTAGCTAAGTAGTAATAAATTTTCATGTGCGAAATAAGGCTTTTAAAAAAAAAAGAAATAAAAAAAATTTACTTGGTTTCAGACCCAAAGAACTAATTAATGCAGGATCCCAAAGACATCTCAAAAAACGAATGGAAGATTTTTTCAGTACACGAGTTCCTATACAGTAAAAGTAAACCATTCTGCTGGATAGGTTAAGTCCTGCTCGTGACAATAGTCTTTGTAAATTCGCTGATTCTTTAAGTATCCTCTGGCACGGAAAAGTCAGCAGCTCTTGGCAACTTACCCTACACTGCTACATAGCCACATAGGCAATTTAGATTTTTAAGACTTCCTTTGAGTCTAAGAGGGGAACCACTTCATTTGGCTTGTTGGAAGATCTGTCTCAGCGACAGACTATACGGAGAAAGTCACTCACACAGGGTGCTCAACTTGCCAACAATATTGCAAAGCTCACTTGTAGCTCCTCTCTTTGAATGGTGCCTTCTCCGCTCGTAGCTAAGCTGAGCTTCAGAACAGACAGAAAAAATTGAGCCCAAGAAGCGATCTTTTTCAGTTGCTTTAAACGCCATTTTAGCTTATTGCAAATCAAAAGACTTACTTGAAGCTGTCAGCCTAATGGGTGGCAAACAGACACAAGGCAACTGCAACGATATTGTTGTCACCTGTGTCAGCTAGCGAGTGCTTTCGGCACACTCTCATATACTTCGTTGACTTCATTGAGAAAACGGTATTTGCAATAAATGATGGAACAAGTCGAACTGTATTTTCATTGAAATTTTCTTTTTATTAATGTATAGCAGCGCTGAACTTAACAAACAACTTGCCGTGACTTGTGCTGTGTAAAGCATGATTGCATTGCTTCAGATTATTGCTTCTTGAGAGGGTGCACACAGTGCAATTGTCACATCGTAGCTATACTCCTGCACCACGCTCGTGCCTTTTTGGCATCCGATTTCCTTTACTGTTTTTTTATTCCGCACTCGTTGGCAAAAATTATATGGAAAAAAGCTTCTATTCGTAGTGTCTTCTAGTTTACATGATTTTTCGGAGTTAAGCAAGTTAAGCATTCTGCGTTCTGAAGTAGTCAACGTTTAAACCAACTTAAGTGGTTGAATTTCCGATTTATTTGCTTGTTTTTCATTGCAATTAATTATGATGTGTAACTTTAAAAGCATGACTATTAAACCATTGCAAAGCATCAGGTGGGTTAAAGTACAGTCCATTCGGATTCGTGCAATGGCATGCACTGTACCACCAGCCGCCACGGTCAGTGGCGCTGCAACTGGAGTCGGACACGTCATTATCGGAATCGAAAGTGCTGAACTTCATTCCATGGGTCAGCGACATGCAGTCGACAATGTTTGGGCTCCCGAAGAACCCGGAGATTGTAGCCCTGAACTTGTTCACCTCGCTGTCCACCAAGAATTTCGTGTAGTTGGCCCAGTACACCGTGTCATTACAGAGCTTCATCCGGATGCGCAGGGGCCGACCAGACGGCCACATCAGGTTGTGGATCGCTCGCAGACCTGTTTCAATAATATTAGTGTAGCAAGCGACACAAAGCCAGAGTTTATCCAAACAGACTTCAAGCCCTTACGCGGGCTGTGTTATTCACTTTTATATTGTTAGAGTGCATGTACATTGTCAAAAAGGTAGAAATATGGATGTACATAAACGGAGTCCAATTAAACGTGACTGACCCGGTCCGTGAAGGAGATGTCGATCCGGTCCAGAATGTCGCCCGACCAGCTGTCGCTGGCAACTTCATGAAGCAAAATGTCGGATCGCGCACCGACCAGTGTCTGGATAATTAGGAGATAAAGAAGAATTTTTCTCAAGGCCTGCATTGCTTCTAAATTCGTACCGTGAAGTTTTCTCTCGAAAGGAAGGTTTCTACCAGTTCTTGTGCTTCTTTGTATCGCTTCTTGCTACATTGCAATGGATGGATGGAGTTATAGCTGTGCAACAGGAATGCTTATTGATTAATTCATACTGCCACGGTGGACTGGCAGGCTCGGTGCAAATGATTTGGAGGAGTGAGGAGGCTGGGTGGAGGCAGAAATTTTCAACCTGCAGGTCTGCAAGCCAATTGGCGAAACCCTGGAAAAAATGAGACGCTCTCTTATACGGGGTGCCGTCGCTGACAACCTACGCTTCAAATTAGAAGTCTTTTTGTTTAAATCAGCTGTCATTAATAATTATAAGTAGTAAAAATTTTTTTCAAAGCTAGAAACACTTGAGGCACAAAGTGCAATTGTAACCAAAACAAGAGTCTAGGCTGAATGCCAAAAATTAGAAATTTTACACGGACAGAATGACCTTCTAGTGAAGCAAGCTATTGATTAGTATTGTCGGTTGATTGCTATCCTGTTATCAATCGTTGTAGAAAACAGCACACACCAGCTAGCTTAATCAGCCTAGAACCAACAAGACAATGTAGCGTGAGCCGCATACTCGTACACAACAAAAGCTAAAACTTGATGAAATTCTAAAATTAATTAAAAATAAGCATTCGAAAATCGAGAACCGATTGGCTTACTACCATAATGATCTTAGAAACTGAGCGTGCTTTTATAGAAATGGATGCATGCTCCGAAATATGTATAGTGCACTCATAGAGTTTTGTTCCGATACTTAATCTAGTGTTTCATATACTCGTAGAATGCTTTACTAATTTTAGCTAAATTTGCCAAATCGCTTTTACCGATTTTGTAGTGTGTTGTTTAACACGAAGAAGATAGAGCCAAGGCTATATCCAATACGAGTATTGTAGGTCCCAGTTTCCCACGCGGGTGCGGAGGCGGAGTTGGTGCTCCGGGCGGTTCAGAGGCCCGCCGTGACTGCGCTACTGCTGGCGGCTCGAAGACTTGCTGCGACTGCGCGATCGGGCCCAACTGTGGCGACTGTACGTCTGTCAAGGTTGACCCGGAGGCCCACAGCGTCTGCGTTACGATCTAACGGGCTCGGCTGATTGACAACTAGGCGCATTTGACGAGGATCAGCCCCAGTAGCAGGAATTGAGTGGCCTGAGCTGCATTCGAGTCTGTGTTTCCCTCGTCAACGCACCATCCAGCCCCTGCTCGAACGCCCCACGATTCAAGGCCTGTTGACAGACCGCAGAGTGGCATTTGCGCTTGGGCTGAAAGCAGGAGCGACAAGCTTGTGGTCATTAATTCGACCAGCACTGCGTGGATTTCTGGCCCCAATGTGGCGGCAGTCGGAGAAGTGGAGCCAGATTGGGACAGAGAACCCGTTGTTCGCCAGAGACAACTGAAGGCAGCGATGGACATACGGATGAGCGGAGGTGAGAGCGTCTGGCCGGTCGCTGTGGAATTCTTGGGGCAGCCTGAGTTCATTGCTCAAAGCGCACTGCTTGGCGGAGAGTCTGAAGATTCCAGAGGTTGTGGAGACGGAGCTCATCGATCGTCGCACTGAATTTTTTTTGAAATAACGCCGCGGTTTAGAGTATCCCTAAGGGCAGCTCAGCGAGCCCGACGCCTGCAAATCAGCAAAATTTGCTGTTAAAACTATTTAAAATTTTCTTTCCTTTCCTTTGAACGTCTCAAAAACTGTTTTCTAGCATTTTCAATTATAGAAAGGCAATGAATAAAATTTATTTGCATTGTTAGATGCCTACTGCAAGTCCCAGTTAAGTCACACTGACTGAGCAGATTGTTAAGTTCCCATCTGGAATCCTTCATTTATTCCCATCAGTCTAGTGAATTGTCTGCTCAGGCAGCTGCTACTAACGACAGCTGGGTAGCGTACAGCCCCCTCATGTGGGGGCTTTAAGTAAAAAGCAGCTCATCGGGCGCCTAAAAGCCTGCAGGCGATTGCTGCTTCATGATTTTAATTGGCTTGCTTACGTGCAGCTGAAAGGTTCTGTCTCCACCCAGCCGCCTTACTCTCGTTCAATTATTTTGCATCCAGGCTGCCAGCCCACCATTGCAACTTGATTAGTTAAAAAGCATCTCAGCCTCATACCTATAACTCTCTCTCTCTATCCTCTCCATCCATCCCGTGCAAGGCAGCAAGAAGGGACACAAGGAAGCATGAGAACTGGCACAAACCTTCCGGTTGGGAAAAAAATTCACGGTACGAATTGCAAGCTATGAGAAAAATTGTTCTTTATCTCCTAATTATCCAGGCACTGGTCGGTGCGCGATCCGACATTTTGCTGCACGAAGTTGCCAGCAGCAGCTGGTCGGGCGACATTCTGGACCGGATCGACATCTCCTTCACGGACTGGGTCAGTCACGTGCTGCAGTGCGCCGCTCGTGCCGCAAAACGCTTGCTGTCTGACCAGCTTCTAGTGTTTGTTGCCGGTCAAGGCGGCGAGATGCCGCAGTGCATTGTTGGTAAGTGAATGAAGCTACATGCTCAGGAATTCAAAGTTAAAAGTACAACGATGATCTACTTGATTCACTCCAGCTAGCAGACGCGGTGCTGCCTGTCATCCTTTGATGCCGCTGATTCAGCCGTCGCTGTGTTGCATCAGGGTGACTGACCTATTGATCTATTCATTGCAGTTTTTGTGAGCTAATGTGATGCAGTTTTTCATCAACACTGGCTTCACACTGCTTGCAGGTGTTCGTCAAGTCGCTGAGCGGTTGTCTAACCAGCATTCAACGCCGGGTGGACAGCTCGACAGACTTCTACCGAAACTGGACCGAGTACGCTGCCGGCTTTGGACAGGGACCGCATGGCAACCACTGGATTGGTGAGTTTTTTCATTTGCCTGTCGATCCTCACAGCTGACTTATACTACATGTTGTACTTTTGCTAATTTTATTGAATCAGGTCTGCGAGCGATCCACAACCTGACGTGGCCGTCTGGTCGGCCGCTGCGCATCCGGATGAAGCTCTGGAACGACACGGTGTACTGGGCCAACTACACGAAATTCTTGGTGGACAGCGAGGTGAACAAGTTCAGGGCTACAATCTCCGGGTTCTTTGGGAGCCCAAACATTGGCGACTGCATGTCGCTGACCCATGGAATGAACTTCAGCACATTCGATTCCGATAATGATGCGTTCGGTTCCAGTTGCAGTGCTTCATACCGTGGCGGCTGGTGATACGGCGCATGCCATTTCACGAATCCCAACGGACTGTACTTTAACCCACCAGATGCTTTGAACACAGCTGAGACTGCCACGGGAATAGTTTGGTACTACCCATTCGGGTATCACTATTCTATGAAGGAATTTGAGATGCTTCTTGAATGATTAGTAAGTCGATGCATTCACAAAGTCGCTACATGCTATAATTACAGAATACAGAGGCGTAATTTTTTATTTATTCACTAAGGAGTAAATTAAGCAAAACTTAAAAAAGTTTTGAGCCTTGTAAAATTCTGCGTTAGAAAAACTAAATTTTCAAAAGTCTGTTAGTTGTAGAAATTTTCGTTTTTTAGTCTTCACAGCAAAAAAATAATGATGGGCTACATTGAAAGTTTAAAAAACTAATTGTGTACCTGATGTGCCCGATTATTGATTAATAATAATATAACACAATCCTTTTTAACGCAAGATGTTTCCGTATGATCGGAAAATTGATCTTGTAATCTTGGATACAGTATATGCTCTTGTTATAATTAATTAATTTCAAACTGTAGAATAAAGATACGAGGGATGTTCCATAAGTACTTTTACTTTTGTATGCTGCTCAAAAACTACTCAACAGATTCTCACAAGCTTGGTGTTGTTGGAAAGCGAGCTTATCATTCTATATTTTGATGCAAGAATTATTTAATTTGATGAGCTGTCTCAAAATTTACAGAGCAATATATACTCAGGGGTCACCCATAGACTTACAAGAAAAAATATTTTAGTTCAACGAATCGATTTCACTTGCTGGTTTATCTGAGATTCTGGTCAGAGTTATTCTTAACACTGCTTACAGTGTATCTGTGAATTTGTCTATGGTAAATATGGCCTAAGTCCTGCTGAGAAATTTTGTTCTTAGTAGAACGATAAAGCCGCTTTCCAACAACACCAAGCTTGTGAAAATCTGTTGAGTAGTTTTTGAGCAGCATTCAAAAGTATAAGTACTTATGGAATAATCGGAATATCCCTCGTAAATAGGAGCGTAGAATAATTTTTAGCATCCCTGCCCACTCTCGACCGGAGAATCACTGAGCAAACCTTTAAGTCTTGAGCACGACAATCTTCTATCGCGTTCACTCGTTACTTCAGAGGTTTTGCCTTATTGGTAATAATTTCTGACTTTGAAATCTGGTGCGTTCTGAGAGTGCTCAGTCTACAACAATCGATTGCAATTTATTAAGCTTAATGAACTCAAATATCGATTAAATGTGCAACAATAATCCCTAATTAATCCCTAATTAGTGGACCCTATTGCCAAAACACGAATAAACGATGCAGAAGAATGAGCCCCCAATTCGCAGATGCAGATAATGCATGCAGGGGCAAAGCAGTGGAGTCTGGAACGAAGTAAGCAATGGCTCGTGAGCTCGGAGCGAGGGAGACGGACGCGATAAACTTGGAGCGTGAAAAGCACGCAAAGTTTGTAGTCTGAATTTTAAAGGCCATTCTTGTCAGCGGGCTCACACAGAGGTGCTTTCTTGCCACGCTGCTACGCGGGCCTTTGTTTGTCTGACGGTCAGTCCAGGTCGTTGTACAGGTGCGGGGCAGTCTCGCAGACTAACCAAAGAGAAATTTATTATTAATGCTCGCCAAAAGGGTGCTTGTTTTTTATATTTTTTTTCAAAAATGCGCAAATTAACAATAAAGTTCATTTTTATGATTATTGAGCCAGCAGGTCTGTTACTGAGACGTCTTTCTGTGCTATTAAATAACAGGATTTGTCTTCATCTGTTTAAAGCAGAAAATTAGCAACTTTACTTGACACAATCGGTTCCATGTGTTTTGAGCGCCTTTGAAACGCTAGTTACAGTGCAGTTCCGCATTCCGAGTCATTGCATTCAGGGCCCGCCAAGAAATTTAATCTGGACACTCTGCTACCGAAGCCCATTACTGTAAGCTTCTCTTTTGGAGGAGTTGTAGCCTAGTGGCTAGGGCGCCTGCCTCATGACCGGAAGGTCGTGGGTTCGAGTCCCGGCCCTAGGAGACAATTTGTGCCCTTGAGCAAGGCACTTAATCCCGCATTGCTTCAGTCCACCCAGCTGAGATCGGGTACCAGTTTGAGCTGGATAAATTTAGTGTGGGTGTTGCGGCCCCTCCAGCCCGTCAGGCTGAAAGCTGTACACAGTCCTCGGATGCGCCGCGCAACTAGCTGCCGCTGTGCCTTGGGCTGTACATCTGATCGAAAGGTCGGGTGTCTAAATTTATTTATTTACTTTCTTTTGGATATTCTTGTATAGTACAGGTAATCAGCCTGGTTCCGAACGCGCCCCGTTGCTATCCGTATTTTACTCGCTAAATTTCCTAAAATTTGCTCGCTCTATGAGGCTGCGGTTCCAAGGTCCCAGGTTCCAAGAAATGAATGCACCCCAGGCCTCAGAGGCATAGAGCACAATGCTTTCCATCACAACTGTACAGTACAGCAATAGTTGCTTTTATTTTAAAGGCTCAATGCTTGCTAACTTTCTGAGAAATGGGATTGGGTACCTAAATTTCTTTTTGATTTCAATTGCGCGTTAATCTATAGTTCCTTTTGTGTTGATATGAAATCCTAGGTACTTCCACTCTTTAACAGAATCTACTAGCTGACCCTAGAGAATCAGTTTGTTGGTGCCATTTGAATGTGTGTTGCAGCTGAGTACGAGCTAGTTTTGTTTTCTGTGTGTTTATTTCTAGTTTGTGTGACTGACAGAATTCTGATGCCTTGTTGAGGCCTTTCTGCAACTCAGCCAAATTTTCTTCAAACTTATCTAGCAAGTTACTTAGAGGGTCTATTTATAAACAGAAGTGGTGAGAGCGGGCACCCCTGTCTGGCTCCGTTCGATATTCTGTGATTTAGTAGCTATACCCTCTGATAATTTTATCCTAAATTTTGCAGCCTATTTCATGCTCTCGATTAATTGAACTATTTTTGGGTTGACATCAAGTTTTTTTAGTTCTTTTAACAAAGTGGGGTGATGAACCATATCAAATGCACTTTTTAAATCAAAGAAAACCAATTGTAGAATGGTTTCTTTTTGCGCTTTTTGCTTTGTATAAGTGTAAGTACGAGCTAGAGTGGCGATATGATCGGAAGTCTAATAGCCTTTTCTGTTCCCTATTTATGGCTGACAAAGAGCTGGTGTATGCTTCCAATTTCTGACAAAGAATTGATGCGAACAGGCGAGCCATGGCAGGCAGCACACTGATCGGCCTATAGTTTTTGGGGTCACTACGGGAGCCTTTTTGTACAGCTTTGGCGTCTAGCCCAGTCGGAGGATTGCATTGAACAATTTAAGCAACCGGGTTTAATTACCGAAAACCCATAGAAAGTATGTTCGTTCGTGATTCCATCAATACCTGCAGCTTTCTTCTTCTTTAGCCTTTTAACTGCTCTTTCAAGGTCCTCTGAACTTATTAGGTCTCTATGGTTTGTCACTATTTTTTTTCTAATCCCTTGCTGTCTATTTATGTTTGCCCCGGAAACATTATAACCATTGAACACCCTGTTTAGGTTCGTCTCAATTTCTGAGATTAGAGCTTGTGCCTTGGTGGCTCGCTTCTTGGAAGCCAAAAGTTCCTCTGCTTTCTTTAGAGTAGACCAGAACCCTCTGGGAGAAGCTGACGTGAAGCTGAAGCTGAAGCTGACGCTGAAGCATTTCTCCAATTACTATTTACGTTGATTTGCCTTAATTTTTTTAATGCTACTTATAGTTTTAAGCCAACCCATTACGAGCTATAATCGGCGGTTAATGATCTATCATCTGGTCTACGTCTTTTCTTTCTAGCAACATATTTCAAAGATTTGCTCATAGACCTCAACGTTTCGTCTCGATTAACCCAGAGCTTGTTAGGGATGACGTTATTTTTGCAGAGTAGAATGCAAGACGGGGCTTTCAGGACAGTAAGAATCGCCCTTTTCTATATGCGCCTATAACTAAATTAAATATCCCCAGGCACTTCAGCAAAAATAGGGTACCTCCCCTTTTTGACCAAAAGTCACCAGATCCCATTCACTAGCCTAAATTTAATGTCCCCACAGATCCGTACCTTTTTCCCCAATGGGTCATCTGGGACAGGGAAAAAAACCTGGGACAGTCATAAAAACTCGTAACATGCTCAAACACCCTTCTCAAACACTAAATTAAATATCCCCAAGCACTTCAGCAAAAATGGGGTACCCCCCCTTTTGACCAAAAGTCACCAGATCCTATTCACTAGCCTAAATTTAATATGTCCCCATAGATTCGTATCTTTTCCCCAATGGGTCCTCTGGGACAGAGGAAAAAACCTGGGACAGTCACAAAAACCTCGTAACATGCAAAAAAAATCATAATCCATAATCCATAATTTTGTTTATCCTGGCGAGTTCAATGCACCTCCCGCTTTCATCCGGAGACACTGAACCTAAGCCTCATTCTAGCAACCTAAAGACATTCAAGCATCAACGCAGGGTACTCACCCCGAAAAAAAATTATAAATTTTCAATAAAAATGCTTCCAACTGTCTCTCCAGGATCTTACTATGTTAAGCCTCATCCCAATTACAAATCTAAGTACCAATGCAAGAAGGAATGCAAAGAATATATGAAAAAATTCTGGCCTAACATTGAACCAACTATCCCGAATCTTAATCATGCGGTTAAGATTCACTGGCATTATTTGCATGGAGTAACTATTAAAGATTACGACAGCTACTATAACTTTGCAGAAATTATTAAGCAACTGTAATTTGCCTCGGAAAAGTAATGATTAAAAGTAGCGACCAAAACTCATAGTAGCGACCAAAACTGCAAACGATTTGGTCGCCACTTTTGGTCGCTACTTTTGGTCAATACAATTGGTCGCCTCCTAGGGAAGAGAGTACAGCATAAGTAAAGGGCGAGTAATGTGAGCCGAGACAGCTGTCTCGGGCTTTAGGGAAAGAGCAGTAGCAAAGCTCTCCCCCTTTCCCCCTGACCACTCGCGTGCATAGTCTACGTAGTCCACACAGCTTTCACGCGCAGCGTACACCAAGCTCCCGATTTTTTCCGTCTCTTTCCCTGCCTCTTTTCCATGGGATTTCCCATGGAAAAGAGGAACTACCTCCCTGCCCTTGCCCCCCAGTTCCTGCCCAAAGATTTTCCTGACTTGCTCATTTTCCTGACTTGCTCCCGCACAAATCATTTTCAACTGAAAGTCAATAGTAAGAATGTCGACCCGTTCAACTGAGGAAGAAATCAAGAAAATCAAGGCAAGCATCGCCAAGATTGCGAAAAAAGACGAGTCATCTCTAACTCTTGTTCTAAACTCGCTTGAACGCGATGACAGAGCAATGTTTTATAGACTGCTAGAAGCAGTAAACAATAAAGCAAGCGCCAAGACGAAGGATGAGGACGGGGAAGAACGAACAAAGCGTGACAACGCTGCAAGCGTCGTGATTGGAAAGCTGAGCGAATGGTTGGCGAACATTCGAAACGAGAGAATCGATTTGCAAACATGCTATCCAGAGATCGAAGGATTGCTCACGAGTAGTTTGAGCTCAACAACCGGAGTTAATTGCTTTCTAAACCTGTGTAAGGTTGGCGACAAGCTAGAGGAGCTCAAATGCGCCATTGACTTCAGGAAGGCGGAGGTGATTCAACATCTGCTGGAATCAGACACAACACGAGACGAGCTGGCGGTCAAACTGGAGTGCGACGTGAAATTTATCGATCGGATTGTATTACCGTAAATATGCTATGTATGTTTGTGTGTATGTACGAGTTCAAAGAATGGAGAGGGTTCGACTACTCTTCAAAGGATGACAAACCTTCTCGAAGGATGTTATATTTCGATATCAGTTCAGTGATGGTAACAAGCGGTACAGATGGTTACTCCTAAGTGTAATAACACCAAGTAGGAAGCAGTTACTTATCTGTTCGATGTCTTCGGGTTGGATTACCGGATATTGGTCCTTTGTTAAAGTCTTTAGGTTTCAGTTAGGATCTGGTTGAGGTTTTGAGTGTGGTAACGAAGGAGTCAGAAAAGGAGTAGGAAAGGAGAGGAAGGATCGAAAAGGTCTGCTTCCTTCTTGTGCTTTGCTTTAAATATTTGATGGTACATGGCTGCTATTGGTTGTTAGCGTTGCAGCGAATTATAAGTCTAGTTGCGCAGAGTGTAAAACGCATTGAGATATTCTATGTAGAGGGGACGACTCTACAGGATGAAGAGCTTCTATAAGCTATGTGCAGAGTTTCCGGCCTTTCGCTATGCCCCGTACAGCTACAATACGTTGCTTCAGTATGGCAAGAACATCACGGCCGCTGCGAATGCCGACATTGACTTCAAGGCCAAGCTGCAAACCTGCTACACAGTGCGCTTCTTGCCATGTTCACGTCCCGAGCTAAAGGCTAATGTGTCGAGATCGCATTAATGATTTTAAAACTCAACAGTAACTCCGTTACACTTCTTTATGCATATTAAAAAAAAATTCCGTACTCGTTTTTTACACAGTGAATGCGTAATATGTGAAAGTTCCATATTTATGGAAAAATGTAAAAGTTCCATATTTATAGAAAAATGTGAAAGTTCCATATTTATGGAAAAATGTGAAAGCCAGTATAAAACGAGTACGGAATTCCCCAGCTTGTTCAATTTTAGAGCGTACAGCGTACCGTGCATATATCCAGACCAATAAGCGCCTCAATAAATGTACGGAGCTGTTCAGTTAAGGAAGAAACGCCTTCTCTAGCCCAAGCTCTTTCAGTAGTCTTCCTAGTTCTATATT
Organism: Macrostomum cliftonense; assembly: GCA_950096795.1. Classification (NCBI taxonomy): domain Eukaryota; kingdom Metazoa; phylum Platyhelminthes; family Macrostomidae; genus Macrostomum; species Macrostomum cliftonense. Next base: position 610,733 of record CATNEM010000170.1, read on the forward strand.
TGGCGCGTGTAGTATAAACCCTACCCCACTCCCCGCCGCACAAGCGCCAACCCCCAGCCCTAGCTTTGCTTTACCAGATATGACAGTCTTTACTAATTTGCGCAAAATGCTTTCTCTAAACCCGCTTGACGGTCCCATGAGATCGAGTTTTCTTAACATTTCTTTATCCCATCGGTGTTTTTCATTTGGAAAGTCGCGGTACTTAATATCATGTTCCATACATACCTCATCAAGCTCATTTACAGGCTCATGACCCGGATTAGGCACATTGTTAGAATCTAACTGAATTTCAAGAGGGTTCAAAGGTCCACAATACTTATATCCAGGGATTGTCCACCCTCTGTTTGGCTTCGGAAGCTTTTCAATTATTCCGTGAATGTCGGGCATTTTAATTTATTTTTTATTAAAAATAAAATTAAAAAATAATGACTGAGAGCAAATTACAAGCAATCTATTACCGTGACAATGGTTATTTTGTTGGTAAAAATGCCGTCTCCAAATTAACAGAACTCAGTAAAGAACCAAAACAAATAGTAGAAAAATGGCTGTCTAAACAGGCTGTTTATCAAGTCTATTTCCCACCTGTTAAATTTACAAGACCCCACTTCAACATCTATAAGCCTAATGAGGCGCACCAAGCCGATCTTCTGTTTCTCCCAAACGATTCTGGGTATAAGTACGCTCTCACTGTCATTGATGTAGCTTCGCGTTATAAAGAAGCAAGGCCGCTTAAAACAAAACAGTCTCAAGCTGTAGCAGACGCTCTGCAAGACATATACGAAAATTCACCCTTAACCTACCCAAACCTCCTCATGACCGATCCGGGTAAAGAATTCATGGGTCGAGTTAAAACTCTAATGCAAAAAAATAATACAAAAATTCGTTACGGTAGAACCGAGCTTCACAGAGATCAAGCCTTCGTAGAAAGATTTAATCTAACTTTAGCCAAGCGACTATTTACTAAGCAGACAGCAGAGGAGCTCAAACTGAAGAGCGGACAATACTACACCAAATGGAAAGACCAACTCCCAGTAGTAATCAGTCAGCTTAACAATGAAGTTTCTCGCATGACAGGCCTAAAACCTTCAATTGCAATTAAACAAGACAAAGTTCAGCTTAAATCTCCCAATCCACAACAAAAAAATTATCCAAAGCTCCCAGGGGTTTATTCTCCGGAAATTCTCACAAATTCTGAGTTTGTTCGATTCCTTTACCTGCCGGGAGAATTAGAAAAGGACACAAAGAGACGAGCAACTGACCCCTATTTCAGTTTAGATGTACATAAAATAGACAGGCACTTTACAACAGCAACTGGTGACTACTATTTTCTGTCTCAAGCCTTTAATCCTAAATCCCCTACAAGATCATTTGCCAGAGCAGAACTTCTCGTCATTCCAAGTGACACAGAAATAAATTAAAAAAATAAAGATGTACAAAAAATGATTGAAACCAGAACAGTTAATAAAATTAGCAAAATCATCGACTCCAAACAACCAGGTTTTGTAACTATAAAGGGTATGAAAGTGAAAGTCGATCCGTTACAGCAGCAAATCCATTGTAAAGATTGCAATCACAGCATTACAGATGAAAAGACAGGTGGAATCCTGCCTCTCGCTGCACTGATTCCAATCATTGCGGGTGCAGTTGGTGCAGCAGGTGGAGTTGCTGGAGGTGTTGCAACGGCTGTGAAAGCGGGCAATGACAGAGCTCACCAGTTAGAAATGGAGAAAATCGCGAGAGAAAAGGGAGTCACAATTAAAGCAGGTGAAGGCGGCCTTTGGGAAAACGAAAACATTTCAAAATCCGACGTCATAAAAGCTATAATGACATTGCATAAAGCAGGATTTACAATGCTCCGGATGTGAAAAGATAAAAGCAGGGGTCTGATCAGTAATACTAAAATTAATCAAAAGTTGTTAGTCCAGAGAAGTTCAAGCAAAAGCTAAGGGTGACCACCCAAAAAATTTTTTTTTAAACTGATAGAAAAAACATGTCGAAAGCAAATCCAGCAAAAGATTCTGTAAACTCTTATTTTTCTAAAGATTTTTCGCGAAGCCAAAATCTTTCATTTCAGGACAAAAGCAAATATCTTCAAGAACTCTGTAAGCAAAAGTTCAATACAGACCCAGGATACCTAGGCAGCTATGAGAAACAATTAGAAGTAATAAAGCAACTACAGTCATCAGATCAGTACACCCCAGTAAAAAACCCAGCAGCTGAACACCAACAGAAGAGCCGCAACCTAGTTAACAAGTACCAAACTCTCACAGGCCAAAATGTACCTAAATACCCACAGAATAAACAGGAACAGGATGACCTGGAAAGAACAATCCACCAAATTGAGTCAGAGATGAACCAAGAAGACATTCAATTTGCAAAGAGAACTTTTACAGACCACTACATAGAGTACACCATTCCCGACAAACACAACACAGCAAAATCCACAACAACATCCAACACAACGACTCCTGACGTAAATGACTTTAGAGATGACATTCAATCAGTTATCAATCACACACTTAAAACTCGCAAAACCTTCAAGCTTCAGCTCTCGTTTTTATTGGAATTTTATATGCCTACGAAACCCACCGAACATCTTGAATATTACATGACCACTAAGGCTTCACCCTTTAGTCCAACCGATTCACCAGACCCTTTTCTACAAGAAGTTAGTAAAAAGATTGACGCCTTTACATCAAGAGGTTCTGGTTGGGTTGTTACTGGGATTCGAAAAGTTTCAGTTATGATTTTCAAATTCGATCCCCTTAAAGCTTCTTCTTACCTGGAGCTGCCAACAAAGCTCGCCAATAAAAAGGCGTGTATCAACGAGAAGAACTATGACAACTGCTGCGCTTTGTGGGCGGTTTTGTCAGCATTATTGTACGACAAGGATAGAGCCCATCCTGAAAGAACTTCACATTATAAGACGTACTTTGACGAGTATTTTACCAAGTGTATCAGCAAAGGAATATTATTTGAGAAAGGAGGTTTAGCAGTCTCTCAAATCCCCAAACTAGAGGAAGTGTTTGATAATAAAATCAGAATCACCGTCTTCGAGTGGAATGAAAGCAAAGAGAAAGTTGAAATTGTTAGGAGTAGCAAGAATATTCTAGACGAAGACCCGACCCGACACCCAGCAGCCAGGCGCATAGAAGTCGATCTTCTCATAATTGGAAAATTACAGTCTGAGGCTCATTATGTTTGGATTAAAGATCTTTCTAGGCTTCTCCACAAGCAAATGACAAACCACAAAGAAGCCGTATCTATCTGCAGATTGTGTCTTAAGTATTATTGTGGTGGTAAAGAAAGTCGGGAGCCAAAACTCACAGAGCATGAACTCACCTGTGAGGACCATCCAACTAACTGCTCTCTTCCTTTCGGTAACCGGAAGTATTTGCGGTTTAAAAATTATCACAAGATGGAGAAACTTCCCTTTATTGTATTTGCCGACTTTGAATGTTCAAATGTTAACGGCAAACACGTCCCAAATTCAGTAGCATACGTTTGCATTGGAAATCATGGACATCTTGGAAATTCTGATGTCATCGAGTATAACCACTTCTTCGGGGAAGACTGTGTTAAACAGTTTATATTTAGAATGCTAGAGTTACGTAGAACATTTAGCTCAATCCCACCTGTGCCAATCAATATGACCGAACAGGATGAGATCAATTTTCAATCAGCGACCCGTTGCTACATATGCAGAAAAGCATTTGAAGACAGTTTAAAGAATCCGAAAGTTAGAGACCGTTCGCACTTCGACGGCCGCTTCAGAGGGGCAGCACACAAAACCTGCAACCTAAAGCTAAAAAATAACATCCACGATTTAAATATTTTTCTACATAACGCTCGCTCATACGACCTGCACCTAATCGTTGAAAGAATAGGTGAAATAGAGGGTATTCACCTCGACTGCATAGCTGAGAACAAGGAAAAGTTTAAATGCCTCAACATAACAGAGGTGGGGGCGTCCGGTTCACTAAGTGGTTGTTCTGGTTTGGTTAAAATCAAGGATTCTTACCAGTTCCTACAAGCCCGTCTACGCGCATTAAGTAAAAATCTAACAGATGAGCAATGCACTTATACAAAAATCCTGGCACAAATATTAGCAAAACAAGATCCCCTGTCTTTCCAGCTACTCAGAAAGAAAGGTTTCTACCCTTATGAGTATGTGACCGGTTTGCACATCTCGCACATCTTTGAAGGTGAACTTCCACCAAAAGAAAAGTTCTTCTCGCAGCTAAAAAACTCAGGAATTTCTGACAAAGACTATGAGCACGCACAAGCAGTCTACAAACATTTCAACTGTCAAAACTTTTTTCAATACCACATGATTTATCTTTACACAGATGTTTTTCTTTTGGCCGATGTGTTTCAAACCTTCAGAAACACCTGGTACACAGCATATGGTCTTGATCCCGCACATTATGTAAGTTTACCTGCTACCAGCTGGGAATCTCTACTTAAAATGAAATGGGATGAAAACCCAGACTGGTATGTTGAACTTCTAACCGACATTGACATGTACAATTTTATAGACACAGCGAAAAGAGGCGGCATATCAATCTGCGTGAACAGATATGGAAAGGCGAACAATCCATATTTCGAATCTTATGACCCAACGAAACCCTCAAATTATATAGTTTACTTAGATGCCAACAATCTCTATGGCTGGGCAATGAGTCAAGACTTACCGGTGAGAGACTTCCAGTGGCTCCCCGTATCACAAATAAACCCAGCGTTTTCGATACCTGCGATTTACGAGGTTGACGTAGAAATTCCCTATGAACTCCATGATCATTTCTCTGACTTTGCGCCATTCCCGGAGAATATTAACTGCCCAAAGATTATCGAGCACCCAGATGGCTCGTGGAACCTGTCTACAGAAAACGAACACACAGCTAAACTCACCCAAAACCTACACAACAAGACTCGCTACAAAATTCATTATAAGCTGCTACAGTACTTCATATCCTTAGGCTGTAGGGTCACAAATGTACATAGGGCCCTCAAATTCACAGAAGAAGCATGGATGAAACCCTACATAGAAAAGAACACCCAGTTCAGAGCCAAAGCAACCAACAACTTTGACAAGGATCTGTTCAAGCTGGCAAACAACTCTGTATATGGCAAGACTCTTGAAAATGAGCGCAACCGCACGAATCTTAAACTCGTCACCGTTCATGAGCGTGACATCATTCAGAGAAATATTTCTAAACCGACTTTTAAGGAACTTCACGTCTTCAACGATTACTTAGGGGCTGTTCTATTCTATAAGACTAAAGCAACACTCTGCAAACCTATCTTTACAGGTGTCACTGTGCTTGATGAATCGAAGCGTCTTATGTACAGTTTCTTCTATGACATGAAACGACAATATGGGGATCGTTTAAATCTTCTTTACACTGACACCGACTCTCTAATTCTAGACATTCAGACTAAGGACATCTATCAGGACATGCTTGAACAAAACCACCTCCCCCAAAACCCTTACGATTTGTCAGAGTACCCAGAATCATTTAAAACTTTGAAAGGGGATCAAGTGTTCGACCCATCCAATAAAAAAGTAATTGGTAAAATGAAAGATGTGGAGGCAGGTGATGTTATCTCCGAGTTCATTGGTTTGAGATCAAAATCCTATTTTGTTAAATGCAGTGAAAGCGATGAAAGCAATGAATCAGGAAAAATAATTAAGAAGTCCAAGGGAATTCCAAAGCATGTAGTTAAGAACTCTCTGCATGAAGAAGCCTACAGAGATGCCCTGTTACATAATAAGAAAACTACACATGAGTTTGTAAAGTTTCAGTCGAAGAACCATAATATTTTTACCATAAACCAGAAAAAGATTGGCCTGTCAGGGGCAGATAATAAGAGGGTTGTCTTTCAAGACAATGTTACGAGTCTTCCATTTGGGCACTGGAGGTTGAAGTATAAGGTTTAAAAACGTAGGTTGAAGTATAAGGTTTAAAAACGTAGACTAAATTTAAAAAAATAATGACAAAAAATAATGACGACAAATATTTTTCTGGAACAGTTGGCAAAAGAACTAGAAATCCCAAACTTTAGAGGCGTCTTTATGAAGGATACATTACCTGAATCCCACGCACTGAAAGAATGTTGCATCGAAGAATGTGGCATCATGAACTTTGACACTGCCGAGAAACCAGGGTCTCACTGGGTTTGCTGGGTGATTGATCCAAACAGAAAGCATAAGTACTACTACTTTGATAGCTATGGGACGGCTGTTCCTGATGAGCTAAGGGAATATATGGGAGCTCCAAAAATCTACCGCTCAGACTTTATTCTGCAGGGGCTTAGCAGTGATATTTGCGGAGAGCTGTGTATGACTGTTTTATATGCAATGACTAAGACTCGAAAAAGCTATAGGGAAATCATTTTAAGTTTAAATGTTTAGTTTTTCTTTAAAGCGTGTTTGATTGCATAGTTTTTGAAGACAGTTTCGATATCATTTCTCAATTGGCTCATGTCATCAATGCTATTCAGATGTACATGTTGCTCATTGAGCTGCTCATAAAGTTTTTGAATGCTTTGAAACTCGTCTTCTGAAATGAACTTGTCTTCTATTGCTTTTGAAATATACCCGGTGATAGAAGACTGGATGCTTTTCTGTTTTGCTTGCATTTCCTGCAGATGCTTTAGCTTCTGGCGTCTGCTTCGAGTTAGAGCTCCTGTAACCGCTGAAATGAGACCACACGAGGCCCCAATAACTCCAAGTGGAATGGCGATTGGTGCGGTGATAATGGGAAGTGTAGAAACAGCAGCTGCAGATCCGCTTAGAATTGACACTGACCCGAGAACCATATTAATATACTCGAAAGCTTGACACTGGCTGTTGAAGCGTTTCAGTTTGTTAGAGTTTTTCATAAGGGCGGTTTCAATGTCATTTCGCATTTTCTGAATCTCTACAAGTCGGAACTGTTGAGAGTTGCAGGCAAAAGTATTGATTGTAGGATAGAGAGGCGCACTAGGTGCTATATTTGGTTGCGGGTCATACAGAGAATCATTTTCGGCCATTTTTTATAGGTAAAAATTTTTTTTCTATTTTACGATCGGACGTCTTCAATGTCAATGTCAGGGAGATTGTGCTGTCGCTCTAGGCGACTAATTCGTCTCAAAGTTTTCCCCCACTTGTTATAAATTCTATCCAGATAGCTTGTGTGCGTGGCAACATCTCTTTCTATCTTTTTTATTTTTGCTACATTTTGATTAATGGTTGTTCTCCATGCGGTAAATAAGGCATCAGTCTCAGCTTTTGAATAGGAATCAAGGATGTCTCGCTTTTTATTAATCGCTGTTCTTATAGTAATGTCTTTTGCATTGATTTCCGATCTGAGAGTTTGAGCTAGAGTCTCAACGATGGCGGTCAGCTTTGCTATTTTTGCCCGCAAGTCTTCAATGTTTATTTGATGATGGTGTGCTGACCTTTCCAATGGTTTTAAGCGGTCTCTAATCGGTCCGATCTCTGGGATCTTTTCTTCAACGTTAATGTAGCGCCTGTCAAGGAAAGCAAGCGAGTGTGCAGTGGAGCCACTAGTAGATTCACCAGCAAAGTTTATGGACATTTTTGTTTGTTTTTTTTTAATTACGCTACTGTTCTTTTCTCTTTGTTAATCATCACGAACTGATAAGGCTTATTCCACTTCTCAAAGCATAGGTTAACAAATTCTTCCTGCGATACCTTTCGATCAAATGGAGGCTTAGTAAAATGGGCAGGAGCAATCACCTCGTTACTTAACCTCTTCAGTCGGTCTTGCGGTATGGTTGGGAACAAGAGGATCAGATTGCAGTTCCCACGAATAGTTTTGTTTGGCAACTCAAACCAGTTTTGGGTAATATAGATTACATTACAGTTGTTGTGTCGACCCCTGGTGAAATAGTTTTCAATTTGCTTCTGGGGCCCTGTCATGCAGTCATCAAAGACAATCAAGTGCTTCCTTCCTTTTTCTAGTTCATCAGGCTGGGGGAGAAGTTTAGTTTTAGGATCAATTTGCGGGTCCCCATATGTGAACACTTTAATGTCGTGCCACTTTTCATTATCTGGGATATGGCTAGCATATTCACTGGCGACAATTTCTGGATCACTGGGCAGCTTGGATTGGTTATTAAAACACTGAATGATATGCTCCTTTTTTAGTTTGTTCTGTAGACCTGCAATCAACATCTTATACTCATCTTGATACAGAGTGGGTGAGTAGATGTGCAGTGTGTCATAGTCAAGAAATCCTGGTCTGAGAAGCATGTTAAAGATTCTGAATGTCTTCCCTGAGCCTGATTCTCCAACAACAATACATCTGAAGTGACTAGGAATTGCCTCGTTATGAGTAAATTTGATTTGGTTCCGAGTCCAATGAGGGTTGAAGTCATTTGAAAAATCCATTTTAAAGTAAAAATTAAAATAAAAAAAACAACATGAATTTCGCTGGCGTCGTAAATCAACCTTCCAACACTTACAAGCTGTCGTTCCTAGACTCTAGGTACATCAACACAGACGAAATCACAAGACAAGACGCCTCGCAAAACGCAAAACTTAGTGACCTATCAAAACGTATACAAGCCCTAGAATCGGAGAATTCTGCATTGAAATCAAGAGTCGCTGCACTAGAATCGGAGACAAATCTCCTGGAAATAAGGACAAATACCCTGGAACCGCAGACAAATGCCCTAGAATCAAAGACAATCGCCTTGGAACGCCGAATGGCAAATCGCCTTGAGTTCACGGCCGCGGACCGTAAGGGCATCGCCGACGCGGCAGTAGAAAGCAACTGTGTAAAAATACATTCGGCCTTTATATTTTCTGCACTTATGGACGCAATATCGGCGCTACAGATAAAGATATATGGTCATGAAAAACAATCCTGGACAACTTTGTTACACGAAAAAAAAATTTGAAACGAGGCAACCGTGGCAGACCGTCTTGCGATTCGAACACAAACCTTCCCAAATTTACTTTAACAGCGTTAGTGTCTCTGGCACTGGGTCCATAACCGGTGCGTGTGTGTGTGTGTGTGGTTTTTTTACTTATATATGTCTTTTGCTATTAGTCTTGTACCCCCACACGTCTTGTACCCCCAGAAAGCACCTTAGTCGTATTTAAAACCGCTGCCTTTTTTAAGATCGGCTCTCATCTTAGCATAAACAGATGGATCAATGCTATCAGCGCTTGGTGCCAATGAACTTGGTGCGAGTGGTTGAACATTTTGTTGAACATCATTTATAGTGTCCTTGATCTTCTTTGCAGCTGTGACTACACTTCCCGCCGCCTCGGCAGCATTTTTTATATTTTCTTTGTTCTCACTGATGACTTTGAAAATCTTTGCCCCCTGGGCGATCAAATCAGCAATACCGTTACCCGATCGCTCTTTTCTTGGATAATGACCTGCTGGAAAAAGTCCAGATCCTCTTTTAATGAGCTTTAATTCGTTCTCATCGTAGTATTTAGGGACGTCTTTTTCGAAGATTAGTGGCATTTTTTATGTGAAAAAAAATTATTTTTTATTGAACCTTGAAAGTAAAAGTTCTCTTGCTCTTTTATCGATGTACTTCTTTTCTAGCATTTTATCAAGAATATGAACAAACTCTTTTCTATTCTCATCCTTTAAACCTGTCTTTGCTGCTCCTAGGAGAACGACTAGTCGCTTGTAGACTTCAGGCATCCCTGTGCCGGTACTTGCAGCTGATGTATCTGGTGATGTCTCTGGTGATGTCTCTGGTGATGTTTCTGGTGATCTAATGTCTTGCCTTGGTGTGAAAACTCTGTTTGAAATTCGCTGCATTCTATCTGGTGAGAATTGCTCTAGATGCCTCCATACTTGTGGATTTGCCGTTTTGTAATTAGCTACTTGAGTTGGATCTGCTGTCTCAAGTCGAGAGAGTACATCTTCTGCTGTTAATTTTTGAGGGCTTTGTTGTTGCTGAGGCATCTCTTGTTGCTGAGGCATCTCTTGTTGCTGAGGTATCTCTTGTTGCTGAGAGAGTTGTTTTTGCTGTTCCTGGTAATTTATGACTTCTAGCTGATCGGGCAGGTCAAACTATTGTTTAAAGTGCTTATACTTTCTAAAGCTGTTTATGTTTACCCCATTGTCATGTAAAAATTTGAGTATATCAGGGACTTTAAGGATGTCTATGTCTCTTTGTAAAGCAAATGTCACCAGATCTTTATAATTTTTTAGCTGTTTCGCAGAAATAGTTTCTTGATTTTTAGTCATGAAGTTGAGCAATACTTGGGTGAAAGCAACTTTCTTTGAGGTGTTTTCTCCGACCCCGGCCGCGCCTTCTTTGATGACTCCAATACATGTACTTTCTTTCGTTATCTCAAGATGATAATCCACAGGATCAGTAGAAATATTTTTACGCCAGACACTAACACCAAAGACGCATTTGCCTTCATATTCTACTGGCCCAAAGAAGTTATCTGTTACTTTCAATTTTTGCTGAGATGTTTCTTGCAAAGCCTGAGAATCTTGTGAGGCCGGTGGAATTTTATTCAGCGTATTCTGAAACTGGCTCTCTTGAATCTCATCAACAGCTTCCTTAACTGTTTCAATTGATTTCTTTGCTTCGGTGTATCCCGGTTTGTGAAACTCAGTGGCGGCTTGGATAAACTCATTGTAGGACTGCTGCTCTTTGTTAATTAACCCGGTGACTCGTTTTTCAGCTTCTGCAAGCTTCTCCAAGTCAGAGATGTAATGAGAATTTTTTCGCTTCATTTTTTTATTTTAATTTTTTAAGTTAAAAAATGAACGATCCTCTGACGCCAGTTTTCTATAAAATCAACAAGCCTATCTTGAGTGATGACAGCACAATCAAAGCGACTCAAGTAAGAGTCCCCAGTCATGAAAATCAGAATGAAACTAATTTGGGCCCCGGTCAAACGCTAACATTCACTTACACTGGGTGTTCATCTCTGGTCGGCGTTCACAGTCTAAGGAGCGGGTTTTACATGACATTCCAATACAAGACTAAAGGTGGTACAAATGCTGCTGGTGCTAATACTGACAAGCATGACGCTGATGTCACGCTAATCAGCAACTTCTGGGCCTACATGTTTAAGGAGTTTAGCGTGTCGAACGGGAGTACAGAGCTGGAGAGAATTGCCAACTTTGGTGTAGTGTATGACACTCATTGTCTCATTGAAAACCCAGATTTTATTCAACTTGGTAGCGGCGCTGGCTTCATCCCTAATGAGGAGAAAGGAGACGTAAATGATTCAGGTTTTGCAAAAAGAAAGGGGAGATATAACTATGCATTGGCGGGTGCTGATGATGGCGCAAAGAATCCCCAGTATAGAAATGTAGATATATTTGTACCTTTGAGATTCATGAGCGGGTTCTGCAATACTTTTAATCGCCTGACCAGCAACTTTAGCTACACGTTTAGGCAGTAGAATGCAAGACGGGGCTTCTAGGACAGAACTTTTCACGTCCATCATAATCTACATTCTTTAAATTTATTATGCCCGCACAGTTAGAAAAAATAGGGGGATCGACTTTCATGGAAAAACATCCATCATAATCTAGATTCTTTTAACTTATTATACCTACATAAATAATGAAAATTAGGGGTTGACTTTCACGGATAACCATTCAACGTAATCTAGATTCTTTAAGCTTAGTTGATCCCAAAGAAATCGAAAAAAAATCAACTTAAAAAATCTTTGAAAAAAATCATAATCCATAATCCATTACTTTTTACATCCTAGCGAGTTCAATGCATCTCCCGCTTTCATCCGGAGACACTGAACCTAAGCCTCATTCTAGCAACTTAAAGACATTCAAGCAACAACTCAGGGTACTCACCCCGAAAAAAAATTTAACATTCTCAATAAAAATGCTTCCAATCGTCTCTCCAAGTTCTTACTACAAACCGCATGAACCCAATTACAAATCTAAGTACCAATGCAAGAAGGAATGTACAGATTATATGAAAAAATTCTGGCCTAACATTGAACCAACCATCCTGAATCTTAATCAAGCGGTTAAGACTCACTGGCGTTATTTACATGGGGTAACTATTAAAGATTACGACAGCTACTATAACTTTGCAGAAATTATTAAGCAACTGTAAAGCATAGCTGCAACTCTACTACTATTATTAGCAACTGTGAGTCATGGAAAAATTGGCCAAAAACGGAGGCCGAGGCCAACTTTTTGAAAAATAAATTCGCAAATCTGGCCTCGGTTCTGGCCTCGTTTTGTGGCCGCGTACTTTCTCTCCACGCGCGCCGCTAAAAATAACTTCTATACTGGGCGAATTTCTCTACCCCTTTTTTAGCAGTCTTCCCAATTCCTTACTTAGAGAAACGACCAAAGGGAAGAAAAGGGCGAGCAATGTAAGCCGAGATTGCTGACTCAGGCTTTAGGGGAAGAGCAGTGAGCTTCTCTCCCTGTCTATCCGAATAGCTACTTTTCTTTCCCACAAGCTCGGGCGTATAGTCTACGTAGTCCACACATCTTTCACACACAGTGTACACTGAGTTTCCATGGTGTATTTCCACGGTGTATTTATTGATCCTCCCTTCCGTCACATACCAAAGAACAGCTAGCTTCGCTCGTATTCAGCAAAGTTTAAACTCAACTTTATCAAAACACTTGACAATGGCAGCGCGTACTGGAATCTCGGATGAGCTCGCAGCTCTTTCGGCAACTTCAACTCTAACTATTTCGTCACAAGAAGAGCTAGAGCTTCTCGACGAGACGCAACAGACGCAAAAGACGCAACAAAAGGAAACACTAGATAAGGCGCTAAAGCTTTTTAACGACATTTTCAACAATCTACCAACCAAGAAAAAAAGAGCAATGGAAGGAGAAAAAAGACAATATCGTTTTAAAACTCAAAGCGGCTTTTGAGGACGAGACTGAGGATGATGAGGAGGAAGATTTAACGGAGGAAGAGAAGCAGAAAATCAAAGCTGAAAAGAAAAAAGAGCTGGTAAATCAACTCAAGGACGAGTTAAAGGACAAAGTTATTAAAGGCTCTCTTGTACACTCAACTGAAATCTATGGGTGTACATACACGAAAAGAGAGTCACTCAAGACTGCTCGTGACCATCTTGCCGAAATCAACCGACGCATCGACCAAAACCACAAAAATATAATCTACTTTGCTGTTCTGGCCGGCCAAGTCGTCAATACTGTTCGAGAGAAATATAAGGGAAAAAGAAAGTTGTTTCTGAACTGGTTGGCGACGAACGAAAAGGTGATAATGATGAAGAAGTCAAAGGCATACTTTTACATGAAACTGGCGACCGTGGCTGAGAGATTTCCTACAATCCAGCAAATCTCTCTGCCTTTAAGGAAAATGCAGTCAATTTTGCCTCTACTGCCGGAAATTTGCTCTCACGACGAAACGTTTTGAACGAATCTTCAATAAACTTCATTTATTCTAAGAATTTTTGCTATAAAATTATTCTACGCTTGTATAAATGATTTAACTCCCGCTGCTACGGTAGTATATTTTTACTGCTAGAAAACGTTAGGACCTTTTTTTTCCAACGCCGTTGGAATTTTTTGAGTCGCCACTGTGAACATAATAAATCAGAAGACCAGAATGACATAAGAAGGTCATTTGATTCCAACGCCGTTGGAATTTTTTGGCTAACCTGTTTAATCATTAAAGCATGCGTTACTATTGCATAGCCTTCTGTATTCCGATTTCTTTTAGGAGTCTTCCCATTTCCTTATTTGGCGCGTGCAATACGAAACCAGCGGACTCACTACCCAAACACCCGCCAACCCCCAGCCCTAACTTAGTCTTTCCAAAAATGATTCCTTTAACTAACTTACGCGCAATACTTTCTCTAAACCCGCTCGATGCCCCCATATTGTCTAGCCTTTTAAGCATCTCTTTATCCCACCGATGCTTTTCATTTGGGAAGTCGCGATACTTTATATCATGTTCCATACATACCTCATCAAGTTCATCTACAGGCTCATGACCTGGATTAGGCACATTGTTGGAATCTAATTGAATTTCAAGAGGGTTCAAAGGTCCGCAATACTTATATCCAGGGATTGTCCAACCTTTGCTTGGCTTCGGAAGCTTTTCGATTATTCCGTGAATGTCTGGCATTTTTATTTAAAATAAAATAAAAAAAATAATGACTGAGAACAAATTACAAGCAATTTATTACCGGGACGGCGGTTATTTTATCGGAAATAATGCCGTCTCCAAATTAACAGAACTTAGTAAAGAACCAAAACAAATAGTAGAAAAATGGCTGTCTAAACAGGCTGTTTATCAAGTCTATTTCCCACCTGTTAAATTTACAAGACCCCACTTCAACATCTATAAGCCTAACGAGGCGCACCAAGCTGATCTTCTGTTTCTCCCAAACGATTCTGGGTATAAGTACGCTCTTACAGTTATTGATGTAGCTTCGCGTTATAAAGAAGCAAGACCGCTGAAAACAAAGAAGTCAGAAGTTGTAGCAACTGCCTTTCAAGATATTTATAAAAATTCACCTTTAACCTTCCCAGAAACATTGATGACCGATCCGGGTAAAGAATTCATGGGTCGAGTTAAAACTCTAATGCAAAAAAATAATAAAAAAATTCGTTACGGTAGAACCGAGCTTCACAGAGATCAAGCCTTCGTCGAAAGATTTAATCTAACTTTAGCCAAGCGACTTTTTACTAAGCAGACAGCAGAGGAGCTCAAACTGAAGAGCGGACAATACTACACCAAATGGAAAGACCAACTCCCAGTAGTAATCAGTCAGCTTAACAATGAAGTTTCTCGCATGACAGGCCTAAAACCTTCAATTGCAATTAAACAAGACAAAGTTCAGCTTAAATCTCCCAATCCACAACAAAAAAATTATCCAAAGCTCCCAGGAGTTTATTCTCCGGAAATTCTCACAAATTCTGAGTTTGTTCGATTCCTTTACCTGCCGGGAGAATTAGAAAAGGACACAAAGAGAAGAGCAACTGACCCCCATTTCAGTCTAGATGTACATAAAATAGACAGGCACTTTACAACAGCAACCGGTGAGTATTACTTTCTTTCTCAAGCCTTTAATCCTAAATCCCCTACAAGATCATTTGCCAGAGCAGAACTTCTCGTCATTCCAAGTGACACAGAAATAAATTGAAAAAATAAATTTAAAATAAAAATGTACAAAAAATGATCGAAACCAGAACAGTTAATAAAATTAGCAAAATCATCGACTCTAAACAACCAGGTTTCGTAACTATTAAGGGCATGAAAGTGAAAGTCGATCCGTTACAGCAGCAAATCCATTGTAAAGATTGCAATAACCACACCCACAACCCCCGCAGCATTACAGATGAAAAGACAGGTGGAATCCTGCCTCTCGCTGCACTGATTCCAATCATTGCGGGTGCAGTTAGTGCAGCAGGTGGTGTTGCTGGAGGTGTTGCAACGGCTGTGAAAGCGGGCAATGACAGGGCTCACCAGTTAGAGATGCAGAAAATCGCGAGAGAAAAGGGAGTCACAATTAAGGCGGGTGAAGGCTGCCCCTTGGAAACCTTCGCAACTAATCCTAATACTAATCCCTGGGAAAACGAAAAAATTTCAAAATCCGACGTCATAAAAGCTATAATGACATTGCATAAAGCAGGATTTACAATGCTCCGGATGTGAAAAGATAAAAGCAGGGATCTGATCAGTAATACTCAAATTAATCAAAAGTTATTAGTCCAGACAAGTTCAAGCAAAAGCTAAGGGTGACCACCCAAAAATTTTTTTTTAAAACTTATAGAAAAAACATGCCGAAAGCAAATCCAGCAAAAGATTCTGTAAACTCTTATTTTTCCCAAAGCCAAAATCTTTCATTTCAGGACAAAAGCAAATATCTTCAAGAACTCTGCAGGCAAAAGTTCAATACAGACCCAGGATACCTGGGCAGCTATGAGAAACAATTAGAAGTAATAAAGCAACTACAGTCATCAAATCAGTACACCCCAGTAAAAAACCCAGCAGCTGAACACCAACAGAAGAGCCGCAACCTAGTTAACAAGTACCAAACTCTCACAGGCCAAAATGTACCTAAATACCCACAGAATAAACAGGAACAGGATGACCTGGAAAGAACAATCCACCAAATTGAGTCAGAGATGAACCAAGAAGACATTCAATTTGCAAAGAGAACTTTTACAGACCACTACATAGAGTATACCATACCAGTCAAACACAACACAACAACATCCAACACAACAACATCCAACACAACAACGACTCCTGACGTAAATGACTTCAGAGATGACATTCAATCAGTTATCAATCACACACTTAAAACACGCAAAACCTTCAAGCTTCAGCTCTCGTTTTTATTAGAATTTTATATGCCTACGAAACCTACTGAACATCTTGAATATTACATGACCAGTAAGGCATTACCCTTTAGTCCAACCGATTCACCAGACCCTTTTCTACAAGAAGTTAGTAAAAAGATTGACGCCTTTACATCAAGAGGTTCTGGTTGGGTTGTTACTGGAATTCGAAAAGTTTCAGCTATGATTTTCAAATTCGATCCCCTTAAAGCTTCTTCTTACCTGGAGCTGCCAACAAAGCTCGCCAATAAAAAGGCCTGTATCAACGTGAAGAACTATGACAACTGCTGCGCTTTATGGGCGGTTTTGTCAGCATTATTGTACGACAAGGATCGAGCCCATCCTGAAAGAA
The DNA here is from genome assembly GCA_950096795.1 of Macrostomum cliftonense. Taxonomy (NCBI): domain Eukaryota; kingdom Metazoa; phylum Platyhelminthes; family Macrostomidae; genus Macrostomum; species Macrostomum cliftonense. The sequence continues at coordinate 627,395 of CATNEM010000170.1, forward strand.
CTTCACATTATAAGACGTACTTTGACAAGTATTTTACCAAGTGTATCAGCAAAGGAATATTATTTGAGAAAGGAGGTTTAGCAGTCTCTCAAATCCCCAAACTAGAGGAAGTGTTTAATAATAAAATCAGAATCACCGTCTTCGAGTGGAATGAAAGCAAAGAGAAAGTTGAAATTGTTAGGAGTAGCAAGAATATTCTAGACGAAGACCCGACCCGACACCCAGCAGCCAGGCGCACTGATGTCGATCTTCTGATAATTGGAAACTTACAGTCTGAAGCCCATTATGTTTGGATTAAAGATCTTTCCAAGCTAATTCACAAGCAAATGACCAACCACAAAGAAGCCGTATCTATCTGCAGATTGTGTCTGAAGTATTATTGTGGTGGTAAAGAAACTCGAGAGGCAAAACTCACAGAGCATGAACTCACCTGTGAGGACCATCCAACTAACTGCTCTCTTCCTTTCGGTAACCGGAAGTATTTACGGTTTAAAAATTATCACAAGATGGAGAAACTTCCCTTTATTGTATTTGCCGACTTTGAACCCCGATGCCCCCACAAAGCACGTCCCAAATTCAGTAGCATACGTTTGCATTGGAAATCTTGGACATCTAGGAAATTCTGATATCATAGAGTATAACCACTTCTTTGGGGAAGACTGTGTTAAACAGTTTATATTTAGAATGCTAGAGTTACGTAGAACATTTAGCGCAATCCCACCTGTGCCAATCAATATGACCGATCAGGATGAGATCAATTTTCAATCGGCAACCCATTGCTACATATGTAGAAAATCATTTGAAGACAGTTTAAAGAATCCGAAAGTTAGAGACCATTCGCACATTCAAGGAAATTTCAGAGGTGCCGCACACAACACCTGCAACCTAAAGCTAAAAAATAACATCCACGATTTAAACATTTTTCTTCATAACGCTCGCTCATACGACCTGCACCTAATCGTTGAAAGAATAGGTGAAATAGAGGGCATTCACCTCGACTGCATAGCAGAGAACAAGGAAAAGTTTAAATGCCTCAATATCAAAGAGGTGGGGGCGTCCGGTTCACTAAGTGGTTCTTCTGGTTTGGTTAAAATCAAGGATTCTTATCAGTTCCTAGCAGCCAGTCTAGACGTATTAAGTAAAAATCTAACAGATGAGCAATGCACTTATACAAAAATCCTGGCCAAAATATTAGCAAACCAAGATCCCGTGTCTTTCAAGCTACTCAGAAAGAAAGGCTTCTACCCTTATGAGTATGTGACCGGTTCGCACGCTTTTGAAAAGCACGTCTTTGAAGGCGAACTTCCACCAAAAGAAAAGTTCTTCTCTCAGCTAACAAACTCAGGAATTTCTGACAAAGACTATGAGCACGCACAAGCAGTCTACAAACATTTCAACTGCCAAAATTTTTTTCAGTACCACATGATTTATCTTTACACAGATGTTTTTCTTTTGGCCGATGTGTTTCAAACCTTTAGAAACACCTGGTACACAGCATATGGTCTTGATCCCGCACATTATGTAAGTTTGCCCGCCACCAGCTGGGAATCTCTACTTAAAATGAAATGGGATGAAAACCCAGACTGGTATGTTGAACTTCTAACCGACATTGACATGTACAATTTTATAGACACAGCGAAAAGAGGGGGCATATCAATCTGTGTGAACAGATATGGAAAGGCAAACAATCCATATTTCGAATCTTATGACCCAACGAAACCCTCAAATTATATAGTTTACTTAGACGCCAACAATCTCTATGGTTGGGCAATGAGTCAAGACTTACCAGTGAGAGACTTCCAGTGGCTCAGCATCAGATTCAGCATCAGCGTTTTCAGCATCAGCGTTTTCGATACCTGCGATTTACGAGGTTGACGTAGAAATTCCCTATGAACTCCATGATCATTTCTCTGACTTTGCGCCATTCCCGGAGAATATTAACTGCCCAAAGATTATCGAGCACCCAGACGGCTCATGGACCCTGTCTACAGAAAACGAACACACCACTAAACTCACCCAAAACCTACACAACAAGACTCGCTACAAAATTCATTATAAGCTGCTACAGTACTTCATATCCTTAGGCTGTAGGGTCACAAATGTACATAGGGCCCTCAAATTTACAGAAGAAGCGTGGATGAAACCCTACATAGAAAAGAACACCCAGTTCAGAGCCAAAGCAACCAACAACTTTGACAAGGATCTGTTCAAGCTGGCAAACAACTCTGTATACGGCAAGACTCTTGAAAATGAGCGCAACCGCACAAATCTCAAACTCGTCACCGTTCATGAGCGTGACATCATTCAGAGAAATATTTCTAAACCGACTTTTAAGGAACTTCACGTCTTCAACGATTACTTAGGGGCTGTTCTATTCTATAAGACAAAAGCAACACTCTGCAAACCTATATTTACAGGTGTCACTGTGCTTGATGAATCGAAGCGTCTTATGTACAGTTTCTTCTATGACATGAAACGACAATACGACACTCGGGTAAAACTTCTTTACACTGACACCGACTCTCTAATTCTAGACATTCAGACTAAGGACATCTATCAGGACATGCTTGAACAAAAACACCTCCCCCAAAACCCTTACGATTTGTCAGAGTACCCAGAATCATTTAAAACTTTGAAAGGGGATCAAGTGTTCGACCCATCCAATAAAAAAGTAATTGGTAAAATGAAAGATGTGGAGGCAGGTGATGTTATCTCCGAGTTCATTGGTTTGAGATCAAAATCCTATTTTGTTAAATGCAGTGAAAGCGATGAAAGCAATGAATCAGGAAAAATAATTAAGAAGTCCAAGGGGATTCCAAAGCATGTAGTTAAGAACTCTCTGCATGAAGAAGCCTACAGAGATGCCCTGTTACATAATAAGAAAACTACACATGAGTTTGTAAAGTTTCAGTCGAAGAACCATAATATTTTTACCATAAACCAGAAAAAGATTGGCCTGTCAGGGGCAGATAATAAGAGGGTTGTCTTTCAAGACAATGTTACGAGTCTTCCATTTGGGCACTGGAGGTTGAAGTATAAGGTTTAAAAACGTAGGTTGAAGTATAAGGTTTAAAAACGTAGACTAAATTTAAAAAAATAATGACAAAAAATAATGACGACAAATATTTTTCTGGAACAGTTGGCAAAAGAACTAGAAATCCCAAACTTTAAAGGCGTCTTTATGAAGGATACATTACCTGAATCCCACGCACTGAAAGAATGTTGCATCGAAGAATGTGGCATCATGAACTTTGACACTGCCGAGAAACCAGGGTCTCACTGGGTTTGCTGGGTGATTGATCCAAACAGAAAGCATAAGTACTACTACTTTGATAGCTATGGGACGGCTGTTCCTGATGAGCTAAGGGAATATATGGGAGCTCCAAAAATCTACCGCTCAGACTTTATTCTGCAGGGGCTTAGCAGTGATATTTGTGGAGAGCTGTGTATGACTGTTTTATATGCAATGACTAAGACTCAAAAAAGCTATAGGGAAATCATTTTAAGTTTAAATGTTTAGTTTTTTTTTGAAGCGTGTTTGATTGCATAGTTTTTGAAGACAGTTTCGATATCATTTCTCAATTGGCTCATGTCATCAATGCTATTCAGATGTACATGTTGCTCATTGAGCTGCTCATAAAGTTTTTGAATGCTTTGAAACTCGTCCTCTGAAATGAACTTGTCTTCTATTGCTTTTGAAATATACCCGGTGATAGAAGACTGGATGCTTTTCTGTTTTGCTTGCATTTCCTGCAGATGCTTTAGCTTCTGGCGTCTGCTTCGAGTTAGAGCTCCTGTAACCGCTGAAATGAGACCACACGAAGCCCCAATAATTCCAAGTGGAATAGCGACTGGTGCGGTGATGATGGGAAGTGTAGAAACAGCAGCTGCAGATCCGCTTAGAATTGACACTGACCCGAGAACCATATTAATATACTCGAAAGCTTGACACTGGCTGTTGAAGCGTTTCAGTTTTTTAGAGTTTTTCATAAGGGCGGTTTCAATGTCATTTCGCATTTTCTGAATCTCTACAAGTCGGAACTGTTGAGAGTTGCAGGTAAAAGTATTGATTGTAGGATAGAGATTTTGTACGATGGGTTGGTTCAATTGCTGATTTGATTGGTATTGTTGACTTTTCGAATACTGGGGTGCACTAGGTGTTACAGGTGCCATATTTGGTGCCATATTTGGTGCCATATTTGGTGCCATAGGCGGGTCATACAGAGAATCATTTTCGGCCATTTTTTATAGGTAAAAAAAATAATTTTTCTATTTTACGATGCCCTCTGCACTTATGTTGCTTTTCGTACAATCTCCTCTGAAGTGTTAGCTCGCCGCCTAGCCAATAGGGCGTCTTCAATGTCAATGTCAGGGAGATTGTGCTGTCGTTCCAGGCGACTAATTCGTCTCAAAGTTTTCCCCCACTTGTTATAAATTCTATCCAGATAGAGCGTATGCGTGGCAACATCTCTTTCTATCTTTTTTATTTTTGCAACATTTTGATTAATGGTTGTTCTCCAAGCGGTAAATAAGGCATCAGTCTCAGCTTGTGAATAGGAATCAAGGATGTCTCGCTTTTTATTAATCGCTGTTCTTATAGCAATGTCTTTTGCATTGATTTCCGATCTGAGAGTTTGAGCTAGAGTCTCAACGATGGCGGTCAGCTTTGCTATTTTTGCCCGCAAGTCTTCAATGTTTATTTGATGATGGTGTGCTGACCGTTCCAATGGTTTTAAGCGGCCTTTGATTGGTCCGATCTCCGGGATTTTTTCGTCAACGTTAATGTAGCGCCTGTCAAGGAAAGCAAGCGAGTGTGCAGTGGAGCCACTAGTAGATTCACCAGCAAAGTTTATGGACATTTTTGTTTGTTTTTTTGTTTTATTTTTGAAAAAGAATTAGGCTACTGTTCTTTTCTCTTTGTTAATCATCACGAACTGATAAGGTTTATTCCACTTCTCAAAGCATAGGTTAACAAATTCTTCCTGCGATACCTTGTGTGCTACCTTTCGACCATCGTCCTTTCGATCAAATGGAGGCTTAGTAAAATGGGCAGGAGCAATCACCTCGTTACTTAACCTCTTCAGTCGGTCTTGCGGTATGGTTGGGAACAAGAGGATCAGATTGCAGTTCCCACGAATAGTTTTATTTGGCAACTCAAACCAGTTTTGGGTAATATAGATTACATTACAGTTGTTGTGACGACCCCTGGTGAAATAGTTTTCAATTTGCTTCTGGGGCCCTGTCATGCAGTCATCAAAGACAATCAAGTGCTTCCTTCCCTTTTCCAGTTCATCAGGCTGAGGGAGAAGTTTAGTTTTAGGATCAATTTGCGGGTCCCCATATGTAAACACTTTAATGTCGTGCCACTTTTCATTATCTGGGATATGGCTAGCATATTCTCTGGCGACAATTTCTGGATCACTGGGCAGCTTGGATTGGTTGTTAAAGCACTGAATGATATGCTCCTTTGTAAGTTTGTTCTGTAGACCTGCAATCAACATCTTATACTCATCTTGATACAGAGTGGGTGAGTAGATGTGCAGTGTGTCATAGTCAAGAAATCCTGGTCTCAGAAGCATGTTGAAGATTCTAAATGTCTTCCCTGAGCCTGATTCTCCAACAACAATACATCTGAAATGACTAGGAATTGCCTCGTTATGATTAAATTTGATTTGGTTCCGAGTCCAATGAGGATTGAAATCATTTGAAAAATCCATTTTTATACGATAAAAAATTTTTGCATAATTATTTTGCAATCTAACTTTGCAATGTTTGATGTGGGCCTGTGTGTCTTTTGGGATTTTATGTGTCTTTTTGGGGGCCTGTGTGTCTTTTTTGGGGGCCTGTGTGTCTTTTTGCTATTAGTCTTGTACCCCCACATGTCTTGTACCCCCGGAAAGCACCTTAGTCATATTTAAAACCGCTGCCTTTTTTAAGATCGGCTCTCATCTTAGCATAAACAGATGGATCAATGCTATCAGCGCTTGGTGCCAATGAATTTGGTGCCAATGAATTTGGTGCGAGTGGTTGAACATCATTTATAGTGTCCTTGATCTTCTTCGCAGCTGTGACTACACTTCCCGCCGCCTCGGCAGCATTTTTTATATTTTCTTTGTTCTCACTGATGACTTTGAAAATCTTTGCCCCCTGGGCGATCAAATCAACAATACCATTACCCGATCGCTCTTTTCTTGGATAATGACCTGCTGGAAAAAGTCCAGATCCTCTTTTAATGAGCTTTAATTCGTTCTCATCGTAGTATGTAGGGACGTCTTTTTCGAAGATTAGTGGCATTTTTTACGTGAAAAAAATTATTTTTTATTGAACCTTGAAAGTAAAAGTTCTCTTGCTCTTTTATCGATGTACTTCTTTTCTAGCATTTTATCAAGAATATGAACAAACTCTTTTCTATTCTCATCCTTTAAACCTGTCTTTGCTGCTCCTAGGAGAACGACTAGCCGCTTGTAGACTTCCGGCATCCCGGTGCCGGTTTTCCCGGTATTTGTGGAGCTTCCGGATTGAAATGAATCTTCTGTTGTAGTTGATGTCTCTGGTGATGTCTCTGGTGATGTTTCTGGTGTTCTTATGTCTTGCCTTGGTGTGAAAACTCTGTTTGAAATTCGCTGCATTCTATCTGGTGAGAATTGCTCTAGATGCCTCCATACTTGTGGATTTGCCGTTTTGTAATTAGCTACTTGAGTTGGATCTGCTGTCTCAAGTCGAGAGAGTACATCTTCTTCTGTTAATTTTTGAGGGCTTTGTTGCTGTTGAGGGGTCTCTTGATGCTGCTGAGGGGTCTCTTGTTGCTGTTGAGGGGTCTCTTGTTGCTGAGTGAGTTGCTTTTGCTGTTCCAGGTAATTTATGACTTCTAGCTGATCTGGCAGGTCAAACCATTGTTTAAAGTGCTTATACTTTCTAAAGCTGTTTAGGTTTACCCCATTGTCATGTAAAAATTTGAGTATATCAGGGACTTTAAGGATGTCTATGTCTCTTTGTAAAGCAAAAGTTACCAGTTCTTTATAATTTTTTAGCTGTTTCGCAGAAATAGTTTCTTGATTTTTAGTTATGAAGTTGAGCAATACTTGGGTGAAAGCAACCTTCTTTGAGGTGTTTTCTCCGACCCCGGCCGCGCCTTCTTTGATGACTCCAACTTTGGTGTACTCCAAGACTCCAATAATCTCAAGATGATAATCCACAGGATCAGTAGAAATATTTTTACGCCAGACACTAACACCAAAGACGCGTTTGCCTTCATATTCTACTGGCCCAAAGAAGTTATCTGTTACTTTTAATTTTTGCTGAGATGTTTCTTGCAAAGCCTGAGAATCTTGTGAATCTTGTGCTAATACTGACAAGCATGACGCTGATGTCACACTAATCAGCAACTTCTAGGCATACATGTTTAAGGAGTTAAGCGTGTCAAACGGGAGTACAGAGCTGGAGAGAATTGCCAACTTTGGTGTAGTGTATGACACTCATTGTCTCATTGAAAACCCAGATTTTATTCAACTTGGTAGCGGCGCTGGCTTCATCCCTAATGAGGAGAAAGGAGACGTAAATGATTCAGGTTATACAAAGAGAAAAGGGAGATATAACTATGCATTGACGGGTGCTGATGATGGTGCAAAGAATCCTCAGTATAGACATGTAGATATATTTGTACCTTTGAGGTTCATGAGCGGGTTCTGCAATACTTTTAATCGCTTGACCAGCAACTTTAGTTACACATTCAGGCTTACCAGAGACGATCGTAACAGAAGTGTTTGGACAGGAGCTGAGCATACTAGAATGGAAGTAAAGCTAGCAGGAGTTGAGCTGTACTTGGAAATCATTGAACCGAAGACAGCGCTGAAAGCTGAATATTTGAAGGCTATTGAAAAAGATATTGATGTTGCTTACACAGCTTACATGTGCAGGGATGAACGCAATGAAGCTAGGCAACAAATTTGTATCAAGGAGGGGTCTTGCAGCAACCAGGTATATTATTGTCAGTTTGAGAGATCCATTAAGTATAGCTGGTCATGAACATGGAAATTTGTGAACAATTCAGCATGAAATCAGTGATAATCTTTACCCGGCAATGCCACAGAATGGAGATTTTGCAACAAACAAAATTAGTAAATTTTACTGCGAGCTGGTTGACTTTGCCGTAAAGGAGAACAACGGAATCGCTATTACGGCATGGCAGTTCAAGACTCTTTTCCCCATTTTCGGTGCAGACGTGTCGGCCAGGCAAATGCCTACTGACAACAGTCCGGTGAATATTGTGACCAATATCGACAGAAGTGAGGCTACACCCGTTGACCTTTTTATCATCTATGCATTTGAGAGGAAAATTAAGCTGAACATGATTAATAATTCTTCGAGTAAGGTTTAAAATATTTTTTTTTGTAAAAAAATGGAAGCGATTGCTGAAAGACTAAACAATATCGTGTCGCATTCGAAGGAAAGTATCCCAATTACAATAACTGGTCGACTTACAGATTCAAGTGGAACTTTTATTGAAAAACTTGAGCAACCCATTCGTCTGGACCCAGAGGCAAATTACCATGTTTATCTTAATGACTTTACTGGCTGGTCAAATGTCCCCAACGTGACAGAAAAGAATAACATGTTTTATTACAAATGGAAACAAAGTGGAGGCGAAGTGAAAGAATTTCCGGTTAAATTCCCTGTGAGCACACAGAGCGTGGATACTTATAATTACTTTCTGGAGAACGTTTTTACCAAAAGGGGGCATTTTGAAACTCCTGATGCTAGCAAACCCGAGAATAAACTATTTCCTGTTAAATTGTCCTATGATCTCACTGTAATGAGAGTGGTTATGCAAGTTCATAAAGACGCCGAGGTAGAGTTTAAAGATGGCACTTGGTATCGGGAGTTGGGATTTGAAAAGAAAGTTTACAAGGCTGAAACCGCAGCACCACCCGCAACTCCTTCGCCGGGGGCGGTTATGTTGAGCCGCCAGCCAGCACGCGGTTTATTCATGGCTGACTATATCGCGGATATTGTTAAAAGTTTGAACATTTTGATCCGAAGCAATCTCAGTCTGGACTGGGTCTTCAAGGGAAAGCGAACAAATATTTTGTACAACATTTCTAACTCAGTTGCTGGTGGACAGATGATTGTTGAGAAACCCAATCCAGTAAAAAGAGTTGTGCTCTGTAACAAAGAAATTAATGAAATAGTGCTACAGTTTGAGACAGAAGATGGAGAAGCTGTTGATTTTAACGGTGAAGAGTTTGCAATGACAATTATCATTGAAAGGATGTGAGAGAAAAAAAATAAAATGAAATAAATTTCAGTTGCTTAATAATTTCTGCAAAGTTATAGTAGCTGTCGTAATCTTTAATAGTTACCCCATGTAAATAACGCCAGTGAGTCTTAACCGCTTGATTAAGATTCAGGATGGTTGGTTCAATGTTAGGCCAGAATTTTTTATATAATCTGTACATTCCTTCTTGCATTGGTACTTAGATTTGTAATTGGGTTCATGCGGTTTGTAGTAAGAACTTGGAGAGACGATTGGAAGCATTTTTATTGAGAATGTTAAATTTTTTTTTTCGGGGTGAGTACCCTGAGTTGTTGCTTGAATGTCTTTAAGTTGCTAGAATGAGGCTTAGGTTCAGTGTCTCCGGATGAAAGCAGGAGGTGCATTGAACTCGCTAGGATGTAAAAAGTAATGGATATTGGATTATGATTTTTTTCAAAGATTTTTTAAGTTGATTTTTTTTCGATTTCTTTGGGATCAACTAAGCTTAAAGAATCTAGATTACGTTGAATGGTTATCCGTGAAAGTCAACCCCTAATTTTCATTATTTATGTAGGTATAATAAGTTAAAAGAATCTAGATTATGATCGATGTTTTTCCATGAAAGTCGATCCCCCTATTTTTTCTAACTGTGCGGGCATAATAAATTTAAAGAATGTAGATTATGATGGACGTGAAAAGTTCTGTCCTAGAAGCCCCGTCTTGCATTCTACTTTAGGCTTACCAGGGACGATCGCAACAGGAGTGTTTGGACAGGAGCTGAGCATACTAGAATGGAAGTTAAGCTAGCGGGAGTTGAGCTGTACTTGGAACTCATTGAACCAAAGACAGCGCTGAAAGCTGAATATTTGAAGGCTATTGAAAAAGACATTGATGTTGCTTACACAGCTTACATGTGCAGGGATGAACGCAATGAAAGAAGGCAACAGATTTGTATTAAGGAGGGTTCTTGCAGCAACCCAAGGTATATTATTGTCAGTTTGAGAGATCCATTAACTATAAGTCGTTATGAACATGGAAATTTGTGAACAATTCAGCATGAAATCAGTGATAATCTTTACCCGGCAATGCCACAGAATGGAGATTTTGCAACAAACAAAATTAGTAAATTTTACTGCGAGCTGGTTGACTTTGCCGTAAAGGAGAACAACGGAATCGCTATTACGGCATGGCAGTTCAAGACTCTTTTCCCCATTTTCGGTGCAGACGTGTCGGCCAGGCAAATGCCTACTGACAACAGTCCGGTGAATATTGTGACCAATATCGACAGAAGTGAGGCTACACCCGTTGACCTTTTTATCATCTATGCATTTGAGAGGAAAATTAAGCTGAACATGATTAATAATTCTTCGAGTAAGGTTTAAAATATTTTTTTTTGTAAAAAAATGGAAGCGATTGCTGAAAGACTAAACAATATCGTGTCGCATTCGAAGGAAAGTATCCCAATTACAATAACTGGTCGACTTACAGATTCAAGTGGAACTTTTATTGAAAAACTTGAGCAACCCATTCGTCTGGACCCAGAGGCAAATTACCATGTTTATCTTAATGACTTTACTGGCTGGTCAAATGTCCCCAACGTGACAGAAAAGAATAACATGTTTTATTACAAATGGAAACAAAGTGGAGGCGAAGTGAAAGAATTTCCGGTTAAATTCCCTGTGAGCACACAGAGCGTGGACACTTATAACTACTTTCTGGAGAACGTTTTTACCAAAAGGGGGCATTTTGAAACTCCTGATGCTAGCAAACCCGAGAATAAACTATTTCCTGTTAAATTGTCCTATGATCTCACTGTAATGAGAGTGGTTATGCAAGTTCATAAAGACGCCGAGGTAGAGTTTAAAGATGGCACTTGGTATCGGGAGTTGGGATTTGAAAAGAAAGTTTACAAGGCTGAAACCGCAGCACCACCCGCAACTCCTTCGCCGGGGGCGGTTATGTTGAGCCGCCAGCCAGCACGCGGTTTATTCATGGCTGACTATATCGCGGATATTGTTAAAAGTTTGAACATTTTGATCCGAAGCAATCTCAGTCTGGACTGGGTCTTCAAGGGAAAGCGATCAAATATTTTGTACAACATTTCTAACTCAGTTGCTGGTGGACAGATGATTGTTGAGAAACCCAATCCAGTAAAAAGAGTTGTGCTCTGTAACAAAGAAATTAATGAAATAGTGCTACAGTTTGAGACAGAAGATGGAGAAGCTGTTGATTTTAACGGTGAAGAGTTTGCAATGACAATTATCATTGAAAGGATGTGAGAGAAAAAAAATAAAATGAAATAAATTTCAGTTGCTTAATAATTTCTGCAAAGTTATAGTAGCTGTCGTAATCTTTAATAGTTACTCCATGCAAATAATGCCAGTGAATCTTAACCGCATGATTAAGATTCGGGATGGTTGGTTCAATGTTAGGCCAGAATTTTTTCATATATTCTTTGCATTCCTTCTTGCATTGGTACTTAGATTTGTAATTGGGATGAGGCTTAACATAGTAAGATCCTGGAGAGACAGTTGGAAGCATTTTTATTGAAAATTTATATTTTTTTTTCGGGGTGAGTACCCTGTGTTGATGCTTGAATGTCTTTAAGTTGCTAGAATGAGGCTTAGGTTCAGTGTATCCGGATGAAAGCGGGAGGTGCATTGAACTCGCCAGGATAAACAAAATTATGGATTATGGATTATGATTTTTTGCATGTTACGAGGTTTTTGTGGCTGACCCAGGTTTTTTCCCCTGTCCCAGAGGACCCATTGGGGAAAAGATACGAATCTATGGGGACATATTAAATTTAGGCTAGTGAATGGGATCTGGTGACTTTTGGTCAAAAGGGGGAGGTACCCTATTTTTGCTGAAGTGCTTGGGGATATTTAATTTAGTTATAGGCGCATATAGAAAAGGGCGATTCTTACTGTCCTGAAAGCCCCGTCTTGCATTCTACTTTGCAGTCTGCAGGGGTGCATTTTTCAAGCATATCGACCAAATTAGATGTGATGTCTTCAATCGATGGTTCCTCACTTGATTCTCTCCCTAGAATGCTTTAAACTAGCTCAATATTTCCGTCTGCTTTTAGTGCTTAAACGAACTAAAACTTTTTTCCTCGTTCCATGTGGGAGGTAACTGATAGGCTTCCCCTGTAGCTGCTGAAGCAGTTCGTTCTAGATTGAGACGTTGCGAGCAAATTTTGACTGTTATTGGGCAGTATCTTGATAGAAAACTTTGAGGATGTATGGAGAAATCTTCGAATATCTGTCGGAATAATGCCATAATCAATGACGCTGCTCCCTAGCTGTACAGCTGTAAGTATAATTTCCTAGAATGTCACCTACTGACGCTCCATTAAATATTGTGGAATTCGTTCATTCGGACATATTCGCCGATTGTCTACAGCTTTCCCAAGTTTAGAGCTTAAAATCACGATATAGTGTCGCTTCTTCGAGTTGCTTGCGCTTTTTTCACTTCTAATTTCTTGTGCCTGACCTTGTGTTGTTGTAGAGACTGCGTCTGCTTTTGCGCTATTTACTGTTTTAGTTTGCTCGGCTTGACTCGCTTTAGTTTTTGCGCTTACTTCATGCAGCAGGCCGTTTTTTTAAGACAACAGGGTGTTTCTTGTCTTCTGAATATAATCGTCCATAGATAGGCTGCTTGCTAGATGTTTCACATCGCTTAGGACCACCGCCATTCTTTCTTCTAAAGCTTTTATGCGTTTCGAATCGGTGTCCATAAGTAGGCTAGGTGTTGTGGTTAGCTAAAAAGACACTGATATTGCAAAGCATTTGTTTGGGCACACAGCCACTTATTTTGTTTATGGCGCGAACTCCATACAGCTATGGAGATCGCGAGACTTTGGTTCAAGAAGAGCCAAGAGATAATGAGAGGCGGACCAAGAAACCGCAGCACAAATAAATAAAGTGCACATTCAATAGTACGAGTAACACACAAATCTTCCGTCTTTGTGACCTCAGGTTAAGTTGTAACAATGGCGACGAGCTCAAGGGAATTTATCGGACCACTGAAGCGTGGCGAGGACCCAGCTCGGTGGATTCAACAATTCGAAGCAGTTGCAGCATGGCAGCAAATCACTGAGGAGAACGACAGGAAGAAGAATGCGCTACTGGCTATGATAGGCACCGAAGCCTTCAATATGATTGCCGACGCAGTCGTGCCCGAAAAGCCATCGGATAAGACTCTAAACGAGTTAACAACTATTCTGCTGGAGCAGTTTCAACCGAAGAAACTCGGCATAGCAGCCAGGTACGAATTCTCCAAGCTTAGACAAGGCGAGGATGACATTCCAACGTACGTTAGGAGATTGCGAGCGGCAGCTGAAGATTGTGAGTTCGGGCGAGAATTGGAAAACCGACTGCGGGATCAATTCGTATTTGGAATCGCGAATCATGATGCCTTGAAGAAAATGTTGACCGAGAAGCTCACCGACCTGACGCTAAAGAAGGCTGTCGAGATTTCCACAGCATTTGATGCTGTAAAAAGGTCACAGAAGAATTGGCAAAATGATTAATCATCTGTTTGCAAGGTGACAGGACAAGAGAGACGCCGCTTTGAGCCATCCACGAAGAACCTGCATTCATGGCAATCGCAAGAAGCCAGGACAGGCGTGAAAGGTACATCTCATCCTGAGTTCGAGAACTGTAAATGCTGCGGACGGAAAGGCCACGACAAGCAGCATTGCAGATTTCGTAACGAGGCGTGCCGCGTGTGTCGAAAAATTGGTCACCTAGAAGCAGTTTGCCGCCAGAAGCAGAAGCAAAGGCAAGTCAGAATGATCAATGGATCCGAAGACCAGAAAAAGGAAACGGATCACTATGTGTTTGCAGCTAGAACTCCAGACAGACACACATACGTAGTCAATCTGCAAATCAATGGCAGTACAGTCCAAATGAATTTTGACACAGCTGCAGATATGACGCTGATTCGAGAAAAGGACTTCCATCGTCTGAAATACAAGTCCGACATCCGACCATGCAATGCAAACGTAAAGGATTACAACGGACATACGGTGGCGGTTATTGGCTGCAGTGACGTCAAAATTGAGCATCCGAACTACAGAGGTAGGCTGACTGTATACATTGTGAATTCGGACAAGCAAAACATCATGGGTCGAGACTGGATAAAAGCAGTCTTCCCAGGAATCGATCAGCAGATATCCGGAGTTTGCAATTTAGTCACCAACTTTGAGGCTCACATCACACTGAAGGAAGGAGCCAGACCAGTGTTTTTGAGACCCAGATCTATTCCGTATGGTCTGAGGAATGCTGTCAAGACAGAACTCGATAGATTAGTCAGTGAAGGGATCATTTCGAGTGTGTCAGACAGTGAATGGGCAACACCAATAGTACCGATCCGAAAGGCTGATGGAAGAGTCAGGATTTGCGGCGATTACAAGGCAACTGTGAATCCACAGCTCACAGACATGGTGTCAACTACGCCGACAATGGAGGACATTCTGAATGGACTTCATGGTTCTAGATTTTTTTACAACTTTGGACCTGACGAATGCATATCATCAGCTTCCAATGGACAGCGAATCGGCTAAGTTGACCACGGTATCAACACCATTTGGACTCTACCAGTACAAAGGCCTACCGTTTGGCATCAAGCAATGCCCGGCAATATTCCAAAGCTATCTGGATAAAATTTTGTACGGATTGAAAGGAGTCCAAAGTTACCAAGACGATGTAATTGTTCATACTGCCTCCAAGTTTAATCACGAACAGGCTGTACGAGCTGTGAAGGCCAAGCTGGCACAAAATGGACTCCAGCTCAACGAAGACAAGTGCGTCTATTGCCAGGAAGAAGTCAAAATCCTAGGCCTAATTGTCAGTGGCAATGGAATACGACCTGACCCACAGAAGATCAGAACAATCAATGGGTTTCAAAGACCACAGAATCCAGCGGAATTGCGGAGTTTTCTCGGGATGCTAGAATTCTACGGACGGTTCATCAAAGACTTGTCTGAAATCAGAGCGCCCCTGAGCCGACTCCTACAAACAAACATCGCTTGGTCTTGGGAGAAAGACCAGGAGAGGGCATTCCAGAGGCTGAAGGAGGCCCTAACCGGGGATTCTGTGCTGGCTATGTTCAACCCAATGGACGAAGTCACCCTGACAACTGATGCGTCTCCCAGTGGAATAGGCGCGGTGATCGAACAGAAAGGCAGGCCAGTGCTATACGTGTCCAAGACGTTGACCAGCGCAGAACGAAACTATGCTCAAATCGAGCGAGAGGCCCTGGCAGTGGTATGGGCAGTGAAGCGGCTGCACAAGTTTTTGTATGGAAGGAAGTTCAAACTGGTCACGGACAATAAGCCGCTACATTATATATTCCATCCAAGCAAGACGTTGTCTTCAGTCACAGCCGCACGACTCCAGCGTTGGGCAGTCACGATGATGGCGTACAACTACGATATAGTGCACAAGACAACGAGTGAAATACCTGTGCCTGACGCCCTTTCAAGATGCACCTCCGCTGGTTCCGAGAAAAGTCAGTTTGAAATCGACGCTATTCAAGACTGCACCTCTGATCCACCCGTTTCCAAGAAATCTGTGCGCATGGCGTCAAAACAAGACCCTTTAATGAGGATGCTATTTCGGCAAGTAAGGCACGGTTGGAAAAAGCGCACACGAGGTCCTCTAGAACAATTTGCCAAGGTGCGAAATGATCTAGTCGTTGAGGATGGTCTCTTGTACAAAGGAAATCGTTTGGTAATTCCATTACGTTTGCGGAAGGAAGTGTTAGCAGAACTTCACCGAGGTCATATGGGAAAGGAATCTATGAAGTCAATTTCCCGACAGACGGTTTGGTGGAATAACATCGATAAGGACATTGAGAATTTCGTCAGGGCGTGCAGCGACTGTTGCAAGGCAAAGGACTACGTCCGACCTCAGTGGCAGTCATGGCCAGACGAGATCGACAGATGGAATCGTGTTCACGTGGATTTCGCCGGACCGCTAACAAACGGTGCATACGCATTGGTTCTGGTTGATGCATTCTCGAAGTGGCCAGAAGTACACATAATGCAAAGGACCACAGCATCTGAAACAATCAGAAGACTTCGTCGCACATTTGCGCAGGAAGGTGTGCCTGGAACTATCGTATCTGACAACGGACCCCAGTTCACTTCTAGAGAATTGGCTGAGTGGCTTCGAGATATTGGGTGCAAACACGTAAAGACACCGCCGTACCATCCGAAGTCGAACGGAATCGCGGAGAGGTTTGTACGGACACTGAATAATCACCTCAGAGCCTCACAATCCGATGATCTGCAGACAGCTGTAGACCGATTTCTGATCCAATACCGGAATCGAGTCCATCCGACAACAGGACGGGCGCCGGCCGAGATCATGAGAGGTCGATTGTTAAAGTCACCTATCATCAATTTGCAGCGAGACGTCTGGATCAGGAACTACAACGAAAAGGATTTACTTTTCGAACCAGGAGTCATCTGTGAAAATTATCCTCAGTCTGAGAAAGTCGTTAAAGTGCGGACGGATTCTGGCGTGGAGAAGATGGCCCACATGGAGCAGTTAAAGGACAGAGTTCGTTCTGACGAGTTTGAGGAAATGCGGCAGGAACAATGTGAGAAGCGTGAGCACGACGTGGTAGGCGACAAAAAGGACCAAAGTCATAAGTCGGATAAAAAGGACAACAACAGCACTCTCGCTGACCCAGGAGTCAACGCACGGCCCCAACGGAACCGACATCCACCCGAGCGGCTGCAGTACGAGCGTTTGGGAAATCCTGGTTAGCCTGGGAGAGTGTTGTGGTTAGCTAAAAAGACACTGATATTGCAAAGCATTTGTTTGGGCACACAGCCACTTATTTTGTTTATGGCGCGAACTCCATACAGCTATGGAGATCGCGAGACTTTGGTTCAAGAAGAGCCAAGAGATAATGAGAGGCGGACCAAGAAACCGCAGCACAAATAAATAAAGTGCACATTCAATAGTACGAGTAACACACAAATCTTCCGTCTTTGTGACCTCAGGTTAAGTTGTAACACTAGGTTCAGTTTTTGTCGACGCATCTATCAGAATGGACTCTTTCTTTCTGCATTCCTCTACCAATTTTTTCAATAGCTATTTTCAATTCCTGAGTCTGGACCATAGAGTATTTAAAATAAAATTAAATTTAGACACCCGACCTTTCGACCAGATGTACAGCCCAAGGCACAGCCGCAGCTAGTTGCGCGGCGCATCCGAGTGCTGTGTACAGCTTTCAGCCTGACGGGCTGCAGGGCCGCAACACCCACTCTAAGTTTACCCAGCTCAAACTGGTACCCGATCTCAGCTGGGTTGGACTGAAGCAATGCGGGATTAAGCGTCTTGCTCAAGGGCACAAATTGTCTCCTAGGGCCGGGACTCGAACCCACGACCTTCCGGTCATGAGGCAGGCGCCCTAGCCACTAGGCTACAACTCCTAGTGGTAGCCTATTGTAATCGTTTTAAAATATAGGATTCACGCATATTAAAGAGTCATTTGCATGGTTACTATTTTAGATAATTTTTCGCATTTTTCTGTACTGCCTTAACTTTACTACTCCTTACAGATATAATTAGTATGTTGCGACTTCCGGTCTCTACTTATTCAAAATAACTTTATTGAAGTTTCGATACATTAGCTAATATTTTTGCGAGTAGTTATAAAATCTATCAGCAAGTACTTCAACAATATGAGTATTAAAGCATTGTACTACTTAAAGCATGAAGTCAATATTGTTAGTTTTATCTGCTAGAAACAAGCCCACGTTTACAACGGAAAACGTTTACAACGTTTATAACTAAATAGTTGCAACAAAAAAGCAATAGCATAGAATCAGAGGAAATAAGAATGTAGTATTTGAAGGTTAAAGAAAAAATATATCTTTAAGTCGAGCGGAACCTTAAGAAAAAAATTTTTTTGCAAAAAATTGTTTGTAGCACAGAGATAAAACTAATTTATTTTTTATATTTCAAAAATAGAGAAAAAAGTATTCTATAAATCAACAAACCGAAGTATTTAACATCACACTTAAGTGCTTTCACTGCATTCTAAAAATACAAGGATAAAAATAGTAAAAAGTAAGCTAAGTGCCCTCAGCCTACTTTACTTCTACACCGTAAATATGATTTTTAGCTATTTAAGCCGGCTGTTGCTCACATATACATTTTATACTTAGACGTACGAAACATTCATTCACGTAACATTTCAAATTCCCTCATTGAATAATAGTGACCAAATGGGATGCTCCACACAACTCCTGTGGCATAAATTTGCTAAGTCTCGACCATAGACTACTTTCAATTCCTGAGTCTCGACCATAGACTACTTTCAATTCCTGAGTCTCGACCATAGACTACTTTCAATTCCTGAGTCTCGACCATAGAATACTTTCAATTCCTGAGTCTCGACCATAGACTATCTTCAATACCTGATGTAATCGTTTTACAATAGAAATTTCATGCATACCAACGAAGTCATTTGCGTGGTTACTATTTTAGATACTATATCACAGAGTACTTCATCGCATTTTTATCTGCTGCCTTTACTTTACTACTCATTACAGTAATGGGTAGTATGCTGTTATTTCTGGTCTCTGCAAATTCAAAATAACTTTATTGAGATTCTGATACATTAGCAATTCTTTGGCAGGAGTTAAAAATTTATCGGCACGTACTTCAAAGGCAACAGTACTAAAGCCTTTTACTTAAAGCATAAAGTAAATAATGTTAATTTTATCTGCTAAAAACAAGTACTAAACGTTTAAAACAAAAAAGTAATGGCATTGAACCAGTGGGAATAAAAAGATAATATTTTCAGTTCAAAGAGAAGATAACATCTTTACATGGAGCGTAACCTAACAAAAAATTTTGGCAAAAAATATTTGTAACAAAAGGATTAAGCCTATTTCTTTTTTAAATTAAAAAATGAGAAAAAAGTATTGAATGAATCCACAAACGAAGTATTTAACATCACACTTAAGTGCTTTCACTGCATTCTAAAAATTACAAGCATAGACTCGCATACAAGCATAGAAAAACTCTTAACTTAATTTACTTTCACAACTTGAGTACGATTCTTAGTCATTTAGGTCAGCTGTAGCTAATAAATACATTTTATGTTTAGACGTACCAATCATTCGAGCAGCATTTCGAATTCATTCATCGAATAATGGTAACCAAATGGCTTGCTCCACACAACTCCTATGGCATACGTTGGCGCGTTCAAAGCTTCAGGTGGGTTAAAGTACAGTCCGTTGGGATTCGTGCAATGGCACGCACTGTACCACCAGCCGCCAAGGAACTTTGCACTGCAACTTAAGTCGGACACGTCATTATCGGAATCGAAAGTGCTGAACTTCATTCCATTTGTAGACGACATGCAGTCGGCGATGTTTGGGCTCCCTGAGAACCCGGAGATTGTAGCCCTGAACTTGTTCACCTCGCTGTCCACCAAGAATTTCGTGTAGTTGGCCCAGTACACCGTGTCGTTCCAGAGCTTCATCCGGATGCGCAGCGGCCGACCAGACGGCCACGTCAGGTTGTGGATCGCTCGCAGACCTGTTTCAATAAAATTAGCAAACAGTTCAGTATATAGTATAAGTGAGCTGTGAGGATGACAGCCAAATGAAAAAACTCACCAATCCAGTGGTTGCCATGCGGTCCCTGTCCAAAGCCGGCAGCGTACTCGGTCCAGTTTCGGTAGAAGTTTGTCGAGCTGTCCACCCGGCGTTGAATGCTGGTTAGACAACCGCTCAGCGACTTGACGAACACCTGCAAGCAGTGTGCGGCCAGTGTTGGTGAAAAACTGCATCAGGTAAGGGTAAAAAACTAATCGAATAATTTTAATCAGTCAGTCACCCTTGTGCAACACGGCGACGGCTGAATCAGCGGCATCAAAGGATGACAGGCAGCGCCGCGTCTGCTAGCTGGAGTTAATCAAGTAGATGAATGTTGTACGGGATGTGATTTGTATTCCTGAGCATGAAGCTACAGTCACTCACCCACAATGCACTGCGGCATCTCGCCCGCTCCTCGACCAGCAACGAACACGAGAAGCTGGTCAGACAGCAGTCGCTTTGCGGCACGAGCGGCGCACTGCAGCACGTGACTGACCTGGTCCGTGAAGGAGATGTCGATCCGGTCCAGAATGTCGCCTGACCAACTGTCGCTGTGAACTTCGTGCAGCAAAATGTCGGATCGCGCACCGACCAATGTCTGGATAATTAGCAGGTTAAGAAGATTTGTTCTTAGAACCGCCATTGTGGTTTAACTCGTAATGACGAATTTTTTTATCGACAGCAAGGGAGTTTGCGTAGTAGCGCTTCTAGCTGCCTTGCAGGAGAGGAACAGAGTTATCTCTATGAAGCAGGGATGCTTATTGATAATTTAAGTTGCTACGGTGGGCTGGGAGGCTGGCTGCAGATGATCTGGAGAAGAGTGAGGAGGCTGGGTAGAGGCAGAAATTTTCACCCTGCAGGTCTGCAAGCCAATTGGCGAAACCCTGGAAAAAATGAGACGCTCTTTCACATGGGGTGCAGTCGCTAACAACCTACGCTTCAAATTAAATTTTTTGCTGCCCAGATAAGCCGTCATTTATATTTTGAATTTGCAATGAATTAACTTCCCTGACTGGAGCCGCAAAATGCAAAAAGTACAAAAGCAATACAATTGTACGGATCTGACTGCCTGAAATTGGAAACTTGCATGCGGAAGACGCACAGCAGGATCTAGTGATACGGTGGCAGTGACTGCAGTTGTACGCCAGATGAATCGGCATGGGCAGGCTTTCGTGGAGTTTCTATCTGAGTCGCATGTGATGATGGAGGTGGGGAAGTTGAATGCATGCTTAGATGCTAACATACATAAGACATACAAGTGCTCGTATAATTAAATTAGGTAGGAATCTCTGTTTTATAACCTTTCTCATGGATGGTTTATTGCACAAATATGATCGCTAACTCTTTTTTCTATGGTAGCCAAGAGCTAAAAGTATGGAATCATGAAGACATATTTTCATTTGGTCTAGACAACAATAAAGAAAAGTCATCGGCACAGGTCATTCACCATAGACGGGACGAAAAAAGCAAGCAGTAATGCGATTGTCATTAACTTTTGCGTGCTTAAGTATCCTTTTCAGGGTGTCAATTAGTGAAATTTCGTCTCTTACGCGCTCCTTCGAATAAAATTTTTCTTTACCATATTATGGAGCTGAGATCCGCTTCTTTTATTTGAAGCAAGTTACGATTGAAACGGACTGAAATTATGTCCGCTAGAAGACATCGTAGCTAGGGTTCCGGAACTTATGACGGAGAGTATAGATAGAGAGTCTAGCAAGCAAGCAAGCAAACAAATGTTGTCCCATGATTTCGCGGGCCGCACGGCAATTACGAGAATCGTCAACTCGTCAAATCGAGCAACTCGTAGAATCGTCAGTGTTTGCCCGCGAATTTAGTCTATGGCATTCTTCAATAAGAGTAAATGAATGGCAGGAATGATTTAGACGCGGCAGGAATGCATTCCATGCCCGCTAATTTCGTCTATAGCTCATGCTTGTGGCGCCCTTGAAATTATGAGACAAAACAGTTCTGTCTAAAGATTTTCGGGTCGAAATTAGTGAAATTCGAGGTCTGAGAAGCATCCATATGCAGAATCCATAGACCAGAACCTTCAGTTTTCGCTTTTTAAAACGTTTTAGTAAAAACAGTATAGCAGTTTTTTCAGTGTGTAATTTCAGTTCATTCAAACAACCGCCAACTTGTCAAACATCTGCTTACCAACTCCAGCTAGATGGAAAGTACAATTTTGGAAGGTCCCGTTGAAATTCACGACAATGGCTAGCGTAGCCTCTTTGGAGGGCTGTTCTCCGATCTTGGTTCCCATAGAAGTCGGCATCGCGCCTCACTCGTGTGTAGCGCTCTACGCTCTCTGTGTTCTTGTGGCCAGTGTTAGCCGCAATAGCAGTGTTTGAGAAGCTGCTCTCCTTCAGACACTGTAACGTGTGTAACTCTGATGCAGTGATTGGTATAGCGCTTTGACAGGGCAAGTTTAGAAGATAGAGTACTCATTAGTTGGTCAATTGAATTTTTGCCCACATTTCGCGTAGTACAATACCAGCGTTTGTCGGCCAGGCCTTTAGATGTATTCATACACGGCTTCGGAAAGAGAGTTTCGATCTGCAATTCGTCCAAGCGCTATAGATATAAGTGCAGAGCCGACACAGGACAGTTCGTTAAGCCTTCGGTGGTGTACATACGCGCCTTCTTGACGTCCTGGAACTCACTCGGTTTCAATGGTTAATTTCATAAATATGAATAATTTTATGGTTTAAAGCGACATACTCTCTGTCTTAGTCCCTTAGAAAAACGAAGCTTGTTTTGTCAAGCAAAGGGAGCGTCTCTCGTCCAGTAGTCCAAAGTAGAAGATTAGATGGAACATGACCTCTTGTCGCAGTACTTCGCCGTTTTTTTTCCGATCAAAGTGGGCCATGATTTTGACCAGATCATTCTTCTCGATGGCAGCGAACTCGTCACGAGCCTTTGGCTGGTTTGCATGCTTGTATTTTTGCACCATGGACACTAGCATACGATTGGCAGCAGTAAACACAGGGTCTCCAATAATGTTTACTCCCGGACGATTGAGATTGAAGTACCGATTCAGTCCCGCTCGAATGCAAATCAGTGTTGGAGGCGCGTAGAACAGATTCAATTGGGTTCTTAGCGCTAAATAAAAAAGATGCAGATAGTTGTTCAAGATGGTAGGTGGTACTCGCATCAGATCGGATGACAGTTCTTTATCGGTCAAAAATGTTCGAAGACTTTGGTATTCCTTCTCGTTCAAGTTCTCTCAGTTCCTCCAGCGCATCTTCACTTAGGTCTTGGATCTCTTCGGCATCCAGTCGTCGAGCAAACTCACCACTAAGTTCCTCTAGATATCGACTTGATGATTCGCTAGTCACCCAATTTAGCTCCTCTGTTGATAATCCGCTGACAAGCTGGTAGGGTATATTCGCATAGTTTATCATTTTCGCAAAGTTGTCGCTCAATTTCAATCAGACAGACTGACTTATACAGTATACTTAAACCCGAAGTTCTCTCACCCCCAACTCTCAATATAGTCTATGGCACAACTATGTGCCCTTCAACCAAAAAAATAACCTTCTACCATAGACATTCTGCTCAAATCGCTTATTTCTAACATAGAGCCCGCAAATTTCTTAAATTGATTAAGTTAATGACAATTTTATTGACTTATAATTTTGCTAGTAGTCAATGGTACATTGTCATATGGTCTAGCCAACAAGAGAGACGAAATAATGGACCATATAGACAACTTACCATTGTCACGCTGCACCCGAATTTTGTTTTGTCCATGGTAAATTATCATTATAATTGTCTCTCTTATTGGCTAGACCATATGACAATGGCCAAAAAAAAATTCATTGCGTCCACAGATACTATAATGACTAGAAAGGTCACTCAACACAAATGCTTGCAAAGGACTTTTAGGTCATTAGAAATAAAAACATTTTAAATTGTACTTTTTCTTTTGTTCATAAAATATTAAAATTTAAAAAAAGAAAATCTTGCCATAATATAAGACAAATAAATTAACGAATAAATGTTATGGTTTATTGAAAATAGTAACAACAGAGCAAATTAACAAAGAAAATTACAACCGACACTTTCAAGCAAATATAGTCAATATAAAGATAGCAAAATAACAATATCATGTGAATAGCAAAAGGCCATCGGTGCAAAAATTAAAGCAAATAACTACGTTGAATTTCTTTGCTTTTCGCATTGCGGAGTATTTAGAATGGATATCCGTGGGCTTCCTACAGCGGCACCAATGGTGCAAAGGCAAACGCAAAAATGCTTAAAAGGGCTTCAAAAATGCTCTTGCACTTGTTCGGAATGCGTTTCACAAGCCGGGAATGAAATACCAGATTACACAAATTGTTTTTTTACTCAGGAAGCAACTTTCGGCTGAACAATAAAGGTTGCTGATTTGGCACTGAAGATAGCTTCCATTCTGTTGACGCTTTGCAGTGCAGTTTGCGAAGGCAGTCTTAAGCCGCTGACGGCGTGAGGCAGCGTCTTATGCCGTAGATGCACTCCGGTGGCATTCGCCGCCGTCAGAAACAACTTGCAGCTCTGGCATTCCAAGACGCCGCTCCTCTTGAGCACAAATCCGCCCACGTACTCCGTTGCTTTTTCAAGAACTGAATCATAAGCCGACTGCTCTTGCTGCGTCAAGGTTTTCGAAGTAGCCGTATCGACCTGGTCGTCAGTTTTTTAATCACTCGCTGCAGACGCGCTGTTCTTGCCGAGTTCAACAGATGCACAGTCTACTGTGACTGCAGCTACACAACCGTCGTTTTCGCAGTTTCTGGCCGCAGAATCTGGCTGGGAGAAGCCGCTGGCACCTACAGATCGCAGTTCCCCAACAAACGCCTGAATCTCGGGCTTTTCATTGAAGCCGTTGTGGCCAGGGATGATGAAGAACAGATTCTGTAATTCGCATTTATTTGTTACTCTAAATTAGCTTACAACTTAAGATTCTTGTAAAGTCCGTTTACGTTGCCATCAAATGAGGCTAAATCTAGGGTGATTACTTCATTTAGACGTTGATTTTCATTCCACTTGATTTTGGCTCATTAGATGGCAGTGTAAATCGGACCTTTCAAAAAATCCGATGGATATGGTAACTTTTCAATTATATGAAATAATAAAAGTATTACTGTTTTTTTCCATCTGACAGCGCATTTTGTTGTTTTTGTTGTTGTTGTTGTTGTTGTTGCTGTTGTTGTTGTTGTTGTTGTTGTTGTTGTTTTTGTTGTTAAATTATAAGTAACAATTTATAGCTACAGGCACTATTGCAAATTGCACCTGTGATCACAATATTTATTAAATATCTGATTCCAAATAACAAGGCAACTTACCTCAACGTGATCCTGTGATAGTCTTCGCGGGCACACGAACTCGTACTGCTCATCTTATTTGAATCAACGTTGAATCAACGTTGACAGCGTTGAAACAACGCTGTGCTGAGCTGCTGAAGTCGACAGGATCCACGCTTCTTTGAATTTCATAATTGCCTTTAGCGACTTCCCGCTGCAAGGAAGGAATTGCCAGCTTCTGATGAAGGCTTCGACGCTGCACAACTCGTCAATCTTCTCTGAAAGCGATTTTTGCGTGATCGGCTGCTTAAATCCTTTAGTCATGAATGTGCACTGAATTCAGCAAGTCGAATGCATCATTGACTCTCTGTACGAAATCCGCTGTCTGCAGGGCATCGATGGGCAGTTCCTGGTGATGTACGAGTGTCTTGATTCCACTGGAAACTGAATGACTGAAGATCTGAGCGGCTAGGGAGACCTTCATTTTCTTGCCAAATTGGAGGCTGAAGTGCGCATCACTCAAGGAACTCGCCAGTCTAAGTGGCCGGCTGCTGTCCTTTTCGTAGAAGTCGACCAGGTCTTGTCATCTTGCTTGCTTGTCTCTATCGAAAATGATGTTGTTCTTCATGAGGGCGTTGCGCACATTTTTCAGGCAGTGCGGAATGTCGAAGATGACAAATACTGGCTTTTTCGTCAGAGGGTGGTTTAGAAATGGAGCCGCAGGAGTTACCTAAATATATGAAAAATTGGAGGGCTTTGATATTTACCTATTATTATTATTATAACATGCATAGGCTATATACGATTTTGTCATCAAAATTTAACATGCTTCCTTCTTGTATTGATCCTCTTTGTCCTACTATAGTGCTTGTGGAAGCTTCGATCTATGTGAAGTACATCACCAAAAACGAATCACCTCATCCTTACACAATGGACATCGAGGTCCAACTGGCCAGCAACAACAGCAAAAGAATCTGAATCCCGCTGAGCAGGGCCGAAGCCTCTGAACGATTCGGTTAATACAGTAATTGTGAACGGCTTGTCAAGGAATTTCTCAGGTCGTCAGGCTCATCATTGGGACCATGCCAACTATAAAACATCAACACTGGGTCCGTACTCAGGGTCTGTACCAGTAAAAACGGCAGAATTCGCCTCAGTGGCCATATTCAACATGACGGAGACTTCGAACATCGAATCAAAAAACACACCGACTCGCAGGTGCCACAGTCCGGACACTAGAATTTTCAGAGCCGAAAGAAGCGCCAGTCGAACCAGGCATCTGCGGAGTTTAAAATTGAGGTCAAGATACTCAGCGACAAAACTGTGTGAATACCTTCGAGAGTGTCTACGGATCTGATGACAAGGCCCTGATGGAGCTTCACTTCTACTACACGCACATCCTGAAAAGCATGGATACAGCCTTAAGAAACATTGGGAACCCCTCAATGAGTGTCAGGTGCATCGGTCTCACAGTTGCAAAGACCAAAGCTGACGCTAAACGATGGTAAGGAATTGAGATTTTAGTAACTTACTGTCATGACTTGACCAAGACGCACTTCATATGCGGCAACGATTAAGTAAAAGTTTATTTCGGTGGTTGGCGCAGTAAAGCTTTTTATCCAGAGTAGGCTGGGGAGGGGGCAGTAACGAGGCTATAACACTTAAGAAGATTCACAACAGGAGGTTTAGAACATAGACAATTAAAGTGTATGCTCGGCCTAGACGAAGCTTTGCACTATAACATGTCCTTCTCCTATAAAGATTCAGTCTGTAGGCTTTTCTAAGGCAACAAAGGTCTGCATAGTAAGATGCGCAAATCTGTAGTGGATGTCAAACAGATGCAAATAACAGAATCATCAACATAGAATAATTAGTGGGAATTTACGTGCTATAACAGGTTACATGGGTTAATGTTCTATGATGCTTTATCAAGGCAAGGGGCGTTTAGTGTTCTCACGACTAATTCGATTAAGTCATGGCGAAAAGCGATCGGGAGGTCGCCGGTCACGAGTGCTTCTGCGAATGCCACCAGTTGCTTGTTCGTGCAGTCCAGGGTTGTCGGGAGGAATCGGTGGCCCTGGGATGGTAGGAGCGTCGTTGATTGCCTGATCCGGTCCCTCTTCCTCAAATTCATCAGCACCAGTGGCCATCGGAGCGAGCTGATTGTTGCTTGCAAGGCGAAGTGTCGAGTTCTCATCGAGAATCCAGGATGTGTTGGAGCCCTTATGCATCAAAAACTCGGCGGTAGACGTTGCGGCTTCAGGTATTGGTCTGTAGGCAACCTTTTCGCCCTGATCGAATGTTGACGCCACCGGAGCGCGGGGCCGACGACCAAACACGAGCTCCGCCGGGCTCTGCCCGCGGTGAAGCGACGATATTCTGTGATGGAAGAGCACGCGCTGCAAAAAGGGAATAAAATCGGCATGAGTAACCCGCTCAGTCAAGGCTTGCAAAGCCCTTTTCACTGTCTGAACAGCGCGCTCGGCTGCACCATTTGCTTGGGGGTAATACGTTGGAGATTCCAGCTTTTTAATTCCATTAGTCTTCAGCCAGGAGCGCAAAGAGTCACTTATAAATTCAGGCGCATTGTCCGAAACTAACAGCTCTGGCACGCCAAAACGTGTGAAGACCGTGCGCAGCGAGCGAATGACACAGTTAGATGATCTGTCCTTGCAAGGAAACGCCTCAATCCATCCTGAGAACGAATCTACTACAATGAGAATATTCCCAACATCCTTGACGTAAGCCCAATCCATATGTAGCTTTTGGAATGGGAAGTCTGCAGATGGCCAACTGTCCCGTGATTTTAGGAGCCTCGGGCGCAGACGGCAACAAGCCGCACAATTGTGAACGAACTGCTCAACGTCTGAGCGCATGTGTGGCCACCAGCATGAAAGGGCCATGATATTGTACGTAGCAATATATCCTGAGTGGGTGTCATGAGCTGCCATAAAAGCTTCTTTCCTGAGTCTCGGAGGAATGAACACCTTGCGACCGTTGAATAGTAAGCCATCTTCTAAGGTCAAAGAGTCAGCCACTTTTTGGAATGGCGTCTCGGCTTGTGTGCACTGGGACCAGCGTCCTGAGCGAACGCGCTCGATAATCTTCTGAATAAAAGTATCAGCTTCCATCTCCGATAAAATTCGATGGCGATCGACGATGGGGGACTCGAATGCAACGCAGTTTATTGTGTCAGATACCTCCTTCGGATCGACAGTCGAGTCTGTGAATCGCAAGCGAGATAGTGCATCGGCATGTGGGATATCTTTGCCAGGGATGTAGTTGATGACGTAGTCGAATTGCATCATTTTCATGGCCCACCGAGAAATTCGAGTCGATGTGTTGAGTGGGATGCCGCCAGATTGACCAAAGAGGCGCACTAGAGGTTGGTGGTCCGTCTTGATCGTGAAATGTCTGCCTAGTAGATAATGCTTCAGTCGGCTAACTGCCCAAATGATAGCTAAGGCTTCCCTTTCGATGTTAGAATAATTCTGTTCGGACTTGGAAAGGCTTCGGGAAATGTAAATTACGGGGTGGCCATTTTGAGTCACTACACCAGCGAGGGCACCTTTCGAAGCATCAGTTGTAAGGGTGACCTCCTTCTCCAGTGAGTAGGGTTGGACCACAGGCTGCGACGTAATCTCTTGCTTAAGTGCCTCAAAAGCTCGATTGCAAGCGTCCGTCCACACAAACGCGACGTTGTCTCGCCGTAACTCATTCAGGGGCTTCGCTTTGCCAGCAAAGTTAGGGATGAGTCTGCCGAAGAAGTTGACCAATCCAATGAAGTGCTCTAATTCCTTCTTATCTTTTGGAACCGCGATGCATCGGATCTTCTCCACCAGCCGATCGTCCGGCTTTATGCCAGCCGAGGAGATCTTAAAGCCTAGAAATGTTATCTCATCCGTTTCTTCCACGCACTTGGCTTCATTGATTGTGACGTGCTTCTCCGCAAGCCTGGTTTTCACGGCACGCAATCGTTTGTGCAGGGAGTCAGAGTTCTCACCGAAGACCAGCACGTCATCTTGATAAATCAGGACGCCCTTAATGTCGGAAAGAATGTGCTCCATTGTGCGTTGGAAAATAAAAGATGCATTCTTCATTCCCATCTGTAAGCGTTTTACTCGGAAAAGGCCTTTGGAGGTGTTTATGACGGAGAGCTCCTGCGCAGCCTCATCCAACTCGATCTGCCAGTAGGCGGATCGCAAGTCGACAGAGGCAAATTTCTTTGCGTTCTTCAATTTGGCTAAGAGGTGCTCCACACTAGGGATGGGATAATCCTCAGACTTGATTTTAGCATTGACATGCACGCTGTAATCAGCGCACATTCTGAGCGACCCATCTTTTTTCTTCACCCATACAACCGGAGAGGAATTGCTTACCGGGCCGTCGATGGGTTCGATCACGCCCAGTTCTTGAAGTCTCTCGAGCTCGGCGCTCACCGCAGACTCCATGGCGATTGGCACAGGACGCGCCCGGCAAAACTTAGGGACAGCGCCCTCCACAAGCGACATTTTCGCTTTGGCGCCCTTGATCACTGGCAGTATCTTATCCTGTGGACCAGTTTTTGATTCAGCAACGTTGAAGAGACCGTCAGATTGCAGGAGATCACGACCTAGTAGACCAAACTGCTTCGCTGCCTTGACTACGGTCAGCTGAGCGGGTTGTAGCCGCCCTCGGAATTCAATGGTAGTCGAGAGAGTGCCTAGAACTTTGAGGTCATGTCCATCATAGGCCTGTAAGCGGCGGTGACACTTCTGGAGTGGTGGTCTCTTCAGCGACTCCCAGATGGTGGATGAGATAACAGTGACTGCTGCTCCTGTGTCCAGCTGCATAGCAATGCGGACCTTGCCGATTAAAATGCTCTCCATCTTGGCCTCGACGGAGTTGACAGAGCTTATTTCTCCAAGATGAAGAAGGTTATCGCTGCTACCGTCTTCGTAGACACTGTCTCTCGGTGCGGACGAGCCATTCACATGGTGCGTCGGCTTGGGTCGGGATGAACGACAAACGCAGGAAAAATGATTCTGTTTGGAGCATTTTCTGCACGTCTTTCCAAAGGCGGGACATTTCCCTGCTGGGTGTGATTTACCACAGTAGCTGCAGTTGCGTTTACTGGCCTTAAGCTGGCTTGAGTCGCTGTGATGCATCTCGTCGGCTGCCACACTAGGAGGTGAAACAATCGTTCCGTCGACACTCGCAGCTGCCTGCTTCGTGACGAAGTCCTTCATCTGATCAGCCTGCCGCACGAAGTCGATGATTTCCACGACGGACAAAAGTTCTTTAGTTTGAAGAGCCTCGAGCACTCGCTGCTGGGTTCGCGGACAGCGCATACCAGCGATTAGCGCCAACTTAATCATCTCCTCCTCCGGACTCTCAGCCGTCTTCAGTGAATCAAAGCTGCAATGAGTGGCAGCTTTGCGTAGTCTAGTTAGGAAGTCCGTCAAAGCTTCATCTTCATTTTGCCGCAGCGAATAGAATCTTAATTACCTAATTTATTAAACGTCAAGCTGAACTATTGGTTTCGGCGTTAATTACTGCAGCGAACAACGGTAGCGCCATCCTTGATAGCCAACATACCGCTGATCACGTGATGGCTTCCTCGCGCACGGACTTTCATTCTGACGACAGGCTTCCCGTCGCCTGATCAGTCTTTGGAAGGGCCTGCAAAGAATTATGGCTTTATCAAAACTGCTTATTGGTTTGATCAATTTAAACCAGCATTAACTGCATGTGTATCAAAGATAAAATATTTTGTTCCTCTTTCTTTGCAACTTTTGACAACTTTGATGCTTCGATCGTTTTTTCTTTTCTCACATCTGTCATATTTAGAATGCGCACATTTTGCGAGTGTTTTGAAAATATTTACTGTTTTATACATAAAAATAAACAATAAGTAATTTACTAATCGAATGAAAATCTTCATATTTGCATGATGACACGAGCTTTAGGCTGGAAAAATACTTTTTAATTCGGCGTCGACCAGGAAATGACAAGGCGTGAAATTCCTACATGTAGTTTGCATGTTGATCAGGACTGACTTAAAGTTAAACAAGAGTTTTTAGTCAAACAGTGCTGCCTGTTTGTTGAATTCTGTTCGTTGATTGCCTCGTTGAAGACAATATCCGGGCTGTTTCGTGTTAAATGGTACATTAAAGCTTGGTAAACAAACATGTAATTAGCTTCTTTCCGGATGTGGCAACAGTATATAAGCCCGTCTGTAGGGACGCCTATAATTCAGGTATCTCGTTGACAATCAAATAGTTTTAATTCCGCCTAAAGAACGAATCTGTTCCCAACATGAAGCAACTCGGTAAGTCCATCGCCACATTGCAAGGCTGTCATGTCTGTTAAACTTGAGATTTATTTCAATTTTCCACCAACAACTGCACTTGTGTTGTGACAGTCCTATGTGATCGTATTATCCCTGAGGAAATTCAGAGGACGAGCACCGGATGGCTTCGGTCCCCTGGCCGGACCGATTTCGATAGCAGGGCGGGCGATCGCTTCGTACAATCTAATCGGCCCGTCCCTAAGATAAATCAGTACAATACGGGGGCCACCTCAGAAATAAACAACGAGTGACACTGCACTTACTAGTCCGACGGCGACAACCAGTCTCACAGTCAGCGGGAGAGGAGCGCAGGTCTCAGTATGTAGATTCTCAGATGCAATAGTTGTTGCTTTTCGCGATTTCAGCGACTTTAGCTAGTTCGGCAGTATGATACCACTTGGCAGCTAAACGCGGGCGCTCTCTCCCGCTGCACTGCGTTTCAATATATATTTTACTGACCCGATAAGCCCCGGGGTACAACGACCCCAAGGCTCTAGCCAGTCAGACAGTCAAAAAAACATCGGGACTGCCATGATTGGCCACAAAGGGCCAATACACGCCCAGCCAACCAGCGCATGCAGAGGGGACGCTTAGATGAGGGGGTACACCCTACACAGCCGGAGCTGGGCAGGGCGCGCGCAAAATGGGGTGCTGGGGCAAACGCGTAAACGGCTTACAGGGGGGTGGGGCGCAGAGGCGAGAGAGAGAGAGAGAGAGAGTGCAGTGCAGGGCACACTTGACTGAGAGCCAAAGATCGCTCATCAGTGCAAGTGCACCCGGGCACAACACTTGCAGCTCTGCTTCTGCTGGCGGTCTCGGTGGCCCGCGCCAATGTGACGGTGAGTCGCACCAGCAATGACGGCAGGCACCCGTCCTCCATAGAAATCGAAGTGAATCTGCCTGAAGGCAAAACCGCGCGCATTCCGCTGACGAGAACTGACGACTTCGAGGACATCCCGATGACGCTGCTTGACAACGGGCTCTCGACGACGTTCTCGTCCAGACAGGTCCACCACGACAGCCACGCTCACTACAGGGACATCGATTCGAGGTCAGTGATCAGCGTCAGAGAGGTCAACGGCAAGCGCCAGATCAGCGGTCACGTGATGCACGAGGGAACCTCGTACTTCCTTGAGCCGATCGGCGACTCCAAGCATCGAGTCACCAAGAACACTGCCGATCCCGAAGTCATGGCCAAGCAGATCGACATTGATCTGCAGGACATTCAGAGCCGCAAGAAACGCCAAACAAACAACTCGCCGACCTCCTACGTTGTTGAGCTCCACCTCCTGATCGACGATACAGTTTGGAATCAGATGCGCGCAGTCTTCGGAGACGACTCCAAGGCGCTGACGGAGCTGCACTATTACTACACGCACATCCTGAACGGAATCGACACCGCTTACCGGAACATTCGCGAATTTTCCATCAGCGTGAAGTGCATCGGCATCACCATCGCAAAGAGAGGCTGGGACAGTCGGTGGATGCCGCACTGTGAGTCTCTTCTTATAACTTTGAAAGACTAACTGATTGCGCTAATGCAGAGAATTTTAGCTACTGCAGACCACGTGACCGAGTTTCATTTGATTTATTGCCCATTCGCAATCCTCAGCGAACGAGGGCGGTGACATCCTTGCGTCCTTGACCCGCTACATCGCCGACAAGAAGGCCGACCACTTCATGGCCTTCACCCGAAGGGACATCACGGGCGGCGGCAGCTCTTCGGTCATCGGCATGGCCTACATCAGCGGCGTGTGCACCCCCCGACGGGTCAGCATCAACGAGGACCAGGGACTGCACAGCTGGGGCACGGCCGCTCATGAGCTGGGCCACAACCTGGGCTCACCGCACGACGGCGCCGGGAACAGGTGCAACCCGGGCTCCAAGAATGTCATGGCGCCATCCGCTAACATCTTCAGCCTGAGCGACGTGCACAACTCCTACCGGTTCTCGTCCTGCACCGTCGGCAGCATCGCCGACTTCATCAACCGTCTCGGTGAGTTTAGCTTGGTCTCGGGGGACTTCTAGCTGTCAAAGCATGAGGATCACATTGGAGCTGCATGGCGTCAACATGCAGGCTCGTCCAACTGCCTGAAGACACGCGACGGCAGCCAGGTGCCGCAGCTCGGCCAGGATGTTCGCGAGGGCGCCAGGCTGAGTCTGGACCAGGTCTGCCGGCTGGCCTTCCCCAGCAGCCCGGGCAAGTTCATGGTGACGAGCCGCGTGGCCAGCAACCCGGCGGAGATCTGCGCCTCCATCCACTGCCAGACGACGCCCACTAGCGGCAGGACTGGCGGCGGCCTCCGCGCTCCCGTCGGCACGCCGTGCGGCAGCCGGAGGAGCTGCAACAGGAACGGCGAGTGCGCGGCGGACTCTCGGGTTCCCGCCATCGACATGGCGTGCTTCTTCGGCGACGCGGCGCCCGCCGAGCAGTGCAACAGCTACTACCGCGCCATCGCCGACGCTCCGAACGCCTCCGCCAGGCGCTACTACTGCAGCCAGGTGAAGTCGCAGTGCTGCAAGACGCTGGCCTCCGTGTGCGCCTGAGCTTTTCCTGGTGACGGCTGCGGGATCATATTAAAAAAACTAATTTTCGTCGGTTGAAGTGGGTGAAAGAAATACAGTTGAGTTCTTGAGCAGCACAGTCGAAACGATTGAGTTTGTTTTTGATCCGTTTCTATTATATTGATTGTATTGATTGAGACGCGCTAATGAGCAACCAGTCACTCTTTTTGCGGTCATCCAAGCTTCTGCAGCATCAGCATTGATGTTTATTCCACTGTCGGACAATTTGTGTCCTTTCACAGGACACTGTCGGACAAGTGGGTGTTGCAGGCCCTTCAGCAGGACTGAGCAGCTGTGGACAACCTAAATAAAATCATTATTCTCCAGGTTTATCAAAAATTAAGAGCCCTATTTATAAAATTGGCTTAATTTGCCTGAACGCATGTAACACCATGAAGAAGACTGGAACTTTCGATTTGCGGCACCAATGTTCGGATACAAATTAAAGTAGTTTAGGTTAACAATTTATTTTCTGTAGTTGACAACCAAAACCGAACCACTCAGAAAATATAATTTTTTGGGATGCAGGCTGTCAGTTTTCATCCCGAAAACAGTTATGAATAGTCAGTGAATTATTGAAAGAGTTCAGCACAGATTGGCTAGGGACTTGCAGCAGCCTATCTTGGCTCTGTCCGTGCAGGAGGACCACCCCTTCTCAATGTACTCCTTCCAGATCGCGCAATTCGACCAAGAGTCGCCCCAGAAGCAGCTCTCGTCAGCCGGCGGCGCAGCCAAATCAGTGGAGCACTCGCCGTTCCAGTTGCAGCTCTTCTTGTCGCCGCACGCGGTATCGACTGGGGCTCGCAGTCCGCTGCTGGACCAACCAATCAGCGCACCAGCTTTCATCGAGTGCACAGCAGAGAGGGCTTATTTTGCTGTTCATCCGTTAGAAAAAAGATGCCGGGGCTGGACGGGTAGGCCAGGCGACACACCTGGTTGAGGGAAAGCCGCACTCCCTCTCGAACTGAATCGGTCAGTTTTGCGACAGACGAAACCTGGCGCGTTGCCAAGCATTTCGCTTTGCCTTGTTTGGGAATGGCACAGAAACTGATGGCTAACTTAATTCAAACTTGATTTTCCAGGAACTTAGGGCTAGACGACCATACCTGAGTTTAGATATTTATTCATAGCATGCACAGAGCAGGACGAGAATCTGTAGGAGTTGGCGATTTTGTCTGGCTTGTATGATGTCTTAGAGGTTGACATGATGTAGAGCGAGCTTATCTCGCAGCCTGGATAGTTGCTGTCGTGATCAGCACCAAGTTGTGAGCCAACTCATGGGCGGCTGTAATCCAGCTGTGAAGACCCAAGTCTTCAACGACACTAACCTTCGCGTCTTGACATGCTCTTCCGATGAAGGCCAGTCCAGCGACGGCAAAGTTGCCACCTTGGTGAATGTCCGTGCGCGTGAAAGCCATCACGTGATCAGCCGTATTGCCTTGCGCATACATTTGTAGGCTATCAAGGATGGCGCTAGCGTTGTTCACTGCAATAATTAATGCCGAAAATGATATTTTAGCTTTATACATTCATAACTGCAGTAAACTGTCTCAATCCTTTACCATCAGCAGATCCAGCTGGTGGCAGCCATTTGGCATCAGCTTGAGCCTTGGCTACTGTGAGACCGATGCACCTGACACTCATGGAGGGGTTCCCAATGTTTCTAAAGGCTGTGTCCATGCCGTTCAAGATGTACGTGTAGTAGAAGTGAAGCTCCATCAGGGCTTTGTCAT
This sequence comes from Macrostomum cliftonense, assembly GCA_950096795.1. Taxonomy (NCBI): domain Eukaryota; kingdom Metazoa; phylum Platyhelminthes; family Macrostomidae; genus Macrostomum; species Macrostomum cliftonense. Next base: position 663,189 of record CATNEM010000170.1, read on the forward strand.
CAGATCCGTAGATACTCTTGAATGTATTCCACACTGTGTGGTCGCACAGAATGTGGATCTCGATTTCAAACTCCGCACGTACCTGGTTTGACTGGCGCTTCTTTCGGCTCAGCAAGTTCTTGAGTCCCGGCTCAGACATCTGAGAATCGGCTCGCTTAGTGACTCGATGCTCGGAGTCTCCGATTGGCTGGACGGTGTAAGGCGTCCCGTCGTTTATGATGTGGCCGCTGAAGCGCTTTTTGCCTCTGTCAGTACGGACCCTGAGTACAGACCCAGTATTGATGTCTCTATAGTTAGCGTGGTCCGCATGGTGAGCCTGACGACCAGAGAAAGTCCTTGACACGCCGTTCTGAATTATTGTAATTGCCGCATCGTCCAAAGCTTCGGCCTTGCTCAGCGGGATTCGGATCATTTTGTTGTTGCTAGGTAGTTGGACATCAATCTTCATTGTGGAAGGATGAAGTGCTTCGTTGTTGTTGACGTGGTTCACATGCACCGAAGCTTCAGCCAGCGCAAAGACGAGCAGGAGAAATGCTAGAAAAAAGCATGTAAAATTTTAATACATTGTACTAAGCAAATTATAATATTTGTAGAGACTATAAGTATCTACACTTACGAATTGGTCGCATCACAGGCGCTGATTAACAACCTCAATTATGTATCCTTCATGTGTCTGCATTACTTTTCCACGTTGAAAAATATACCTCAACCAACCAAATGAATTGCTACCAGCTGCCTGAGCAGGCAATTCACCAACTCAGGAGTGCCGAGAGACCGATGCCGAGTGGGAACTTCGCCATCTGTTCGTGTAATTTCAGTGGGCGAGTTAACAATGCCTCAGAAATGGCATTCTTTGCCTACCATTCTTAGCTGCAGGAATACTGGGTTGGAATTTCAGCTAAAACCACGTCATGAATGCATTTTTGGCTTTCACCTAACTTTCTCTTAGCTCGTAGCCGAAAAACTACAAGCGTAAAAATTTTAAGGCTTTAGCTAGCTAAAATTGCTTGCAATTCAGATGCTGTGAGAAAAACTCAGGAACTTTTACTGACTCTGGTATTCTAAGAAGTCAATAAAAAATGATAGATTAAATTTTCAGCTGATCCTCATCACATAGTACGCGCATTTAAATTAAATAATTTTTGTTCCTGTTGGTACATTACTTTGCGCAAGGCACGTACAAAACTATATTTATTGGGCTTCTCCGTAATTTTAACAAATATACGAGTATTATTATATTACGTAATATAAGTAATACTCGTATTGTAAAGTAGTAGCTGGCTTTTTCAGCGCACTTTTCCTAAAATAATATAAAAAATTTATGCCGCTCGTACTAGGTCTGCTACCATGTGCATAGCATAAAAAACTTTGCTTTTATGGTTTTTTGGTCATTGAAGCTTGCATTGACTACATGTACACAGTAAATTGAATTCATTTACTAATCATTCAAGCATAATTTCGAACTCCTTCATCGAATAATGGAAACCGAATGGGCTGCTCCACACAACTCCTATGGCATACGCTGACGTGTTCAAAGCTTCAGGTAGGTTAAAGTACAGTCCGTTCGGATTCGTGCAATGGCACGCACTGTACCACCAGCCGCCAAGGTAAGCGGCACTGCAACTGGAGTTGTGCACGTCATTATCGGAATCGAAAGTGCTGAACTTCATTCCAGTGGTTGACGACATGCAGTCGCCAATGTTCGGGCTCCCAAAGAACCCGGAGATTGTAGCCCTGAACTTGTTCACCTCGCTGTCCACCAAGAAATTCGTGTAGTTGGCCCAGTACACCGTGTCGTTCCAGAGCTTCATCCGGATGCGCAGCGGCCGACCAGACGGCCACGTCAGGTTGTGGATCGCTCGCAGACCTGTTTCAATAAAATTAGCAAACAGTTCAGTATATAGTAAAAGTGAGCATTACCTGAGCTATGAGGATGACAGGTAAATGCACATAAACTCACCAATCCAGTGGTTGCCATGCGGTCCCTGTCCAAAGCCGGCAGCGTATTCGGTCCAGTTTCGGTAGAAGTTTGTCGAGCTGTCCACCCGGCGTTGAATGCTGGTTAGACAACCGCTCAGCGACTTGACGAACACCTGCAAGCGGGGACAATCATTGTTGATGAAAATCTGCATCAGATAAGCTCAGACAAACTACAATAAATAGTTCAATAGGTCGGTCACCCTAGTGCAACACGGCGACGGCTGAATCAGCGGCATCAAAGGATGACAGGCAGCACCGCGTCTGCTAGCTGGAGTGACTCAAACGGGTCAGTGGTGTACACGATGTAAATGGTATTCCTATGCAGGGAATTAAAGTCCATTGCTACTGTTAGCCACTCACCCACAATGCACTGCGGCATCTCGCCGCCTTGACTAGCAACGAACACGAGAAGCTGGTCAGACAGCAGTCGCTTTGCGGCACGAGCGGCGCACTGCAGCACGTGACTGACCTGCTCCGTGAAGGAGATGTCGATCCGGTCCAGAATGTCGCCCGACCAGCTGCTGCTGTTAACTTCGTGCAGCAAAATGTCTGAATGGGCATCGGCTACAAGCAGAGCAATTAGCAGATTTAGAAGATTTTTCGTCAAACCCACCATCATCATCGAGTTCTTGCCGTGAAGCTTTCTCCCAACAGAAAGGGTGGCTGCTAATTATTTTGGTTTTTTGTGTCAGTTTTTGCTGCTTTGCAATGGATGCGCGGAGAGTTGTAGCTTTGAGGCAGAGAAGTTTATTGATTAGTCAAGTTGCGACTTTGGGCTAGCAGTGACCGTGCATAAGATAGGTGGAGAGTGGGAAGGCAGACATTTTCTGCTGCAGGTCTGCAAGCCAATTGAAACCTTGCAAAAGACGCCACAAACGTGCACAAGCCTCCATGGTGCCTGCTGCCATCACTCAAAACCCGTCTCAGTTTTTGTTCTCGCGTAGAGAGGAAACTGCAATAGCAAAAAAGTGATTGACAACAGTGTGCCTAAGTTAAAAACTTAGGACTTTACCTTCTAATAGCTATAGTAGTACAAGCACTCTCTACTTGTAGTGCAGCAATGAATGTATTATAATTGATTTATCAGTTTTATTTGGTTGTAAGCTGTTAGCACACTAAATTAGGCTAACACAGCTACTTACGAGCCTACTGCATGCTGTTATTGTTGCTGAGGAGTGCTTAAGAAATCAAAATGGGTGGATTAATAAAATGTAGTAATCGGTTAGAAACTTAATAGGATGGATTTAACTTACTGAAGGGAATAGCTGGATCAACTTAATAATAGCAATGCTTTGTGCACTCGTAACTACAAATATTTTAAGTTGTACGTCACACAACTGGTGCTGCTATATTCACCAACTCATGAGGATTGAGCGGGGAAGAGCTGCTGATGAAATTTCAGTACGCAGTAAACAATGCCAAATAACTGGCATTCTTTCCCTGCCTGTAAGATGGCCGACGCAAGAATGCTCCGTTTTTTGGAAGTTTGACTAAAATGGCGTGAAAAGGGCTTCAAAATTTCTGTAAAAAATGTTGCAATTAACCACGTTTTTTTACTTTTAACTAACTGCAGAGTTCCCAGCTAATTAGGATGCATGACTCGTAAGTGTCAGGAAAAAAAGGTGCAATTTACGACAAACCAGTAAAACTTTTAAGCCAGCTATAACAGGATTTACATATTTTTAACCAAAAAAACTACTCCAGTAGCCACTTTGAGAGCTGCTCCGATGGTATATCAGAAAAACCTCGTGCCTTTTTTAAGTCAAATAAATGCCTAGAGATTTTACCAGGAAAAGTTCTCCAAGCAGGAGCTTCTTTAGAGCAAACCTTGACAATTCAAAAAATTGCTGAATGGCAAACCGGGGCCCTGTGATAGGTCGCTGCTCCCAGCTGCCAGTTAAAATCTTCTTGACAAGCTTGGACTGGCGTGGGAACAGTGGGGCTTCGAAGGGGAACAAAAGGAGAAACTCGAGGATAAAGGACAGATTTTGCGATTTGAAACAAAGCTTGCAGCTCGCTCTTAGAGTTCAGCTCGGCATTAAAAAGTCTACTTAACTCCCAATAGAAACAAAACTAAATATCTCCTTGATGAGTTTGAAACTCAGCAGTTGTCTCAAAATGCTGGCTGGAAAACTTTGCACCCTCCTGGTACCAGTTCTAATCACGGTGTTTGGTACGTAATATCTAATTTCTCATTAGTTTACTACCTTAGCTACTTCAGTATAAAGTAAGAATAGACTTGATTCGTTTTGCAAAAACAAAATTTTACTATTCTATGAATATAAAATGCTTTATATAGCTATCATTTATGCATGTCTTCAAACCAAACCTTTCTAGTGCCAAATTTTATAGCACTTCATTTTAAATTGTCCCTTTCACTTCACCCAATGATTAGTTTTCGGCAGTGACTCCCTCGCTCAACGCACCAGCTCGGAGTTGTACACCAAGTGCTCCGAGCCTCAGCTGCTGATGCTAGACGCCACACTGAGCGTCAATACCAGCGTGACATCCGTGACCAAAGCCAGCTCGGACATGAACTGTGCGGCCCAGTGTCAGAAGTCTGGCTGCGCTGCCGCCACCTCGGTGAAGAGTCAGGAGGCCGGCTGCGAGATTTTCACCGCCACGGCCGCCCTGCTGTCCAATGCGGCCGACGCAGCAAATTCTGTCCTGGTTGTCCTCGGGTCGCAGCTGGGAGCGAAGGTGTGGCGACTTGCCGAAACTAGCTGCACTGCTCCCGTAGTGCATTTTGAAAGTGAGTTTTTTAGATGTTCCTCGACCATTGCGATGTCAGTTTGTCCGTGCACGACAATTGTTTTTATGTTTTATAAAATTGAGGTGGGTTTTAAATAGCAAGCTTTTATTATGTTATGTTATCCTTCAGTTTCTGTTAAAAATGCAAGATTTTGATAAAGAAAAAGTGCATGGCTGACTGTAGCCTAGGAGTGCATCCAAATCGGCTTTTAAACGCCAGAGAGTTGGATTGCTAGACTTTAAGAAGAGAATTCAAACTTTAACTGAAAAGACTCCCTACTTATTGCATGATAAAAGCAAGCTATCGAGTTATTTTGCCTCCAATTAGGATTTACTAATATTGACTTACTGATGATGTAATAAATTATGCACCCTAAATAAATCTGCATAACCATAAAAAGGTGGCCCATTTCTAAGTGTAAACGGACTGCAAAGGTGATATTTTCGACCGTAAAAATGCCCGCACAATCACGTTAATCTTGTTCATCACTATAAAAAAAATTTGTTTTTTGTGGGAACTGACTTAAGCTTACTGTGTAAATTGTGCATCCAAATCGGCTGCAAATTCTAGAAGGCTGTGCAAATGAACACGATGTAAAATTGACTGTAACTTTTTCGTCATAAAGCGTTTCCAAATTTAACCTCATCAACTGAATTACTTCCGAAACTAACTTGGACTCTGATAAAAAACTGATATTTACCAACCCACAAACTAACTTCCTGAATCTTTTTCTCCTGGCGTTGGGTCGCTTATATTACATGCAATCTAAAAAAACTAATACCTGATATTTCATCAGCTTTCCAGGTTCCGGTACGGAACCTAAACGTCAATCTATCTCCGATAGATAGATACGAGTAGATTTAAAGATAGATAGATAGATAGATAGATAGATAGATAGATAGATAGATAGATAGATAGATAGATAGATAGATAGATAGATAGATAGATAGATAGATAGATAGATAGATAGATAGATAGATAGATAGATAGATAGATAGATAGATAGATAGATAGATAGATAGATAGATAGATAGATAGATAGATAGATAGATAGATAGATAGATAGATAGATAGATAGATAGATAGATAGATAGATAGATAGATAGATAGATAGATAGATAGATAGATAGATAGATAGATAGATAGATAGATAGATAGATAGATAGATAGATAGATAGATAGATAGATAGATAGATAGATAGATAGATAGATAGATAGATAGATAGATAGATAGATAGATAGATAGATAGATAGATAGATAGATAGATAGATAGATAGATAGATAGATAGATAGATAGATAGATAGATAGATAGATAGATAGATAGATAGATAGATAGATAGATAGATAGATAGATAGATAGATAGATAGATAGATAGATAGATAGATAGATAGATAGATAGATAGATAGATAGATAGATAGATAGATAGATAGATAGATAGATAGATAGATAGATAGATAGATAGATAGATAGATAGATAGATAGATAGATAGATAGATAGATAGATAGATAGATAGATAGATAGATAGATAGATAGATAGATAGATAGATAGATAGATAGATAGATAGATAGATAGATAGATAGATAGATAGATAGATAGATAGATAGATAGATAGATAGATAGATAGATAGATAGATAGATAGATAGATAGATAGATAGATAGATAGATAGATAGATAGATAGATAGATAGATAGATAGATAGATAGATAGATAGATAGATAGATAGATAGATAGATAGATAGATAGATAGATAGATAGATAGATAGATAGATAGATAGATAGATAGATAGATAGATAGATAGATAGATAGATAGATAGATAGATAGATAGATAGATAGATAGATAGATAGATAGATAGATAGATAGATAGATAGATAGATAGATAGATAGATAGATAGATAGATAGATAGATAGATAGATAGATAGATAGATAGATAGATAGATAGATAGATAGATAGATAGATAGATAGATAGATAGATAGATAGATAGATAGATAGATAGATAGATAGATAGATAGATAGATAGATAGATAGATAGATAGATAGATAGATAGATAGATAGATAGATAGATAGATAGATAGATAGATAGATAGATAGATAGATAGATAGATAGATAGATAGATAGATAGATAGATAGATAGATAGATAGATAGATAGATAGATAGATAGATAGATAGATAGATAGATAGATAGATAGATAGATAGATAGATAGATAGATAGATAGATAGATAGATAGATAGATAGATAGATAGATAGATAGATAGATAGATAGATAGATAGATAGATAGATAGATAGATAGATAGATAGATAGATAGATAGATAGATAGATAGATAGATAGATAGATAGATAGATAGATAGATAGATAGATAGATAGATAGATAGATAGATAGATAGATAGATAGATAGATAGATAGATAGATAGATAGATAGATAGATAGATAGATAGATAGATAGATAGATAGATAGATAGATAGATAGATAGATAGATAGATAGATAGATAGATAGATAGATAGATAGATAGATAGATAGATAGATACATAGATAGATAGATAGATAGATAGATAGATAGATAGATACATAGATAGATAGATAGATAGATAGATAGATAGATAGATAGATAGATAGATAGATAGATAGAAAAATTCCAATAATACGTGCGTTGATCTCATACAAGAAACTTGCAGCCAAAAAAGCACAGTAACGGTTCCAACATGTTTCCGTACAGGGAAAAGTTTAAACAGAATATTGCACCGTTTGAACACTTGCTTCTTAAGCCAACTCATAAGCTGTATCCGATTTCCCTTATGCAATCAAAGCAGCAAAGAACTGCTGGCTCACTTCAGTCTAGAAATCAGACTCGCCGATTTAATTTGCAGACAGCGGCACAGGCAGAAATGGCTCGATTCGAAGCGTCCACATTCAGACAGGCGGCTGCTACCTGATCGAGGCTGCCGGAGCCAGGGGAGGCAACAAGCTTCCGAGAATCGGAGGCCAGGGAGCCCAGGTGAGCGCCAGGGTCAACCTGACGGCCGGCACCCCGCTGAGCATCGTTGTCGGCCAGATGGGCAGCTCGACCACTCGAAACGAAGGAGGCGGCGCAGGCGGCGGCAGCTTCGTGTACCGGACGAGCGACCTGCAGCTGCTGCTGGCTGCCGGCGGAGGAGGAGGTGCCAGCACGATGCAGAACGGTGAGAATCGCTACGCTCGAGTCCTCTATCTTGAGCCGGCCTTGAACAATCGAAAGAAACTTTCTTGCAGGAAGGCCCGGAGAAGTCGGTGTTGACGGATCGGACAGCCTCGGGACATTTGACAGGGTCAGGGGCATCGGAGGCCTCAACGGCCAGCCGGGCTCCAACAACCCGAGCAACACCCAGCCCGACACGAACCACGGCGGCTGCGGTGCCGGCTGGCTGGGCAGGGCCGTCAGGCCGAGGCGCAGCTCTTTGGACGGCGAGCGCGGTGGCAGTCGGGCCGAAGGCTGGGTCGGCGGCAGCGCCGGAGACGGCAGCCCCTCGGACGGCGGCTTCGGCGGCGGCGGCGGAGGTGGCAGCCAGAGCGGTTCAATTCGAGGAGCTCCAGGCGCCGGCGGCGGCTTCAGCGGCGGCGGAGCCGGAGTGAAGTTCGGGCACAGCGGCGGCGGCGGCGGCTCCTTCTGCCTTGGCGGCTGCGTCTTCAACGGCAGCTCGACTGGAGATCACGGCTTCGTGTCGATCCGGTTTGAGTCGGCAGTCTGCGAGTAGCCACTGGGTGAAAGACGTGCGCGGTTTGACGCGATTGAAGAGCGGAGCTTCTAGTCCTAACAGCTTCAGGTAGAATTGTGTTGGTCCGAGTGTTCTAGCTGTCAAACACGAACTCTTACAGCAAAAAAAATGCAAAATTCTTAGTTTTTTACGCAATTTTTGCAAGTTGCTCGCGGATAGCACTGGTAAATCTGGTTGCATTCAACATTTATGACTTTGTTGTTGTGAGTTATTTCGTGGAATACATGTATTGATCCGCAAGGGAAGGCCTATCAGCATGTATACTGGTATATGTTGAGAGCTATTTCTTACGAGCGTAATTAAGAAGACAAAAATATTTTTATATACTGTCCGTCAAAAGTTCCGGAACCCGAAAGAGTTCCGGATCTCATCTCCATGAGATGTCTTTTCCTCACTTTTTTTCTCTAACCTTTATGTACATAACACTGGCCTGTTCACACGCGCTCCTTCGAATAAACTTTTTCTTGACCACATCATGAAGCTGAGATCCGCAGCTTTCATTTGAACCAAGTTACAATTGAAACGGACTGAAATTATGTCCGCTAGAAGACATCGTAGCAAGGGCTCCGGAACTTTTGACGGACAGTATAAGACTGTTCAAAATCATGAATAGTATTTAAAATTCCAAATAAGATAGCGCAACGATTTTTAAAAAAAAGAAGCAAGATACGACTATAAAGATCTTATTGTTGCCAAATCAAGTAGTCTGTGATGGCTTTTTGCCTTAGACCTCTTTAAGAAGCATCTCAAGTAAACTGTGTAAAACCAATAAAAGCTTATCTTGTGCAGCATATGCTACTGATTGCTACTCACATGGTATGCATTCTTGCATATAAATCAATAATATTTGTATTCTTCATCGAGTCAAACCAGAAGCAAATTGTTCAGCCCTGGGCTTGGTTACGCCCTTTGTTTTACGGCTTCCAGACAGATAGTGTTTGATATTTGCAGTGAAATAATAGGCAAGCCAAAACGTACAAAAACAAGGGCAACACCCTTTTTGTACAGCCCATGAAGTTTTACGCTTGACCTTTCTCTATACTGGCGCGGCACACGGAGGGCTGCTCCAAACCCCTTTCAAGCATATTACTGGTAACTCATTTAATAAGTTCATTCGCCATGTACCACTCTTCAATTTAAAGGCGAAGAGGGGCTGCGACTGAAAGAAGAATACCAGAGAGAGTTACAGAAAAGAGCCAGAAACTTTAAGCATTCGTCTTCAAACTATAAAACATCTTCCCGTTTCTTATTATTCCCTAAGTATCTTGCATCTACCTATCGTTCCTGTCTAATTCCTTTTCGATATTTTTCAAACATGTCTTTCATATTCAATAGGATATTGTTTCCACCCCACCCCCACAGTTTCAGTCTGCTATTACGAGCTGGATTCGCAATCCATTTCTTCTTCGGCACGCAAACGTCTATATCGTAAGAGTTGATTTTCCCAGTAATAACGAATCAAAAATCCTCATCCTAGGGAGTGGCTCCACAAATCCGGATATGGCAAAGCAAATCCGATTGAACTGGGTGGAGCCTGTGTTGCTTCACAGCGACTATTTAATCTTTTTCTGTCTTTTAGTCTAGCTGCCTATATCGCATCTCGTGTTTTCGTTTATTAATCCAGATAATATTGCCATGGCAACCAGCTGCGAAAGCGTGCCTTCAGTCAAGTCCAACTGGCGCCGCGCCTCCAAGAAGGTGACGACAATGAAAACTGAGAATGTCGATGAAGATTCGATCAAACCAGACGAGAAACTGAGTGCAGCTAAAGAGCTGGTAGAAGCCGCACTGACTCAGGCTGAGAGCAACGTAAATGAAGACAATTCTGCCAAGAAGGCGGACTCGAAAACTACTTGGCGAAGAACTTCTAAGAAAGTTCGAGAGCTGACTGCACTGACTAATGAAACATCAGCCAACGAGAATGAGGATGCGAAGACAGACGAGACGGCTGACGAGAAGAGCGCATCAAGGACCAACTGGAGACGTACGTCGAAAAAAGTTCGCGACTTGACGTCGATGACGTCAGGCGGTTCAGGCGACAACAAACAGCCGGATGGGGCAGCCGATGAGCCTGCGAATGAGAAGACGGGTGAGAAAGCCGGCGCTGTCAAAGCTAGCTGGCGTCGAGTCTCCAAACGAGTGGGCGAAAAGTCCAACAATTCTTCCTTGAGGTCCGATGCGTTAACCGAGGAGATCGTCGAACAGCCGGAGGAGAAGACGGCTGAGGCCGGGACAAAAGCGAGCTGGCGTCGGGCGTCCAAGAAGGTGCGCGAGCAGCAGCAGACGGAAGAAGAAGCGGCTGGAACAAAGGCGCCGGACCAGAAGCAGTCGGCTGTAGCGAAGGCCGGTTGGCGAAGGGCCTCGAAACGAATTCGAGAGGAAAGCTCAGATTCGGCATTGACGCGGCCAGCTCTTACAACTCTCGGCGAAGATCAGCTAACTTCGTCACCATCCGGTGTGGTGGAACAGGTGGAAGGGCAGACGATTGTTGAGAATATCGATGAGGCGTCGAATAGTGATACCAATATGACAGATATGGAGCACAGTGACAAAATCGCTGATAAAACAGCCGACGAGAAAACCGACGAGAACACCGACGAGAAAACAGATGAGAAAACTGACGAAATCACCGACGAGAAAACCGATGAGAAAACTGACGACAACACCGACGAGAAAACCGATGAGAAAAAAGATGAGAAGACCGACCAACAAACCGATGAGAAAGCCAGTGAAATGTCAGAGGAGAAAACCTCAAACCAGCCACAGAAAACGCGCACCTCCTGGCGCCGGACGCGCTTGCGTTCGACAGGTAGCTCTGGCAGCGGTCCCGAAGGTGCAACCGACAATCCGGTGGAAACCGAAAATTCTAATAGCTCCAAATCGATCAATAGAACAAGTTGGCGGCGTACATCGAAGAACATCAAACAGGAATCGAAAATTGAATACGAACATCAAGTTGAATATTTGGCCGAAGAAATGGCGGGTACGATTCAGGAGGAGGAGGAACAAAAGCAGCAGCAGCAGCAGCAGCAGCAGCAGCAGCAGCAGCAGCAGCAGCAGCAACAGCAACAGCAGCAGCAGCAACAGGGTGAATGCAGCACCGTTAACCCACCGTGCCCAATGTGCAGCGGACCGACGTCATTAATCGATGGCTACCAAGGCCGAAGCCTTCGATGCGCCTCCTGCGTCATCGAAGTCTGCCGCGACTGCGGAGCGAACCTCGGTCGCACCGGCTGTCGCGGCAACAGCGACGCCTGCTGCCTGCACGCCAAGCTAGTCGACTGGACGCTGGGGGACCATGCGGCCAGGCTGAGCGTGTTCGGCTGCGAGAAGAACCTGTGGCCGGGCTGTCCAGCTGGACGACGGCTGTTGCGCGGCTTTCTGCTCTGTGAGTTGCTGGATGCCGGACTGGGTTCAATGTACTTTAAGGATTGGCAAACGAAATGTACTTTAAGGAAAGATTATTAACATGAAAATAAGTAGGATACATCATGAGTGTCGCAGTGGTTCTTCTTCATGTCTAATCCTACTGCTGAGTTCCCTATTCTATTTCACTAAATTCTACTTCTGGTAGCATCTAGATACAGTGCCAAGCGGCAAGCACTGTTTCACCAGCCTGGGCGTACCGTGGATCAGAGGGTCACGGCCAGGATCTATCCTAGATTCTTAATCCCTAGGGCTCTTAGCTTCAGCACTTAGCTGTACGAGCGTATAGGGCACTTAGCCTTCAGCACTTGGCTGAAATCTCTCTTCCTAAATAACTAACGCAATTGAAGGCTTATAATAGTTTATGTACTGATGTTATTTAGTAACTCCCAAGCGATTTCTGTTTCCTTCACTGCCAAACCGGCTTATATTTATACTAATTTTTATTTTTGTTAATGTGCTATCAATTTCAATGTTTACAGTACTGAAAGTATTCGCATTCATAATTCATATGGCATAACAAAATTTTTATAGTGTTTACAGCACTGACAATGCTAAAAAATTATTTAAATAGGGCCCTGCACATGAGCAATCAATATAAGTTAAAAGCACGGTCCATTTTATTTATTTTAATGTGTCTACAGTTTTTTTTCGGTAACAGCAGCTTTTACTCAATATTTTAGGATCGTGTGTCGAATAGCAAAGTTATTTTATTCATTTCAGTATTTCGTGCGACAATCCTATTAATTCTACTGCTACTCACTCTGCCAGTTGCTTGGATACCAGCCATGGTCAGCTGCTTGCGTTCAACTGAACCGAGTGGCGTCGCCAAGACCGACAAGGAGGCGCAGATTCTGGCTCGAGACGACGGGGCTGTTTGACTTCTTGATTGTCTAACTTTGATCGAATATAACGAAAGTATGTTTTCTTTTCTCGTAAAGATAGTTTTTATAATGAGAGCACAATTATGGATATTTTGTTTTACGGCATTCGAGGTAAGCGATAAGCCGAGTGCCGACTCCCGAGTGGTACGTTTAGCTATGGAGCTTTTATTTTAGCGGCTTAACGAACAGTTCTGCAATACTTTCTAAGCCATATTAAAAATAATTGAGCTTCAAACACCAACAGAGTTTCAAAAAAATGATAAAATTATGCGACTAGATTTACACATTCATATAAATTAATAGGTATTTATAAGTTAAAAGAAAGAATGTGCATGCATTATATTATAATGTATTAGAATACTTTTCTGTAGCAACTATTGATGCTTTACTAGAGAAATGGATATTGGCTTCATTGCTGATGTAGGTTAAATTGATATAAAATAGATAAAAATAAAATAGATAAACAAACTAATTTACAAACCCCTTTAGCTTCCTCAAGCAAATTTAGCAAATCTAAGAGAAAAAAGAGCGAGAAGCAGTAACTAAGAGTCAGAGTTCATTATTTTAACAAACCCTTCTATAATTTTATCTATTTTTTATAACATAGCGGAGTCTGCCACTCGCAGATAAAAGTAAAAACTATATGCGTGTCTTTAACAATCAACCCGGAATTTTGAAGTCACTTTTGCATAAGCTATTTACACAAAGATAATTTTGAGTTTCAATAAAGCAATGCATATTTTATATTATATTTTATTTATTTATTTATACATCTTTCAAATACTTTAAATGTTTGACTGTTTTTTTTAATTTGACGAAGTGTTTTTTTGCAAAATGGCACCTTTATTGGACTAAAATATTATTTCGCAATATATTTTCAACTTGGTGATTTACTTTTGAAATTACGAAGCATTTTGTTGTACCTGGGCTACTTTTTCAATTATGTACTGCATAGCGAAAAAAACAGACGTTCAATTTTGATATTGGGCGGGGTCTGCCTGTTTTACTCGAGCTGGGACTCGCGTTAAAAGTACTCTTGAATATTTTCCCCACGCAGTTGGAGCTCGCCATAGGGCGTGTCAAAGTCTCGCAATAAATATTAAAGCAGTCATTCTTTACAAAAGCATATAGTTATTTTTTGTACTTTTTGCATGTGGCAGACGTTAAGAATATATGAAAGCAATTTATGAAATCAGATAAAATATCCTGAAGAACGACACGTCTCTTTGTATGAACAGATTATGCTCAGTAAATTATACACATGTATGCATAATTATTGTATATTTATCAATCAGTTACTCCTCTAAATAATAGATTTTTATTAATAATGGATTTCCAACAAAATTTTAATGCGCAGGATTATCAGCAAGACAGTTTTAATCAAAAAAATTTTTGAAACAATATCATTTTGCTCTCGCATTTATTCAACCACATGCGACAAGGAAAAAGGCTTTAGAAACAAAAAATAGAGGAAAATATGTTGGTAATAGAACAGCAACTTCTGACACCAGTTTTAATATAACTGATTTCCAACGAAGAAAAATAAAGAAAATAAACAATACTTATTAACAATTACAAATGTTAAACGAATGTGGATTATAAGGTTGGCTAATAGATAAAAACAAAAAATGAGTTTATTGCAGTGCCCTGTGCACAATAAATAAACCTGATTTTTAATTGCACGGTGCAAAAATAAACTTTTTATGGTAAAAGTTATTAAAAATTAGGTTTATTAATATTGAGATGACTAGAATACAAATAACAGACTATTAACTATATTATTTTAATAAGCTCTTTAATTGCATAATTATAAAATAAAATATATCGGCTTTAACAAATTCCAATTCAATAAAAAAGATAAAAGTTCAGAAATACGATAAAATATAAGCATTTGTATTATTATTATTAATTAAGCAATTAATGTTGTTACAATTAAAGAATCAATTCAATTAAATTTCAAATAACTTTTTGTTTATTAAATTGAGATTCAATAAAAAATCTATTTTTTAAATTCTGTATTATAGTTTTTAACCGTTAAAATATTGACAATTTAATAAACAAGCAAACATTTAGTAGGTGAAAAATGACTAATCCAGAGAAGTAAATTAAGCACATTGTGTACATATAGATTACTTTAGGTTTAGCATCCACAGGCCAAAACAAAAAAATCAAAACAGAATTTATTGCTTTTTTTAAGAAAAAAAAATAACAGAAGTGCACAAAAAGGAAAGATTCTAAGAAACCAGCTGACACATCAGGGATGGCGCGGGAGGACAGAAATCAAACGATTGTCCTTTTGTTTTTTTCAGAAATAATTGAAGCTAAGACTGGCTGGCGGCTTTCTGCTGCATGACGGCCATCATTTTCTTGAACTCTGTGGGTTATTTGATTGTTTTAAATTTTTATGTTTAAAAATTCATCAATTTACTAACTTTTCTACTAACAACAGTAGTGTAATTACAATATTGAATCAAACCTTCAAAATTAATTCGGCCATCATTGTCAACGTCGGCCTCGCGAATCATCGATCTGACGTCATCATCGCTGACCTCTTCGCCAAGGAAGTGCATTGTTTTCTTGATCTCGGCGAAGTCAATAAAATTGTCGCCATTATGATCGAAAGCCTGCCAGTTAAATCGGATTTCAACCAGTTTATCAATGATTTTCTAATGAAGTAAGGCAACACGCAATTTGTGAATTAATTATTCGAAAAAGCAAACCTTGAAGGCTTCCCACATGTCGGCGTCTTCCGAGTGCTCTTCAGAATTTCGCTTGTAGTATTTCTTCATCATTTTGAGGAATTCGTTGAATTCGACTGTTCCATTGCCTTGGGATAGATAGAAGGAACAGAATGGATTGCTAATCTAGACATCATGGATAGAAGGAATAGAATGGATTGCTAATCCAGCCATCATGGATAGAAGGAATGGAATGGATTGCTAATCTAGTCATCATGGATAGAAGGAATGGAATGGATTGCTAATCTATCCATAATGGATAGAAGGAATGGAATGGATTGCTAATCTATCCATCATGGATAGAAGGAATGGAATGGATTGCTAATCTAGCCATCATGGATAGAAGGAATGGAATGGATTGCTAATCTAGCCATCATGGATAGAAGGAATGGAATGGATTGCTAATCTAGCCATCATGGATAGAAGGAATGGAATGGATTGCTAATCTATCCATCATGGATAAAAGGAATGGAATAGATTGCTAATCTAGTCATCATGGATAGGAATAGAATGGATTGCTAATCTAGCCATTATGAATAGAAGGAATAGAATGGATTGCTAATCTAGCCATTATGAATAGAAGGAATAGAATGGATTGCTAATCCAGCAATCATGGATAGAAGGAATGGAATGGATTGCTAATCTAGTCATCATGGATAGAAGGAATGGAATGGATTGCTAATCTATCCATAATGGATAGAAGGAATGGAATGGATTGCTAATCTATCCATCATGGATAGAAGGAATGGAATGGATTGCTAATCTAGCCATAATGGATAGAAGGAATGGAATGGATTGCTAATCTAGCCATCATGGATAGAAGGAATGGAATGGATTGCTAATCTAGCCATCATGGATAGAAGGAATGGAATGGATTGCTAATCTATCCATCATGGATAAAAGGAATGGAATAGATTGCTAATCTAGTCATCATGGATAGGAATATAATGGATTGCTAATCTAGCCATTATGAATAGAAGGAATAGAATGGATTGCTAATCTAGTCATCATGGATAGGAATATAATGGATTGCTAATCTAGCCATTATGAATAGAAGGAATAGAATGGATTGCTAATCTAGCCATTATGAATAGAAGGAATAGAATGGATTGTTAATCTAGTCATCATGGATAGGAATATAATGGATTGCTAATCTAGCCATTATGAATAGAAGGAATAGAATGGATTGCTAATCTAGTCATCATAGATAGGAATATAATGGATTGCTAATCTAGCCATTATGAATAGAAGGAATAGAATGGATTGCTAATCTAGTCATCATGGATAGGAATATAATGGATTGCTAATCTAGCCATTATGAATAGAAGGAATAGAATGGATTGCTAATCTAGTCATCATGGATAGGAATATAATGGATTGCTAATCTAGCCATTATGAATAGAAGGAATAGAATGGATTGCTAATCTAGCCATTATGAATAGAAGGAATAGAATGGATTGCTAATCTAGTCATCATGGATAGGAATAAAATGGATTGCTAATCTAGCCATTATGAATAGAAGGAATAGAATGGATTGCTAATCTAGTCATCATGGATAGGAATATAATGGATTGCTAATCTAGCCATTATGAATAGAAGGAATATAATGGATTGCTAATCTAGCCATTATGAATAGAAGGAATAGAATGGATTGTTAATCCAGCCATCATAGATAGGAATATAATGGATTGCTAATCTAGCCATTATGAATAGAAGGAATAGAATGGATTGTTAATCTAGCCATCATGGATAGGAATATAATGGATTGCTAATCTAGCCATTATGAATAGAAGGAATAGAATGGATTGCTAATCTAGCCATTATGAATAGAAGGAATAGAATGGATTGTTAATCTAGCCATCATAGATAGGAATATAATGGATTGCTAATCTAGCCATTATGAATAGAAGGAATAGAATGGATTGTTAATCTAGCCATCATGGATAGGAATATAATGGATTGCTAATCTAGCCATTATGAATAGAAGGAATAGAATGGATTGCTAATCTAGCCATTATGAATAGAAGGAATAGAATGGATTGCTAATCTAGTCATCATGGATAGGAATATAATGGATTGCTAATCTAGCCATTATGAATAGAAGGAATAGAATGGATTGCTAATCTAGTCATCATGGATAGGAATATAATGGATTGCTAATCTAGCCATTATGAATAGAAGGAATAGAATGGATTGCTAATCTAGCCATTATGAATAGAAGGAATAGAATGGATTGTTAATCTAGCCATCATAGATAGGAATATAATGGATTGCTAATCTAGCCATTATGAATAGAAGGAATAGAATGGATTGTTAATCTAGCCATCATGGATAGGAATATAATGGATTGCTAATCTAGCCATTATGAATAGAAGGAATAGAATGGATTGCTAATCTAGCCATTATGAATAGAAGGAATAGAATGGATTGCTAATCTAGTCATCATGGATAGGAATATAATGGATTGCTAATCTAGCCATTATGAATAGAAGGAATAGAATGGATTGCTAATCTAGTCATCATGGATAGGAATATAATGGATTGCTAATCTAGCCATTATGAATAGAAGGAATAGAATGGATTGCTAATCTAGCCATTATGAATAGAAGGAATAGAATGGATTGTTAATCTAGCCATCATAGATAGGAATAGAATGGATTGCTAATCTAGCCATCATGGATAGGAATAGAATGGATTGCTAATCTAGCCATCATAGATAGGAATAGAATGGATTGCTAATCTAGCCATCATGGATAGGAATAGAATGGATTGCTAATCTAGCCATTATGAATAGAAGGAATAGAATGGATTGTTAATCTAGCCATCATGGATAGGAATATAATGGATTGCTAATCTAGCCATTATGAATAGAAGGAATAGAATGGATTGCTAATCTAGCCATTATGAGTAGAAGGAATAGAATGGATTGTTAATCTAGCCATCATAGATAGGAATATAATGGATTGCTAATCTAGCCATTATGAATAGAAGGAATAGAATGGATTGTTAATCTAGCCATCATGGATAGGAATATAATGGATTGCTAATCTAGCCATTATGAATAGAAGGAATAGAATGGATTGCTAATCTAGCCATTATGAATAGAAGGAATAGAATGGATTGCTAATCTAGTCATCATGGATAGGAATATAATGGATTGCTAATCTAGCCATTATGAATAGAAGGAATAGAATGGATTGCTAATCTAGTCATCATGGATAGGAATATAATGGATTGCTAATCTAGCCATTATGAATAGAAGGAATAGAATGGATTGCTAATCTAGTCATCATGGATAGGAATATAATGGATTGCTAATCTAGCCATTATGAATAGAAGGAATAGAATGGATTGCTAATCTAGTCATCATGGATAGGAATATAATGGATTGCTAATCTAGCCATTATGAATAGAAGGAATAGAATGGATTGCTAATCTAGTCATCATGGATAGGAATATAATGGATTGCTAATCTAGCCATTATGAATAGAAGGAATAGAATGGATTGCTAATCTAGTCATCATGGATAGGAATATAATGGATTGCTAATCTAGCCATTATGAATAGAAGGAATAGAATGGATTGCTAATCTAGTCATCATGGATAGGAATATAATGGATTGCTAATCTAGCCATTATGAATAGAAGGAATAGAATGGATTGCTAATCTAGTCATCATGGATAGGAATATAATGGATTGCTAATCTAGCCATTATGAATAGAAGGAATAGAATGGATTGCTAATCTAGTCATCATGGATAGGAATATAATGGATTGCTAATCTAGCCATTATGAATAGAAGGAATAGAATAGATTGCTAATCTAGTCATCATGGATAGGAATATAATGGATTGCTAATCTAGCCATTATGAATAGAAGGAATAGAATGGATTGCTAATCTAGTCATCATGGATAGGAATATAATGGATTGCTAATCTAGCCATTATGAATAGAAGGAATAGAATGGATTGCTAATCTAGCCATTATGAATAGAAGGAATAGAATGGATTGCTAATCTAGTCATCATGGATAGGAATATAATGGATTGCTAATCTAGCCATTATGAATAGAAGGAATAGAATGGATTGCTAATCTAGTCATCATGGATAGGAATATAATGGATTGCTAATCTAGCCATTATGAATAGAAGGAATAGAATGGATTGCTAATCTAGCCATTATGAATAGAAGGAATAGAATGGATTGTTAATCTAGCCATCATAGATAGGAATATAATGGATTGCTAATCTAGCCATTATGAATAGAAGGAATAGAATGGATTGTTAATCTAGCCATCATGGATAGGAATATAATGGATTGCTAATCTAGCCATTATGAATAGAAGGAATAGAATGGATTGCTAATCTAGCCATTATGAATAGAAGGAATAGAATGGATTGCTAATCTAGTCATCATGGATAGGAATATAATGGATTGCTAATCTAGCCATTATGAATAGAAGGAATAGAATGGATTGCTAATCTAGTCATCATGGATAGGAATATAATGGATTGCTAATCTAGCCATTATGAATAGAAGGAATAGAATGGATTGCTAATCTAGCCATTATGAATAGAAGGAATAGAATGGATTGTTAATCTAGCCATCATAGATAGGAATATAATGGATTGCTAATCTAGCCATTATGAATAGAAGGAATAGAATGGATTGTTAATCTAGCCATCATGGATAGGAATATAATGGATTGCTAATCTAGCCATTATGAATAGAAGGAATAGAATGGATTGCTAATCTAGCCATTATGAATAGAAGGAATAGAATGGATTGCTAATCTAGTCATCATGGATAGGAATATAATGGATTGCTAATCTAGCCATTATGAATAGAAGGAATAGAATGGATTGCTAATCTAGTCATCATGGATAGGAATATAATGGATTGCTAATCTAGCCATTATGAATAGAAGGAATAGAATGGATTGCTAATCTAGCCATTATGAATAGAAGGAATAGAATGGATTGTTAATCTAGCCATCATAGATAGGAATAGAATGGATTGCTAATCTAGCCATCATGGATAGGAATAGAATGGATTGCTAATCTAGCCATCATAGATAGGAATAGAATGGATTGCTAATCTAGCCATCATGGATAGGAATAGAATGGATTGCTAATCTAGCCATTATGAATAGAAGGAATAGAATGGATTGTTAATCTAGCCATCATGGATAGGAATATAATGGATTGCTAATCTAGCCATTATGAATAGAAGGAATAGAATGGATTGCTAATCTAGCCATTATGAATAGAAGGAATAGAATGGATTGTTAATCTAGCCATCATAGATAGGAATATAATGGATTGCTAATCTTGCCATTATGAATAGAAGGAATAGAATGGATTGTTAATCTAGCCATCATGGATAGGAATATAATGGATTGCTAATCTAGCCATTATGAATAGAAGGAATAGAATGGATTGCTAATCTAGCCATTATGAATAGAAGGAATAGAATGGATTGCTAATCTAGTCATCATGGATAGGAATATAATGGATTGCTAATCTAGCCATTATGAATAGAAGGAATAGAATGGATTGCTAATCTAGTCATCATGGATAGGAATATAATGGATTGCTAATCTAGCCATTATGAATAGAAGGAATAGAATGGATTGCTAATCTAGTCATCATGGATAGGAATATAATGGATTGCTAATCTAGCCATTATGAATAGAAGGAATAGAATGGATTGCTAATCTAGTCATCATGGATAGGAATATAATGGATTGCTAATCTAGCCATTATGAATAGAAGGAATAGAATGGATTGCTAATCTAGCCATGATGAATAGAAGGAATAGAATGGATTGCTAATCTAGTCATCATGGATAGGAATATAATGGATTGCTAATCTAGCCATTATGAATAGAAGGAATAGAATGGATTGCTAATCTAGCCATTATGAATAGAAGGAATAGAATGGATTGTTAATCTAGTCATCATGGATAGGAATATAATGGATTGCTAATCTAGCCATTATGAATAGAAGGAATAGAATGGATTGCTAATCTAGTCATCATGGATAGGAATATAATGGATTGCTAATCTAGCCATTATGAATAGAAGGAATAGAATGGATTGCTAATCTAGTCATCATGGATAGGAATATAATGGATTGCTAATCTAGCCATTATGAATAGAAGGAATAGAATGGATTGCTAATCTAGTCATCATGGATAGGAATATAATGGATTGCTAATCTAGCCATTATGAATAGAAGGAATAGAATGGATTGCTAATCTAGC
>CATNEM010000170.1:687500-756988 GCA_950096795.1 Macrostomum cliftonense
TAGATAGACAGATAGATAGATAGATAGATAGATAGATAGATAGATAGATAGACAGATAGATAGATGGATAGATAGATAGATAGATAGTTAGATAGATAGATACATAGATAGATAGATAGATAGATAGATAGATAGATAGATACATAGATAGATAGATACATAGATAGATAGATAGATAGATAGATAGATAGATAGATAGATGATAGATAGATAGATAGATAGATAGATAGATAGATAGATAGATAGATAGATAGATAGATAGAGATAGCAAGCAGTCCTGGAAGAGTGCACAGATGAATGCAAATGAAGCACACGAATCAGCGCCCCAGATTCTGCCACAAGACGCAGAACAAGCTGAGAAACAAAATTCGTTCTCCCAGATTCCAGCCGCCCCATCAGTCCGGGTAATCTCAGCTTTGCCTGCATCAATTTGGAACGCAAGAAATCAGGCAGCAGAAATAAGCGCCGCCAGGGGAAGAGGGAAGAGCGAGCGGCAGCCTCAGCAATCGTGATTCATCCCAGGGACGCGGCCTACCCGGAAAAACTAAATGAGCATTAGCTGTCGCCAATTCTACTAAATCCCCCCAGCAACATGCCGCACTACAATTTTTCTGCTTCTGTTAGTTAAAGATAGAAGAAACATGGGAAAGCAATTTATTTGCAATTGTGAACACTCTGGTGCACATCAATGCTGCATGAGAATTAACAATATTTGGTTTTTCCAATGCTAAATTGTTATTTGTTTATCGTTATAGTTAGTAGCAATGCACCTGTTGGCCCATTATTAAGCATGTAGCAGCAGTGCAAACGGATAAATCAAATTTACTATAAACATACGAGAGAGATGTTCTATTCTTCCTATCCATGATAGATAGATTAGCAATCCATTCTTTTCCTTCTATCTGAGATGGCTAGATTAGCAATCCATTCTATTTTTTTCAGCCATGATGGCTAGATTAGCTCGTATAATAAGTGATGTCCTACCGCTATCTCAAATCTTTATTAGATTACGTAGCTTCATCAGTGTATAGTGTTGGAGAGACTTCAGGAGGCATTCTTTCTTCTGCTTTTTTATCTTGAATTTGCAAGTATAAAAGTATAACAATAAGCAGTAATAATTCCCTCCCTCGATATTTACATGTTTCTCAATCTATCTACTATCTACTATACTTTAAATCAGGATGCAATGCAAGTTCCTTGAGAAAAAGCACTTTCCCTGTCAGTATTCTGTCCTATCTGTGTATGCACGCCGCACACACTAGCCTCGGCTCTCTCAGCTCATTAGTGCTCAGTTGCGAAGAGCTTTAGTCGAGTAGCTAGTATCTAGGGAAGGGGAAAAGAAAGTTCTTCACACTCCCTCTAGCAGGGAGGCTACGCATGCGGTGTGTTCTCAAACACCCAGCAGGCAGCCCCAGTAAAACTTCATCGCAGGCGCTCTCGACCAAATGCGTCCAAAGAAATCTTTTGGTTTTTTTGCAGAGACGAGCACGAAAAGAAAGAGTTGGAAGAAAGAGGAAGAGGGAAACGCTTTTTTGGTCCCCCTCTCTTATATTAAGGGTGTAGAAAAAGTGGAGGAAAGGATGGAAGGGTTGGCGGAAGAACTTTTTTTGAGTCATTGGGAGGAGAACTTAAGCGGCGGACCTTCTATTGAATGGCATAAGAGGTCCCAGTCAGAGCCAGGGTTAGCCAGGGATATAATGTTACTGCATGCAGAGATTGCCCAAGTGACTCAGCAGAAGAATCACACTTTATTCCGGTCACATAAGAAGCTATGGTTTACAATTCAACCATACTCTCTCTGTTGTAACAATAAATCACATTCATTTATGCAAAAAGAATTCTCATATTAATAACATAATGATTCTCAACTTGATTGGGGAATTATTCTCAACTTGATGATGGAATTATTCAAATTGATAAGGGAATGATTCTCAACTTGATTGGGGAATGATTCTCAACTTGATTGGGGAATCATTATCAACTTAATTAGGGAATTATTCTCAACTTGATTGGGGAATCATTATCAACTTAATTAGGGAATTATTCTCAACTTGATTGGGGAAATGATTCTTAAATTGGTTGGAAAAATGATTCTTAATTTGTTAAGGGAATGATTCTCAACTTGAATGAATTGGGAAATTATTCTTCGCAACTTGATTGAGGAATGATTCTCAACTTGATTGAGGAATGATTCTCAACTTGATTGGGGAAAAGATTCTCAACTTGATTGGGGAATGATTCACAACTTGATTGGGGAAATGATTCTCAACTTGATTGGGGAATGATTCTCAACTTGATTGGGGAATGATTCTTAACTTGATTGGGGAATGATTCTCAACTTATTGGGGAATGATTCTGAACTTGATTGGGGAATGATTCTTAACTTGATTGGGGAATGATTCTCAACTTGATTGGGGAATGATTCTTAACTTGATTGGGGAATGATTCTCAACTTATTGGGGAATGATTCTGAACTTGATTTGAAATGAGTAGATAGATCCGCCCTTGATATCCGCAGCTCAAACTGGTACCCGATCTCAGCTGGGTAAGACTGAAGCAAATGCGGAATTAAGAGCCTTGCTCAAGGGCACAAATTTGTCTTTTAGGGCTGGCGTTCGAAGCCACGACCTTGCCGGCATAAGGCAAGACCTAGACGGTAGTTAATCCTTACATGACTAAAATATCAAATGCAAAATTAAATAAATGAACTTTAGCACCCTGAGAAGACTCTGAACCTCACTGACCTTTGTCGCTCGGCTGCTTAATTGGCTGCTTTGCAGAATCCCTGCATCCATTATTCTGAGCCATCGAGGCAAATTTTAAACTCACAAAAAGTGACTACCAGTTTTTTTCCTAAGATAAACAATCAATGCAAATAGATTTGTTGCTGATTTGTATTTAGTTCATTTGCAGTTCAGGATGGAGCAGACACTCACCGATCAATCAGGTTTTTAAATATATTGCATGGCATGTCAGTGCTAGTGCAGGGGCCACTGAGTACACTACGCCTGCTCCAATGAGGAAGCCTCAGAGTTAACGTTTCTCTGTCCTCTACAAGTTCACTTTTCCCCCCAAGTTCTTCCCCCGACTCTGCTCAATCTTTCTTCCCTTTCATTTTTTAGTTGCTATCCTCATTTTCCTGCCGGTCTTCTTACGGATGAATTGACACTTTTGCAATGGCCAGAAACATTTTGATTGACTGACTGACTAATGAAATAGTTGATCTGTTTATCGACTCACTGACCTACTTTACAGATTCATAAATTTAATTGACAAGGCAACGAAAAGAGTTTTTAAAAAGATTAATTGACTGGCTCAATTGACTACTTATTAGATAAATTGATGCTATCATTGCAGTATTGCTATAAAATTGATTGATTGACAACTGGTTAGAATGATTGATTGATTGATTGATTGATGACCGACTCGTTAAAACAATCAATTAATTGATTTATTGAAAAATTGTTTGTAATGATGAATTGATTGATTGACAAATTGTTGGAATGATTGATTGACTGATTGACAAATTGTTGAAATGATTGATTGACTGATAGACAAATTTTTAGAATGATTGATTGATTGATTGACGAATGGTTAGAATGATTGATTGATAAATTGTTGGGATGATTGATTGATTGATTGACAAATTGTTGTAATGTTTGATTGATTGTTACAATGTTGTTAGAATTGTTAGAATGATTAATTGACTGACTAAAGAATTGTTGGAATGATCGATTGATTGATTGAAAATTGTTGGAATGATAGATTTATTGTTTTTTTGAGTGATTAATTGATTGACAAATTGTTTGAGTGATTGATAAATAAATTGATTGACGCCTAAATAGACATATTTAATAATCTATTTTTACATTCATTAGTTAAATAAAACTTGCTATAAAAATTGATTAACTCAGTCAACAATAGAATTTTGCTTGACATATATTGACAGACGTCAAGTGAAGCCTAATCCCAATTCTATAATTAACCTATACGAGAACGCATGAACTAATGACGCGGGCCTCAAACAGGAAGCTTAATCCTCGCGCCGCTTTCTCCCAGGCAAAGTCTTTGCATTATTAAAGCCACGCACTTTGCTAATCCCTATTTGCGAGTTTATCCGAGTCAAAAAAGGAAAAAACTTAGCCCAACCTTCCCATTTGTTCTTACGTACATAGTGAGCGGCCTAATTTTCTGTGTAGTCTTTATAATCCCTGAGGAAAAGTGAAATTTCGAAAAAGTGAAAGCAGTTGCCAAAAGCCCGAATGAATTCATATTCAAATAAACAATCAAAGCACACAAAGGAAAAGGTAAAAATATGTCACACAGGAAAAGAAACTTCCAAATATATTCGACAGACAGACACCGTGACAGACAAACAGGATAACAGACAGCCAAAAATACGGACAGAGAGACAGACAGACTGGCAGACAGACAGGCAGACAGACAAACGACAGACAGACAGTCAGACAGACACAGACAGACAGACAGACAGTCAGACACAGACAGACAGACAGACACAAAGACAGGCAGACAGACAGACAAACGGACAGACAGACAGACAGACAGACAGTCAGACACAGACAGACAGACACACAGACAGACAGACACAGAGACAGACAGACAGACAGACAGACAGACAGACAGACAGACAGAAAAACAGACAGAAAGAAACAAACAGACAGACAGACAAACAGACAGACAGACAGAGAGACAGACAGACAGACAGACAGAAAGACAGACAGAAAGAAACAAACAGACAGACAGACAAACAGACAGACAGACAGACAGACAGACAAACAGAAAGACAGACAGACAGACAGACAGACAGACAGACAGACAAACAGAAAGACAGACAGACAGACAGACAGACAGACAGACAGTCAGACAGACAGACAGACACAGAGACAGACAGACAGACAGACAGACAGACAGACAGACAGTCAGACAGGCAGACAGGCAGACAGACAGACAGACAGACAGTCAGACATACAGACAGACAGACAGACAGACAGTCAGAAATAGACAGACAGACAGACACAAAGACAGGCAGACAGACAGACAGACAGACAGACCGACAGGCAGGCAGGCAGACAGACAGACAGACAGTCATAAGTCCCAAGCTACACGCAGCCAATCGCCTGAGAATCTGGGCTCGAACAGAAGATGAGACGAGCAGAGTAGAGCAGAGAACTAGCAGGCAAAATAAGAAAGACGATGAAATTGATCTGATTCGATCCTCCCCAAGCCCACGCGGGAGTTCAGTTTAAACAGAAGCCCCACCCACCCCCTCACCGACCACCCGCATCCGCGCCCCATCTATTTTTGCTGGCCAACATTGCAAACTAGAAGCTGGGAGATGAGGCAGCCAGCGCAAACACGTGCTCAGCATCAATTTTCATAGAGACGAGCGTCTATCAAATTACAATACAAAAAAGGGATCCAGACAGACACACAGAAAGCAGAAGGAAAAATCAACAAAACTATTTATATATAAGGAAGAAAAATGCATGATTAAACTAAATAACTTACATCTCATGGTGCCACTAGAGAAATAACTGTCGTCACCGTTCTGCCATTAAAAAAATAATAAATTTTGTTACTGCCGAATAAAAAACAGTAAAATGCGTATATTTCTACTGATTCAACGTTTTTTAAGTAGTTTATCAAGGAAATTGATACAAAAAATGAAAACTTACTGTGGAGTTGAAGCAGTTGCTGCCATTGGCACCGGAAGAGTTCGCCTAAATGCAGATTTAAGCAGCAGATTAATTTTAACAGAATGAAAGCAAATAGAAAATAACTTACTAATTTTTTGTAGTAGTCAACAAGTTTAATCATTTGGGATGGTTGTAACCTAATGTAATTTGGGTTGCTTAACATAAGCACATATTTTTAAGGAATATTTCTCGAGAAAAAATAATAATAACAAACAATTAAATAGTAGCATTTCTGTGGAATAATTAACAGTATGCGGGACAGGAATGAAAGAGACAAGGACATATGGAAGGGAGAAAGAGTAGGAGAGAAAAGATAGGAAGAGAGGGAAAGGGGGAGGGAAGAAAGAGGTAAAGAGAGAGGGAGAGATGGAAGAGAGGGATAGGGGAGAAAGGGAGAGATGGGAGAGAGGGATAGGGGAGAAAGGGAGAGATGGGAGAGAGGGAGAGGGGAGAGGGAAACGGAGAGAGGGAGAGGGGAGAAAGGGAGAGATGGAAGAGAGGGATAGGGGAGAAAGGGAGAGATGGGAGAGAGGGAGAGGAGAGAGGGAAACGGAGAGAGGGAGAGGGGAGAAAGGGAGAGATGGGAGAGAGGGAGAGGGGAGAGGGAAACGGAGAGAGGGAGAGGGGAGAAAGGGAGAGATGGGAGAGAGGGAGAGGGGAGAGGGAAACGGAGAGAGGGAGAGGGGAGAAAGGGAGAGATGGAAGAGAGGGATAGGGGAGAAAGGGAGAGATGGGAGAGAGGGAGAGGGGAGAGGGAAACGGAGAGAGGGAGAGGGGAGAAAGGGAGAGATGGGAGAGAGGGAGAGGGGAGAGGGAAACGGAGAGAGGGAGAGGGGAGAAAGGGAGAGATGGGAGAGAGGGAGAGGGGAGAAAGGGAGAGATGGGAGAGAGGGAGAGGGGAGAGGGAAACGGAGAGAGGGAGAGGGGAGAAAGGGAGAGATGGGAGAGAGGGAGAGGGGAGAGGGAAACGGAGAGAGGGAGAGGGGAGAAAGGGAGAGATGGAAGAGAGGGATAGGGGAGAAAGGGAGAGATGGGAGAGAGGGAGAGGGGAGAGGGAAACGGAGAGAGGGAGAGGGGAGAAAGGGAGAGATGGGAGAGAGGGAGAGGGGAGAGGGAAACGGAGAGAGGGAGAGGGGAGAAAGGGAGAGATGGGAGAGAGGGAGAGGGGAGAAAGGGAGAGATGGGAGAGAGGGAGAGGGGAGAAAGGGAGCGATGGAAGAGAGGGATAGGGGAGAAAGGGAGAGATGGGAGAGAGGGAGAGGGGAGAGGGAAACGGAGAGAGGGAGAGGGGAGAAAGGGAGAGATGGAAGAGAGGGATAGGGGAGAAAGGGAGAGATGGGAGAGAGGGAGAGGGGAGAAAGGGAGAGATGGGAGAGAGGGATAGGGGAGAAAGGGAGAGATGGGAGAGAGGGAGAGGGGAGAAAGGGAGAGATGGAAGAGAGGGATAGGGGAGAAAGGGAGAGATGGGAGAGAGGGAGAGGGGAGAGGGAAACGGAGAGAGGGAGAGGGGAGAAAGGGAGAGATGGGAGAGAGGGAAACGGAGAGAGGGAGGGGAGAGGGGAGAGGGAGAGGAAAAGGGAGCGAGAGGAGGGAGGGGGACAGATATGGTAGGGCTAACAAGAGACAGTGCAGAATATTCGAAAATAAACCGAAAAAGTTACATCTTGCAAGTTTCAGCTGAAATTCTAAATAAAAGTTTTCCTATAAAGAATAGCAAATTTTTGTACGAGTTTTATGGACTAAAAATATGGCAAATAAGTCAGAGAAATGACAGTGAAACAGACAGACAGATTAGTTAGCAGAAAAAACTAACCAAAAGCAACTAGAAGCAACTGAGCAGCTAAGCAAACTTATTAGGGTTGAATGCACATCTGATTCTAAATTTAGCACAACTATAAAGCTCTAGCCCCATAGGCAAAGTTCCTGTCTGTCTGACTAGAAAATCAATACCGCATCTGCCACCCTCGCGCACTCCCTAGCTGCGTGCATGCAAGTTGCAAGTTTCAAGGCTAAAGGGAACACAAAAATGTCTAAATATATGGACTAGATATAGAATAGATCTATTTCACAAGGTTGAAGGCAACATCTGTGCGTCATTATATAATAATTGGATTGGGCTGATTCGATACTTTCCTAGTTGGGACACAGGTGGGCAGCAACTATAAATAGTGACTTTATATAAAAATACCAGACAAATTTTGACAACAAAAACTTCTTGTTTCGCATTTATAATATAAATAGAATTTTTTTAATTACAATATAATCTAGCCAATTTTTGCCGGCTACTCTTTTCTGTCTAAATTTAGGACTTAATCATTTTTTAAAGATACAGCCTTCCTTGTAGAAAAAGCCACTATAACCTTTGAAAATTCACGGATCCTAAAAAAGATTCGAGTTAGTGAGGATTCAAGTTGGTGAAGACTCGAGTTGGTGAAGACTTGAATTAGTGACCACTTACTGTAAGTTGGTGAATATTCTAGTTAGTGAAGAGAAGGGTTGGTGAAGATTCCAGTTGGTGAAGAATGGAGTTCGAATGAAAACTCGAGTTTGTAAAGATCTGATTTGGTGAAGATCCGATTTGGTGAAGATTCAAGTTGGTGAAGAGTTGAGTTGGTGTATATTCAAGTTGGCGAAGACTCCGAGTTGGTGAAAATTGTAGTTTAGTGAAGACTTGAGTTAGTGACCACTTACTGTAAGTTGGTGAATATTCTAGTTAGTGAAGATAAGGGTTGGTGAAGATTCAAGTTGGTGAAATTCGAGTCTGTAAAGATCCGATTTGGTGAAGATTCAAGTTGGTGAAGACTCGAGTTGGTGAAGATTGTAGTTTAGTGAAGACTTGAGTTAGTGACCACTTACTGTAAGTTGGTGAATATTCTAGTTAGTGAAGATAGGGGTTGGTGAAGATTCAAGTTGGTGAAATTCGAGTCTGTAAAGATCCGATTTGGTGAAGATCCGATTTGGTGAAGATCCGATTTGGTGAAGATCCGATTTGGTGAAGATTAAAGTTGGTGAAGAAAGATTCAAGTTGTGAAGAGTTGAGTTGGTGAAGATTCCAGTTGGTGAAGACTCGAGTTGGTGAAGAGTTGAGTTGGTGAAGATTCCAGTTGGTGAATACTCAAGTTGGTGAAGCTTCGAGTTGGTGAAGACTCTTACAATGAGCAACATTACAAAATGCCCAATTTCGCACCCTCTGAGCACCGCAGGCGGTCGCGGCACCCCTAGCTCGGCCGCCGGCCTCGCAGTTGGACGAATTCGAACTGCTCACTCCGGACGAGGTCGATGCCGACCCAGCTGACGGCTGCTGCTGCTGGCGGAGCTTCTGACTGGCTGTAGCGGTCGCCGAGCTGGTCGTCGAAGTGCCCTGGCGCTGTTTGTAGCTCATGGTCAGAGAATTTGATTCAATAAAAATCTAATTATTTCGTTATTTTATCAGCTTAGTGTTTTTCTCTGCCGCTAGATATTCAAGGATTTACATGGCCAAAGACTCTGAGCTTTCGACAATTCAGCATCTGAAATTCAATAATAAATTTATGATTTTAATTTCTTATAAAACAAATTGAACACGAAGAAAGCAGGCAGGATGAAGAATTCAATGTTTTCCATAATTTTAAAAATAGATTTTTCATCCATAAATATTGTGACAACTAAAAAAATGGCGCTTTAGCAAAAAATATATTGCCTAAACTAGGTCGTGTTTCTGCATCTGAAAGTCACGCAACGAATACACAAAGTTTTTTTCCTTTTCGCTAAAAATAAACAATAGCACAGACGTGACATTCAAATTCGGGGTTCGCATTGCCTCTTCTCTTCTAGTGCTAAGACTATTTTTTTTCACGAAAAAAATCTTCTGCCTAAACAGAAGACTGTGTGCATTTAATGTCAAAAATTATTTTCACTTTTCAGACGATTAAACCTACAGGGATCTCTTATTGCAATTTTTAAACATACACGGATCTCTGATTGGATTACTTAACCTACAGGGATCTTTTATTGGAATTATTAAATCGAATAGGATGATTGGGATCTCCAAGTGGGATTATGAAATATACTGGGATCTCTTATTGGGATTGTTAATTCGAATGGAATCTCAAAGTGGGATTATGAAACCTACAGGGATCTCTGATTGGGAATTGGGATTTTTAGCTCACTGGGATCTACGATAGAGATATTAACACTATAAGCTAATAACACGCGAATTTTTAATTTACCTGGCACTGAAGCTGGGGTCCGATTGTAATATTGAGGCGCAATGTCAATAGGAAATTTTTTTCAAAAGCTGAGCTTAAAAAAGTAAGCGAGAGGCTTTGAGGGGAAGAGGGGAGACCGAGGTAGACAGCAAAAAAGTGTAGGCAGGACAAGTTCAGAGAGCCGTAGGCCACGCGGCCGTCGCCATGACAACAAGCTCAGGCAGGTATATGCACGCATAGACGCCATTTTAAACTGGTGGGTGAATCTAAAAATAGACTATTTTTCCCTCAGTCCAAACTCCATTGCTGCCTCATCTCCGTTTGCACGTCTCCACGCCAGTCACCCAACACCCGGGGTCCCACCGGTCTCCCTCTGGGCAAGAATTGGACAAAACTCCCAAAGAGGCAAGCCACAACCGGAATGCTGAAGTACAGTGAGTTTTTTTTTACAAAAAACATACTTTACGAGTGTGTCCACTGTATGAGGGAAAGACAACTTGTACGAGTGAACTGGATATCATGGGGAGAACTAACTGATACAGGGGGTCCTCTATCGCTTGGGAAGATATATTATATAATAAAGTAATGCTTCAGTTAGTACCTTTATATCAACGAAGTTTTATAGGCGAGAGAGATTACTGAAATGGATAGCGAAAAAATTTAGACAGGACAATTCAATAGTACTCTCAATTCTCACTTTGTCCTCCTTGATTTCCTTAACTCTCTCAAAAGCACCTCAGCTCTTATATGCTGTGTTTAACTCCTTATCACTTCCTACATATTGTCCTTAACTTCTCTATCATATCCTCTGTTCCTATGTGTCCTTAAGTACTTTATGATCTTTGTTGTTCTTAAATACCATCTTTAACTCATTTATGATCATCTCCTCTATCGATACTTAGTCGTCCTTCTCTTCTCTATAATCTCCTGTATTTCTACAAGTCATTAAGTCCCTCATGATATCTTCTGTTGCTACTTATCTATCCTTAACTCATTGATTATTGGCTTAGTTCCTTATTTTTATCCATAAATCTCACATGATATATTTAGGTTACTTGTCATTTTCTTCATTTCTCCACTTGTTTCTTAGTTCCTAAGAAAATTTTATTGCCCACAAATTTTCCATCGCACTTTATATTCTACTTTTCCAAACCTACTTTAATATAAATCCCAATTAGTAGATTTCATTTTTCTTCATTTATTGTCCTACTTTAATTGGGTTTTTCCTCTACACAAAGGGTCTACTTACTAATTCTATCCAGATATTCTATTTTTCTTTTAAAAGAAATATACTTTAATTACTAACTATAGCAAACTTGTTTAGAGATATCATTAGCAATTGTTGTACTATAGGCCTATTTAACAAAAATTATTTATAAGTAAAAATGGCTTCTATTTATACATCAAAATTAATAAAACAGTGTGAAAACCTATGTAAAGTAGAATGATTGCCACATTTAATAATAATAGCTATCTACTAAATAATTATATATTTGATTAGTTTTTATCTGGACTATTAATTATACAAATTATATTCATGGCAAAGGCACTTTACTTCACATTAAACTAATGTCTTATTGTAAAATAAATAGAATTATTAACTAACTTGCAATATATTATGAATCTAAGGCTACAAAGCTATGACATATTTATAGCAATAAGTATATTGCTAGCTATATTGGCATGATTTTAGCACAACTTTAACAACATGCAAAAATTTATAATAATAAAATTTTAAATAATATACATATGTGCACAACTTGGAAAATTCGGTTGACTTAGCTGCAAAATTGTGTAACTTATTTAAGTCTTAAGGCAATTTTTTGGAGGAGCAAACAAGGTTGGAGGTTCCACAAACTATTTCTCACTTATACCCTACTCTTTGTTTAGTTTATTTGCCTGCTCCACCAATTTTTACACTTACACTGCTAATCTTATAACTTGCCCTGACTTTTGCAACTTACCTCCCCAATTTTTAACTTATTATTGACTTATACAACCAATTTTGTAACTTATATTCTAGAGTTTGACTTACATTGCCAATTTTGCAACTTACCTTGGTTGGCCACTAAATCCATTGGCCAACTTGGCAACTGTTGCGCATGTATAATAACATAATTATAAGAAATTAAACCCAATCAAAATAATAATATTGAAGATTATCTATAAATTTAAAGTAGTAGATAACTATAATTATGAGCCCTAATGGCCTAACACCAGCACATATGAATATTAAAATAGCACATTGCAAAAAATTAGGCATAGAAGAAAAATATTATCTATCAAAATGTATAATATTATTATTTATTGTAATAACAACTTAACTAGGAATAGGATATAGCATATAGTGCCTAGCTAATGCAAATAACTTGATGTAGAAAGATTATAATGATTAAGTTTGAGACACAGTGCTTGATTGTTATGAATAAATATACGATTTTTTAAACTTATTGCCATTGCCAACACACGTTCAAACAATAGCATCGGCATGTCAATAAAGTTAATTTTTGCAATTTGGGAATCATAATATACATTTACGCTGTAAAAGAATAAATTTGATGGCCTTTTTTTCAACAATTGTAAATAGGCACAAAGGTTCCCACTGGGCCCTTATTGTTGTTGATATTTCAACATAAAAATCAATGCAAATTTAGTAAATAAATATTTCTGACTTGCGCATCCGTGTCAGTATATTTGAATTGAACTGACCGCTTGGTTCTTATAAAACCACGAAATTAAAATTTTAAATTTCCAATTAAACCAGTATATATTTTTTATTATCAAGCTATTAGCGCAGGCCAAAATATTTTAATAATCGCTGCAAAACTGCAAATTAGCGTTTATTAATAAAATGCTATTGATAGAATAGAAAATTTGTTTGAATTCGAGTATTTTTTGAGTAATAAACTATTTTAAATGTTTTGCAGGCATAAAAACCACGCGGTAGGCCACCAAAACCATCTTCATTTCTTTTTTTTAGAGCCACTTGTTTATTGTTCCCGCTGTTGCGCAATCAGAAATGACTACCTTGCAACTAGCTATATTGTTCCACAAATCCTCTCGTACATAATCAGAATGGATTATTTAACGCGCCATCCCACGTTTTGTTTTTTTTCTGACAGACTCTTCATGCAATTACGTACATTTAACATTGTCCACCTGAAGTTGCTCACAACCCCTCTATTCACTCTTTTCTTCATTCTTTCCAATGAAGCAGCAGCAATGAAGCTTAAAGCAACAGCAATGTTTTAAGCACCGATCTCCACAAACATCAGGATTTCCATTGCTAGAAAGCAAGTCACTTTATCCTGCATTGCTTCAGTCCACCCAGCTGAGATCGGGTACCAGTTTAAGCAGGGAAAATTGAGGGTGGGTGTTGCGGCCTCCAAGCCCATTAGGACTGAGCAGCTGTAAATCGATCGACAAGACACCCGACCGTCCGACTTTTATGCCGTGCGGTCTGTCAGCAATGATACTGACATCTGCAGCTTCCCTTATCTGCTTTTGCATATGGCACACAGGTTTTATTCTGAATCAACTGAATCAAAATTTTTGCTGAATTCTAAAAAAGCCTATAGCATTAGCAAAGCAAACAAGCCAAGTTTTTTACGGTTAAGCAAAACGGCTCTGAATCTTCGGCTTCTAAACAATAGCCTAGCATTTAGCAACACTAACGAAAAGGATAACCTTACAAACTTGCTTCCTCAAAATGTTGTAGGATATTTAAGCGGGAAAGGGTGCGCCTGATTTTTTTGCCGAGAAAGAGACAGCAAGTGAAAGGAACTGCAAAACAGATTACCATCCAAGAAGAAAACAGCAGAAGAAAATGCCAAAGTCTGGCAGGCTCAAGGTGCTTGCTTATCTTCTCAGTCTGCTGCCCATCATCTCTGGCGTCACCGTTCGCTTCAGCGTGATCTCCGGTTGCGCTGAGAACACGACCGACCTGCCGAAGGTCGACGGAGTTCGAGATGCTCGCACCTGCTCGGTGGAGTGCGCGCTGCGACCCGACTGCACCGCCGTGTTCAAGCGGGACGACGCCTGCTACCTGGCCAACGCCAGTCAGTTTGAGGCGCTGTGGAGGTCTCTGGACTGCGTCAGCGAGGTGATTCAGACTTTCCTAAGCGTTAATTCAGCAGCTAATTGAAATTGAATTTTTAAGGCTTTAAAGTCAAAATGTTTTGACATTATGTTTTGAAGTAATTATTTACAAAAATGACTTCATTGACAGTCAATAACTTACAGGTTATTTCAGACAGGCTAAAAAACTTCAGCGTATTTGTAAGTGAAGCCACACCCGCTCCAACTACTGCTGGTGAAGCCACAACCACTCCGACTACTGCTGGTGAAGCCACAACCACTCCGACTACTGCTGGTGAAGCCACAACCACTCCGACTACTGCTGGTGAAGCCACAACCACTCCGACTACTGCTGGTGAAGCCACAACCACTCCGACTACTGCTGGTGAAGCCACAACCACTCCGACTACTGCTGGTGAGGCCACAAAAACTCTCACTACTGCTGGTGAAGCTACGAAGACCGAAACGGTTACTGGCACAACCTCAAAAACTGTAAAGACGGATATTTGTGACATGTGTAATCAGAAGCCATAGTATAGCTGCCGCAGCTCTAAAAATTATACTGAGTCTGCTCAATAATTGCATGAAGGTATCTAAGAAATCATTTGATAAAAAAACTGTTTGAAATATATTCTAGCATACGGACTAAGTCTAATGTTTCCTTCAGAAATTCCGAAGAAATGGTTAACCCCGGGGTGTAAAACTTAGCTAAACTAAGCTGCAGGTAAAAGCATAACTTAATAACCACAATGGTAACAAAGAGTTAAATTACGAGCTTATCTATGCAAGTCTCTATCACCGAAGATAAAATTTCCGAAGATATCTGCTCTTACAAATTAAATTTTTGCTGGGCTTGTTTTAATGCCTTGTTGAATTTAACATGTTTAAACGCATAAATCAAAATGCTGCTCACAATGCCCCATAAGAAGCATAGTGAGAATAGCGAGAAAATGTTGGCATGAATTGATGGCTTCTGGCACCAATCTAAAACGTCAATGATTGGCTGCCTAGTACGAAGCTTAAAATGCGATATTTTATGCGATAAAAAAAGCTCTTGTAAAAAAGGAGATCCCATCCTAATACGTTTATGTGCGACTTACCATTTCAAAAAAATGAAGTTGTCCCTGGCAACAGCTCTTTGTCTGTTGAGCATGTTTTCTCTAGTTTTTGGCCTCAAGGTTCGCCTCAGCGTGGTCTCCGGTTGTGCCGAGAACACGACCGACCTGCCGAAGGTCAGCGGAGTTCGAGATGCCCGCACCTGCTCGGTGGAGTGCGCGCTGAGACCCGACTGCATCGCCGTGTTCAAGCGAGGCGACTTCTGCTACCTGACCAACGCCAGTCAGTTTGAGGCGCTGTGGAGGCCTCTGGACTGCGTCAGCGAGGTGAGTATTTAATCTATTGTTTAGCTTTAAAATGCAAGTTATTGACGAAAATATCTACATGCCTTTCAGACTTTTCGAGAGATTGGAAAATCGCAGCGGGCCTGCATCAATGACGGACGTGGCTAATAAATTGCAGATGACAG
Organism: Macrostomum cliftonense; assembly: GCA_950096795.1. Lineage (NCBI taxonomy): Eukaryota > Metazoa > Platyhelminthes > Macrostomidae > Macrostomum > Macrostomum cliftonense. The sequence goes on from CATNEM010000170.1 coordinate 703,007, forward strand.
AGACGTCGCCATCTTTGAACACGGGGACTCAGACCATCCTGACTTCCAGTGGCACTAGCGATGCTCTCACCAAAGAAAGCGAAGAATTGCAGGAAACGACAACAACTATGAGTAGTGAAGCACAAGGAATCCAATTTGCCAATAATTTGAAGCCCGAGCAGCTTAAAGCTTAAGATACGAGCGTACACTGTATAGGTTTATTTCGACACCCAAACTAATTTGACTTCTTTAACATCAATTTTAACTTCGGAATACCTTTTCGAAATAATGAATAGTATTTAGTCTTTTACTTCGTAAAAAAGATGAACAGTGTAAGTTGCAATTAATACAGAGAATAAAAGAATGGATACTGTTATTTCTAATTTTGTTATAATCTTCAAGCAAGGTGTAATAAATTCTGCCAAGAAATTGTAAACATAATAATGAGTTGTTCTTCACTCATTCATTTTTAATTTGCACTGCAAGGGCAATAGAAAAATTTTGAAGTTCATGGCTTGTCTTTTTTAAACTACATGTACCAGTAAAAACGGTTGCGGAAGTAGAAAAAAGATTTAAAAACGTGTTTGACAAGGACAAAAAATTATCTCTATGGAGTTTTTTTCAAGTTTACATAATTCGGAAGTTGGGTTTCAGCTAAGAGCAAAAGTTGATTTAGTGCCAATATTTGGTGAACTAGTCAGATGATGTGAGCTTGAGCAATTTTTCTAAGTTTTGCGATAGGCAAACACTAGCAACCTTGCCCCCCTTCGGGGGCGCACAGATATTAGGAATTTTCAATTGTTGGTAAAACTAATGTTACGTGTTCTGACTGATTACAGCGGACTTTCAAGTGATATAAAACAAACTGAAAAAATATTTTACCGACCATGTAGTATTTTCCCTGAGCATGTAATATTCCCCCGAGCGTGTAGCATTTCCCACAGGCATTCAGAATTACCCCGAGCATATAGGATTCAAGGATTCCCAGTGTAAAAGTAACTTCTGGTGGTCCTTGTCAGATTCCCCGAGCATTTAGAACTATATACCCACCATATAAGCATTTACCCCAAGCATTCAACAGTTTTACTCTGACCATTCAAAATAACCCTACATGTTGCATTTCCCACGAGCATTGAAAATTACCCACAAAGCAGCCTTTCCCCCGAGCATGTAGCGTTTCCCATAAGCATTCAGAATTACCCCCGAGTATGCAGCATTTCCCCTGAGCATTCAGATTTTTCCCGAGCATGCAGTGTTTCCACCAATCATTTAAAATTACCCATAATTTAGCTTTTTCCCGAGCATTCAAAATTACCCACCATGTTGCACGTCCCCCAAGCATTTAGGCCTAAAAAATTACCCCCGAGCATATTTTATTTCCCCAAGATTTCAAAATTACCTACCATGTAGCATGCCCCTAGCATTTAAATTTAGCATTTCCCCCGAATATTCAGAATCACCCCTTATCACATAGCTTAGAATCATGATGCATAAGCCTAAAAAATGAAACAAGCCTAGAATAGTGATGCAAAAAATAGTCAACGGAATGACCAATTAGCCTTGAATCATGAGGACTGATAAGCCGCTCGCTGGGCTTCCGTTTCATTAAGGCGACTTTTCCTGGCATCTCGACTTCTTTTAAGACTGCTGGAGCCATAACATTGATCTTATTGTCTATGGAAAATCTTCCCTCTGGCTTTTGAGATATTTTAGACCTTTATTGTCCTTGCATTTAAAGCACAGAAAAAGCCTGTTTTTCGAATATTTAATCCCCTTAGCATTCGAATTATTTAATACAAAAAGTTGTGTACCGAACCTGGAAAATTTGCAATTTTTTGGTGCAAGTTTGATAAAATCGGTTGAGCCGTTTTTTTAATAATCCATCACACAGACAGACAGACAGACAGAAACAGTTCACAATTAGTATATAGAAAGGAGAGGCCAAGTAACCTCAATAGAAAAACAAGGTTATTGAAAATCGCTAAACCATCCTTTTGTAGAAAAGAAAATGGGTAAAATGGCTTCAAATTTATTGATTTCTGAGGATCTACTTAAGTCACTGGCCCCTTAATTGATGCAAAACCGATGACGACAAATTCGTGTTTTATGAGCTTCAAGTGGCTGGTTCAAGGGATGCATACATGTACTGTATAAAAAGTTTCAAATAATTTTATGAAAAAAACTAAAATACAATGCTACGAGCGTGCAAAAAACGGCTTTCGGATTTTGGTTTGAACAAAATTAATTTTTTCCCAAAAAAGGCTGGATCTTTACCGAATAACTCGAGATAGAGTTACCTAGTTTGAACTAAAATTTAACCCGAGCCTTCTAGCAAAAACATATATATTTAACCAAAAAATAGATTGTTACAAACATTCATAAATTCTGGGCACGATATCAACAAACGAACTATTCAGTTCTAAAAAATTTAAGCTATTTAAAAATGGTTCCTTAGCTGTCAAAAAATATGCAACCGGATCATATAAGGTTAATCCACGAAATTTTAAATGAATTGATAAATTGCAGTGCACAAAGCATAATTAAATTGTTTTTTTAAATCCACGCTATCGTCGCTTTGCTACTTTCAGTAGCATTACAGAAAATGTTGATTTTGTCTAATTTTAATTTTTTCTGCATAAAGTGTTTCAAATTTTCTGAATTTTCATAAAAAATCTCTCGACTTACTTCAAAATAAGAAAGATTGCTTCTAAATGGCTTAAGATAAAGAATAGAAAATTATTACACAATTTTTCAGTTTATTATAACGTTAGTAAAAAAGAACTAATTTAACTGCTCTCTTGGCTTGGGCTTGGGGTGCATCAGGCTGCCCCAAAGTGGGTAGAATGGATGAAAATGTTTGTTTTCCAGTTTTCACTACCTTGAACAAAGTTTTACATCCTTTGCTCTTCTATTTTGCATTTTTTAACAGAGAATATTTTCGACTGCGTTTGTTGTTCGTAAACTTGCAATCGTTTAAGATAGAATGAATAGTAACGGAGGAAACAGAAATTTTTTGTTTCAGGGATTATTATAAAAAATTTTCCTTACTCACTGGCTTCCCAATAAAACACACTGAGACGGTGCATAAGTAAAATTTTTTATTGACAAGTTTTTGGGGACGATTTTAATGGCCGATTTGATAATACTCGTACTGTGACCTCAACATTTTAGGGAACTATATTTGGCTTTCACGATAAACAGCGGTACCTTTTATCTACAGAAGTTCCCTTAGATAATGGAGGTTGTAAAGGCAGAAAAAGAAAGGTAAATTTCTTAAGCTAAAAGCTTCGTAGTCAGTTGCAATTTCTGGATTCCATTGTTAGAAGCAGGCAGGCTAACATCTGAAAGTCACGCTGTTTTAGCTTCCGGGTTGTGTTTAAGCAACGTTGCGAAGCATTGAATTGTAGATGGCTAAATAGTCTCAATTTCAGAAAAGAATGAACTTTTGGCTTCTTGCCTTCCTCGTAACAAAGATTGGCGTTAATACAATTTCAAAAATAAAAATCACACTGCCCAGCCCCATTATTGAGACATTGTTAGAAAAAGTTCACTTGGACATTTTTAACGGGCTTATAAGAGCGTATTTACTAGTTTCTTAACTTCAAATCCAATTATTTCTTATCTAAATTTATTTAACCTGTGCAAATTTTGACAGAACATTTTCGCGGGATTTACAGCTCGTCACAGTGGCTTTGCAATGCCTAAAACGGATGCATAAAATTGACTATTTTCTCAGCAGGCTACCCTCGTGCATAAAATCTTTTAAAGCGCTCTGATTGGACGTTGATTTGGAAATAAATACTGCACTAGATCATCAATTTTTCTGCTTTACCAGCAAATTCAGATTCTCGTTAAAAGCTTATACTGAACAGACAATGATTCAGAAATCCACGTTTCTCTGCCTATTTATTTGCCTGCTTTCCTTTACCGATGGCGCCACCGTTCGCCTAAGCGTGGTCTCCGGGTGTGCCGAGAACACGACCGACCTGCCGAAGGTCAGCGGAGTTCGAGAACCTCGCACCTGCTCGGTGGAGTGCGCGCTGAGACCCGACTGCACCGCCGTGTTCAAGCGGGACGACGCATGCTACCTCGCCAACGCCGGTCAGTTTGAGGCGCTGTGGAGGCCTCTGGACTGCGTCAGCGAGGTGAGTAATGTCTCCCGTAATGCTGAGAAAACAATCGGTTGTAACATATGTTTGATACGTTTTTAAAAAAGAATCTTAAAAAAATTAAAAGGATTCTAACCATTAATAGCAGTGTGCAATTATAGTAAAAAGTAGCCACAAATTTTACAGGTTGTTCTTGAAAGATTGCATTCTGGCACTCCTGTTCAAGCCACAACCACTCCGACTACTGCTGGTGAAGCCACAACCACTCCGACTACTGCTGGTGAAGCCACAACCACTCCGACTACTGCTGGTGAAGCCACAACCACTCCGACTACTGCTGGTGAAGCCACAAGCACTCCGACTACTGCTGGTGAAGCCACAACCACTCCGACTACTGCTGGTGAAGCCACAACCACTCCGACTACTGCTGGTGAAGCCACACCCACTCCGACTACTGCTGGTGAAGCCACAACCACTCCGACTACTGCTGGTGAAGCCACACCCACTCCGACTACTGCTGGTGAAGCCACAACCACTCCGACTACTGCTGGTGAAGCCACACCCACTCCGACTACTGCTGGTGAAGCCACAACCACTCCGACTACTGCTGGTGAAGCCACACCCACTCCGACTACTGCTGGTGAAGCCACACCCACTCCGACTACTGCTGGTGAAGCCACAACCACTCCGACTACTGCTGGTGAAGCCACAACCACTCCGACTACTGCTGGTGAAGCTACTTCAACCACTCCAACTCTTTCTTTTACCACTAAAACTACTCGTACATTGAATCAGCTACCAACAACCAGGCCGACTTTATGTTCTTCTTCCGGCCAGCCTTGCACAACAGACTATATGCGGGATTGCGGCAGCGATGTCCATTTCTTGCAATGCGTCCATGGAAGCTACCAGAAAATGCCATGCGCTGACGGAACCAGCTGGTCTGCTGGAACATGTACCGGCTGATTAGCGACATCTTTGTTGGCCTGCTAATGCAAGTTGAACAATTTTTGTTAGATCCTGCTAAACCTATAAATTGAACTTGATTCGGTCAATCAACAATGAAAGTTAATGAGCGCTTTTAATGCTGTGCAAAACCGTACACCGTACAAATCACTATTTTTTTAATCAAATTTCTATTCTTTAGCTTTCTATCTTGCTATTTTAAATCTTAGCGCGAATATTAATATAATGTTAAGCACAGTTATAGGGCAGATAATTAAGTGAGATTATATGATAATATAGGAATTAGTAAATGCATTAAGGCTGTAGACCATTGCCTTTGATAGCACATAATCCGACAGGGAAGCAATTTGTTCTATTCCACTTGGTTACTACTCAATAAAAATATATGCACTTTACGAAGGCAAGCACCCAAGATAGATGCGTATCTAGCTACTGTCAAGCACCTCTGTAGACACTTTATTCTGTATTGACACAGGGTTTTCGTATTATAGTTTATAGCACTCAGCTTGCGAGATGCATTCTTTACCTGAAAGTCGAAAACAGGGACTTGGGCACAAAACAACATGTCAACGCTTGATAGTCGCTCACTTTTTTTCTTAAAAAAACTATTAGAAATATGTTTCCCGACTAAATCAATTAATCGCCTCCTTATGTGGATAATTTACTTTTGCTTTAGTGTTTTTTCTGCCTAGTTTTTAAAAGAATTTATATTTGCAGTGAATTTATATTTGCAGTGAATTTATATTTGCAGTGAATTTATATTTGCAGTGAATTTATATTTGCAGTGAATTTATATTTGCAGTGAATTTATATTTGCAGTGAATTTATATTTGCAGTGAATTTATATTTGCAGTGAATTTATATTTGCAGTGAATTTATATTTGCAGTGAATTTATATTTGCAGTGAATTTATATTTGCAGTGAATTTATATTTGCAGTGAATTTATATTTGCAGTGAATTTATATTTGCAGTGAATTTATATTTGCAGTGAATTTATATTTGCAGTGAATTTATATTTGCAGTGAATTTATATTTGCAGTGAATTTATATTTGCAGTGAATTTATATTTGCACACCTGTGCAAATATGCAGCCGCCTCCGGGTGACGCTGAACTGTCCAGCGCTTGCCCAGGTTTTCACGGAGAGCCGCGCCATGGTGCTGCGGCTGCTGAAGGTGGCATGCCAAGGACCCGCAGAGGACAGCGCAGCAGACAACGTCGCATTGAGCGACGGCGCGAGCGCAACCGGCGCGGGCGACTCCTCGGTGCTCTCAGGCGCCAGTCGCCCCCGGCCTCTGCAGCTCCTGGCCCGGATCTGCCGGGTGGCGCCGGGGACCGTGAGGCCCAACTCCATCGGGCCCTAGCCGTACCAGGTGGCCGCCTCAGACTCGGCACGCTGAACTGCCGGACCCTGAAGGCCCCCTGGCGTCGCACTCTGCTCGTCCAGCTGGCACACGACCTACGGCTGGACCTTATCATGTTGCAGGAGGTGTCCATCGTGGCAGAACCAGGCCTTCAGACGGAGGACCTCGGCGCCGGGTGGACCTTCCTGTATACGTCGGCAGACGGCCGCGGCCGCGGCGGCGTCGGCGTGCTGATTGGACCGCGCCTTCGGCAGAGCGTGCACTGCGCCTCGCTGTCCCCGCGCCTGTTGCGGGTCGACCTGCACCTGCGCGCTCGCTGCATCCGCCTGTTCTGCGCCTACGCGCCCACAGCCGCCCACCCGGAGGAGGCTCGCGTTTTCTTCGACTCTCTGGCCGGGCAGCTGGAGGAGGTGCCGAACCGCGACACGCTGGTGGTGCTCGGAGACCTGAACGCAGTTCCGCGCAGGTCCGAGCGATCACCGTTTGTCACGGGACGCGACAACGGCAACTCGGATGCGCTGGAGGACATGCTGGAGCGGCTGGACCTGGTGTCGGCGAACACGCTGTTCCGCAAGCCCCCGGCCCGCTTGGCCACCTTCGCGGGCTGCAAGAGGAGGCGGCGGAATGCACGCGGCCGGAATGCCACGAGGCGGCTAGCGCAACTCGATCACGCGCTGGTTCGTGCTCGCGAGCGCCGCCGCGTCATCAACTGCGACACCATGGCGCCGCTCGCACTGCGGTCTGACCACCGACTCCTGCTCTGTGAGCTGCGGCTAAACGATCCGCTCTACCGACCCCCAAAGCAGCGCCCACGGCGTTACTATCGTGCACTGCTGGACCCCCGTGCGAAGCGCCAGTTCTCAAGCGCCTTTGCTAGTGCGATTGGCTACCAGCACGAGACGGAGTTCGCCGACATTTGCACAGCCGTGAGAGCCGCTGCTGAGAAGACGGTTCCGCTGATGCGACCGGCGCAGCGATCGCTTCCAGTCTGGCAGAGCGATCCGACCATCAGGCAGGCGCGGCAGAATATCGAGCGCCTGCGGAGAAACCGGCGGCCCACGCGCGAAGCGGAAGAAGACTTCGCGCGTCTCCTGGACGAGCGTCAACAGGCTGCAGTTGACGACGCCATCCAATCCATCGCAGCAGCTGGCCCCGACGTAAAGAGCCGCGCTGTGTGGACGGCCGTCCGGACTTTGACGGGACGCAAGAGGCGAGTGGCGCTGAATCTGGCCGGCGACACACCGGAGGAGCGCAGGAATGAATTGCGCGACTTCTTCGCCGGCATTGTGAACGCGCCCGCCCGCCCGCTGCCTGCAAGTTTCGCCCTGCCGGCTGAAACCCCGCTGCCTGCTGAGGAGGATTTTCGCACCAGCCCAGTGACCACGGAGGACGTTGTGCAATTCGCTCGGAGAACTCCAGGTGGCAAGGCGCTCGGCCCCGATGAGGTTCCGGTCGAGGCGCTGCGGCTCCGCTGTGTGGCTTCCCAAGTCACAGGCGTCATGAACCGCGTGCTTGCCGGCGCCCCAGCGCCCCCCGAGTGGACGGTCTCGCACATCGTGCCGATCCCGAAAAAGGCCGGGACTACGCGGAAAGAAGACCACCGCGGGATCTCGCTGATGTCCTGCACCGCGAAGCTGTTTAACCGACTGCTCCTCGACCGCCTGCAGTCCGTGCTGGATCCGTTCCTGCGGTACGAGCAGAATGGCTTCCGCCCCCGCCGCGGTACAGTGACCCAGATCCTCGCACTCCGCCGTGTCATCGAGGAGGCGCGCACTCGCCAGTTGACGCTGATCATCGTCTTCATTGATTTTCGAAAGGCGTTCGACTCGGTTTTGAGAGCCGCGCTCCCATTCGTCCTGAGAGCTTATCGGGTCCCGCAGCAGCTGGTTGACGCCATCATGTCGCTGTATCGCGACACGCGCGCAGCTGTTGTGACGGCGGACGGCCTGTCGGACTTGTTCGACACCTCATCAGGAGTCCTACAAGGGGACACGTTAGCGCCGTTCCTTTTCGTGCTCCTCCTGGACTGGGTGCTCCGGACCGCCCTCCCCTCAGCCGACGACGGCTTCTTGCTGCGCAGACGCATCGGCCGTCGCCACAACGAGAAGCGCCTGAGCGTGCTGGGCTACGCCGACGACCTCGCCCTCCTGTCCTCGTCTGTTGAAGCTGCACAGCGCCAGATTGACAGGCTGGTCGAGGTAGCGTCAAGCGTCGGTCTAGTCGTCAACACGCTGAAGACTGAGGTGCTGACCGTGCCGGCCGATCTCCCAGCGGAGCTGACATGCCGCGGCGCAGACGGGCAGCCGACCACGCTCGCACGCTGCCAGCGTTTCACCTACCTCGGCGGCCTGGTGCCCTCCGTTGAAGAGGACATCCGGCGGCGCAGAGGACTTGCGTGGGCGGCCTACCGGTCGATACGAGCCGTTCTCCAGTCCAAGGCGCTGCCCGACCGCCAGAGAGCTCGGCTATGGCAGGCGGTGGTCGAGACCGTCCTGCTGTACAACGCCGAGACGTGGACGCTGACGGCAACGCTGGAGCGGCAGCTGGACTCGGCGCACTCGGGGTTGCTCCGTGCAGCCTTCCAAGCTGACGAGAGCGTCGGGACCGATGCCCTGTATCAGAGGGCCCAGCTGCAACGCCCGTCCACCATTCTGCGCCTGCGGAGACTGAAGCTGGCGGGCCACGTGATCCGGGCCGAGAGCTACTGCCCCGAGCCTGTCCAGGACGTCCTGCTGCTCACCACGCAGGGTCCGCTCAGGCGAGGCCAAGCCCGGACCCGGAGGTACGTGGACTGCATTCTGAGCGACGCCGGAGCGCCCGACACCGCCAATGGCCCGGACTTTGTCCGCGCGCTGGCCCTGAGACGCGCTATCTGACGTGCCTCTCACTATTGCGCTTTTGCGACTCTGGGGCGCGTATTTTGTTGTTTTTGTTGTTGTTTGTTGTTTTGCCTAGTTTTACATTCAATTTGTTGATTCAAATAGAAATCGAACTTTTGAACAAATGTTGATATCGTTAGCAAAATGACATTGCACACCATGAATTAGACATTGCCTCACCCTTGAACAGCAGCTTCAGAATTGCTATGGCGGGAACAACTCTGAAATATCACAACATGTCTTTACATCTGAACTTCTACTAACTTCTAAGCTGCCAATATGCACCATCTATTATAGGGCGGTATATTTGGGCCAGTTGTGAGTTGTTTTGCCTTCGGGTACCATCTTAAACACAAATTTTGCTCAAGTCTCGCGGCAGCAGTAAAAGCAGTAGCACTTGTGAGTGGCTTGGCGGTCTAGTGCGTGTGCTTTGTGTGCCACTGGTCCAAATTCGACCGCCGAGTTGTATACTCGTTGGTTGTTTATTTATCCAAGCGCGGTTTGTAGGGTCAACATTATTTGGGGCATTGTGTATGAATTTTGTACTATGGGCCAGTTGTGCAATTTGCGCCATCAGGGGAAAACTGCAAGGCATAAATAGTACACACTCCTAGAAAAACGTTAGCTTGTACACCCTAGTGTGAGCTAGTGACTGGGTTCTATACTGGAATGCACTGTGCACTGTGTATTTATCTGTTTGTGTGTACCTATGCCGTTGTACCGTATTCGAAAGTCAGCGCAATGGACAGTCATGCCCTGTCTCTGGTTGTGGGATGTCGCTTCAAGCGTCAAGGTGCCTACACCTCTCCAGCAGATTATTATTAGTACTGTTTATGATGTGAGTTCGCCGATTTCTACCTTTCTTCCTTCCTTCTTTCCCTGGTTTCTTTCTTGCAATAGGGGCATCATGGCCTAATCGTCATGCCCCCTACTAGTAGTAGTCATTCTCTGCTTTCTGTGTGTCGCTGAAAGTGTGTCGCTGATGCTCCATGTTGTGGTTGCTGTAGCCTCCCAAATCGCGGTTTTTTAGCCCACTCAAATGCGCAACAACTCCATCCTAGTTGCCATGGAGATTTTTCCAGCTGGTGACGTGTTGAAGTGCGCTCTCAGTATTGCGCTGTGAGACCGACCTGCTTTGGCTCTAGCTGACTGCAGTGCCGGTGTCGGTTCTTTAACTTTTCTGCTTTTAGCAGTGATTATTAAGTGCTGAGAAGCACTAGGTGGAATCCGAAAGCATTTGGCGAGTAGTGCGAAATCTTTGGCATACTCCTAAAAGCGTCTTCAAGTCTTGTGACCATGAAATGAACTATCTAATCCACTGAATGGAATCTATTAATTTTTTTATCTCATTAAAACAAAGCGCATGAATCATCTTAGCCGATATTCGGCTAAGATACTTTATAAAAAATGGCTTGATTGAACATTTTTTGTGTGTCACAGAGGTAGCTATTTTTAGCTAACAAGGGATCCTAGGGAATTAATGGGATTAAATGGGGATTTTAGTTTGGTAAGGCTGCCACATTCGGTCTCCATTCCAGAGCCTTCAGTTCACCTAAAATCCATATTTAGTCACATTAATCCTCCAGGATCCCTAGTGAGAGACTTGGATGGGATATTTTTGGCGTTTCCAGTCAACTAGGTCGACAGGTTTTCCATTGCATTTAAATTGGTGGCGGCTGCCTCATTGGGGCTCCATTCCAGAGCTTAAGTTCAAATCCACTTTTCAATCAATTTTTTAGCTGAAAGGGTGAAAACTACTTGCAAAACACTAGCCTAGCTGCTGCGTCTATAATCCTATAATAATTCTTGAGAGAGAAAGACTGAGAGGTAAAACGGAGACACAAGACAAGACATAGATACTGCAGAAGGAACGAAAGTTCTGATGAACCATGGCTCCATTCTTTCAGCTATTCGCTGAAGATCGGCAATTCAATAGAGCGATGGCGGGAACAAATCTTAGACATCAAATCATGTTCGAACTTCCTAGCTTCTAAGCCGCCACTATTCATTTGCTATCTGTTAAAGGGAGTTTTACTCGTACAAGCCAGTTGTGAGTTTACTTCTAAAACACAAATATAGCTCTAGTTTTATTAGGAGGTGCGAATTACCCGAATCCTTCCTTCTTGCCTTCTTTCTGCTTCCATCGATATGTGTTTTTTGTGCGTGATACGTTTGTGGGAATTCAACAGATACCCGTGGACTATCTCCTTGTACTGCACTTGGCAATCAAATTCTTACATATCTATTATGTTCACCAATTGCTCTCTGTATTTTCTCATTTTTTAATTCTTCGAGAGGCGTAAATTGTGCCACACAAAACTGTGCCATACAAAGTACGAGTAAATTACAGGCTCTCGTAATTATAGAATATCCCAATTAGTTTTAAGCTTTTAAATTACGCACAGTACGTCGCCCCATAGTATACTTATAGTAGACAATGTCGTTTAGTCTGAGGTATGGCCTGTTTTCTCGATGTGCACGCCAATTTAGCGTAAAAATTAAAAAATGTGTATTTGTGTGTGTTACCATGCAAGCTATATATATATATATTCTTGGTGGAATGGCTGATTAACTTGTAGCATGGAAGAAATAAGACAGCTAGGAGTTAACACGTAGTCATGTCATCCAATGCGTCTAGCAAAGAGATGCGTGGCATTGCAATTATTTTCACTGGCTGGTGTCACAGGTTGGCGCGGTGAAATAAAATAGCTACCATGCAGTTTACAGAAGACAATCATTTGTTCACGTACCACTGCATGTCAAAGTGATATTTGCATTACAGGCTCCGATATTCCTCGGATGATTTGACAAAATTTCAAGCTTGCTGTTTCTAAAATACAAACAACTGCACAAACAAGGCTTGAGTGGCTAGTCAAAGAAAATTCCAGAGTTTGACAGCCAAATTATGCTTAAGCAATTCAACTGCTGTTGTCTTTCTCATAACAGTGGCAGCGTCAAGCTGCAAGAATTTCACATCATTTGACGAGCAGTAAGTCAATAGCTTGAATAAAAAAAATTTTCTTTGTAAAAATTTTCTCTGGAAAAGAATTTTGAAATAGTACGCTAGTGTCAGCAACTATCATGTTACGTTACTGCAATTTAACTTTCAATCATTTCGAGTAGAGTCTATGAATTGGAAAGCTTTACAACACTAAAATTCGTCGTGGAGACAACCAGCTTCGAAAAGTGACAGCTAATCACATATGCGAATGTAAATTAAATAAAATAAAAAACTGAACTAAATACGAGCGTAAAATAATAATATTCGATAATAAAACGGACGCAACCCGTGTGGGGCGTACATTTATAATATTTGAATCCTTGACGAGCCAACTGAAAATGCGGCTTGTTAACATGCTGCTAGCAATAAAGAAATACACTTTGCTAGAACATATTCGTAACTTATTCAAATATTTCGCCTTAAAATTTAAGGCAGTTAATTTAATTGAAATGAATTAACGGGATATTCCCAATTCAGGCCGGTAATTAAGCATTAAAAGACTTTTCCCTGTGGATAGGCTACGAGTCAATTAACGAAGCATTCAAATCGTAAAAGGTAAAAAATTGAGCCAGAAATTAATAAAATGCGTGTGATGCATTAGTGACTCATCACTTTTAATTAAGTTTGAGCGCCAGAAAGTTACTTTTCCATTTAACTTGCCAATTGTGTCCCTTGGGAATTTTATCCCTATTTTATTCAGCATAGAGCCATACTGAAAATGTAAAAAATTTCATCACTTTTATTACGGCTGTTTCACTTTAAATTTAAGTAAATGTGAGCTAGAATTATGTCATGGCACACGTAGCAAACCTGCTCGATGGTAATAGGAAAAAAATCTTTCTTTTTGAAGCAAAAGCTGAGACTTAAAAAGACATTTCTTTGAGAAAATACGAAGCCTACAACAACCGTGAATCAGTATTTCTTTGTTCGTTTCATATATAGTCACAAATAATAGTCACCCTATAATCTCAAATACATCTGCTTTTAATGAATTTAAATAAGATTACTTCCAAGTTGATTTCTCTTCATAATAAAAGCGCAATTGCTTGGAGCACAAATATGTTAACTACTTTGTCACATTGCAACTGCATGACTTCTGGATGGTACCATTGATAGCTTTCCATTTCAGAGTAAGAAGGTTACAATAAAAAAACATAATTTGTTCTTATTTTGGAAACTTTCCTTTAGCCCTTCAAATTCGTTCATTTGAATATCGCCCTTCGCATCACCGTGCCTATGAAGCATTGTACTCGTACTTGTGTCTACTGATAATTTTTTGAAATAATTGAAATTCTGGCTCACCTCCCTGACAGTCCAGAGGCCTCCACAGCGCCTCAAACTGACTGGCGTTGGCCAGGTAGCAAGCGTCGTCCCGCTTGAACACGGCGGTGCAGTCGGGTTGCAGCGCGCACTCCACCGAGCAGACTCGAGCATCTGGAACTCCGCTGACCTGCAGCAGGTCTAAGCACAACCAGAAACCACACTGAGGCAAACCTTGAGGCCTAAAACGCAAGGCGAGGAGCTCAGAAGTCACTAAAAAAAGCTGAATCTGCAGCAGGGCTGCAGGCGCTTTGACGCTTGAAGCGATATCGTCCCACAACCAGCGACATGGCACAATCGTCCATTGCGCTGATTTCTGAAGCACGTTCAGTCATACTAAATACGGTATGCAGGCATAGACACACACACAGTGCACAACGGTATTCCAGCATAGAATCCAGTCACGCACTCATACAGGGTGTACAAGCGGTAGTTCAAGGAATGTACACTCTATATGCCATTACGGGTTGCACTCATAGGCGTAAATTGCGCAACTGCGTGGCCCATAGCCCAGGCAACCAATTCGTGCACAAGGCCCCAAATTAATGTGACCCTGCACACGAAACCACGCTAGGGAAAATAGCCTACCCACAACGCGGGGTCGAACCTGGACAAGTGGCACACAAGGCAGACGTGCTAGACCGACGAGCCACTCGCTAAGAATCTTCACTATACACCGCCTACGATGGCAATTTTTTCGTTCGCAATATTTTTCACCACGACTTAACTGCTGGCCAAGCAAAGCGTGTTTCCTTTGGCACCTAATTATCATAATTAAGCGCATTCAAAACGCGGAGGTCGAATTCTCAGCAAAGCATACGCATCTCGACGAAGTTGTATTTAGTTTATCATATACTCAAATACAGCGACGATAGAGGCGGCTCTGTTTAGAGACCCTCCGTAGTTTAAAGCTTGGCAAAAAGCTTCAGTTAATGGGCTGAGTAGGTAACAGATACGTAAAAAATGAAAAATTTTAGTTTGCATCAGAGGTGAAAAGGTGAAGCAGGCAAAACTGTGTCAAACTGGCAGATGAAGAGCACCTAAGTGTCAAGACAGTGGGAGAGGACATGACTTTAGGGTTTTGCGCTGCTCCTTGCAGTTGGGCTTTAGTTTTGGGCATTGCTTTGAAACGGAAGCTAAGTGGAAAAGAAACTGACTTCTAAGGTAAAATATTTTTTCTACTGTTTTTTGTTAGCAGGCAAATTTTGTCTCGAAAAAAAATGAATTGTTTGCTTTGAAAAAAATCTTCTACGTAAACGAGAACTATAAATGAGAAATAAGGCGGCAACGTACATGCACTTACTTGCCAGGCAATGGAGCCTTTGCTTCCATTTGGGCTCTTTCAGTTTCAGCTCTTAAGCACACGTAATTAAGCAAACATACAAAAGGAGCAAAACAGTTTGACCTTTAAAGTTAAAGTTATTAACTTCTTAGCTTATTTTCAGGTACCGTATTTAAACTCAAGGCAGTAGATGCCGCTGTGTGCTGTGAAAAAAAATTCAAATGGCAAAACGATGAAGTATTCCAAATAATTTTCGCTCGCATTAAAAAAAATACGAGTACCAGAACGTCAATGATTCATCAGTTTAAACGGCTGCATTGCAGAGGAAGCTCTCTAATTGCTGATGGTTTTTCTATAAATGCATTTGGTAGCTACATTGTTTCCTTTGCTTCGGTTTGTAATTTACAACAGCTTGACTTGGGAATAATAAATTAACTAGAATGATGACTGGATCTGTGATATTTTGGATGTTTTGCCTGCTTTCATTCGCTTTGGGACTCAAAGTTCGCCTCAGCATCGTCTCCGGGTGTGCCGAGAACACTACCGACCTGCCGCGGGTCAGTGGAGTTCGAGATGCTCGCACCTGCTCGGTGGAGTGCGCGCTGCGACCCGACTGCACCGCCGTGTTCAAGCGGGACGACGCCTGCTACCTGGCCAACGTCAGTCAGTTTCAGGCGCTATGGAGGCCTCTGGACTGCGTCAGCCAGGTGAGTCAGAAAAGTTTTTGCACGTTTTAAATTGTTTTAAGACATGATGGATCAAAGTACATCCATTTTAGGTGATTTTTAAGAGATCGTTAAATGCATCTAACATTGTGGGTAAACCGGAAACTACAACTATAGTTAGCAAAATAATGGACTCCACACTCGTCAGTAAGTTGCCGCTGAATTTTCAAAGTGAAAGCATAAAATTGTAAATATATTCTTTGTGAATTATACATCGCAGCAAGTCAGCCTAATTGCTTCAATGCCCGAGAGCCTTGCACGCTGGACTATCAAACTGACTGCAGCAGTAATAAAAGCTTCTTGCGCTGCAATCATGGGTACTACATCCGTATGAACTGTAGTACTGGGACCATATGGGATGGTGCGCATTGTTCATGGCCTTGAAGAGATTTTCAGCACGCGAAATTCGAAATATCTATCAATACTACAAACGGAACAAACGCTGCGCTAGTGAAACCGATCTAACTATATTTTTAACAGGATGCAAAGCCTTTTTGTCCATATGAAAGCCGTTGGCAGGAGTTTTTTTAATGAAATTAATTAGTCTTCAAGGTTATAAATTTGAAACTTAAATTACAAAGACTGTTCGTTTGTTTGTTTTGATCATTTTAACGATTTGACTCCCTAAAATGTGAGTAGGATTGAAGTCCATAACCTCATTACAAGTGAAAATATTTTTTCTGTCAACACAGAACTCAGGAAACAAACTGCTTAGTTTGGTGTCACTCCGAGTCGGCCCACTTGTGAATGGAGATCATTCGGCACTGTAGACGAAAGTACAAAAAATTTTTCAGCAAAAAAGACGCATATAAAGCGGGTTTGAACGAACCGCACTGGCTTGGTGGCGCGATAGGAAACATTCAGACTGCGCTTCAAAGGTCTATAACAGCCTAGGGGGGGGGGGGGGTCTGTCACTGCGGGCTCGCTGATTACCCTGGCTGCCACAAGCTATATTACAGCTAGTAATCTAATACTCGGTGGAGACGGTACTCGTGGATGCATGTTTATGAAATCCTAATCTCGCGTAGAACTATCTGTCGCATTTTTTTATACTTGAGATCAGACTCAGGTACGCCAGTTTACTCTGCGTGTTTGTGCTTTGGTTTCAGTCGCAAAGAAATTACGCTTGTACACACAAGTGTTAGTATTTAATTGACAATAATATTGCCATATGGCAAACATCTTAACTCAGTCAGTAACCATCATTGTCTCTGCTGTTTTGTACGGTTGTAAAAAGTAGGGACACTAGAGGGGGTGAGCATCCTGGCTGAGGGGATAGCGCGTAGAGCCGTTGATGTTGCTGGCGCCTGCCCTCGGTTCACAATCACATGCAGGCACCACGGCAGGTGCCGCGAGGTCCAGTAGAAATACAAGCGTTTTCAGTATTTTTTACTGGAGTAACAAAAAATAATGAATGAAAAGTTTTAAAAGTTAGCAAAAAATATATTTACTTTTTCGTGACAATTTACTTAACGTTTTTACGTCTAGCTCGTTTTTTTACCTGCTTTGACAGATAGGCCCATTGTATCGTTTCCTGGTCGACATCAGCATCAATCGGCTTGCGATCGAACTCCCACCCTGCCGTATCGACTTCTTTTTAGCTACTCGCACCTGCATCTGGCGAATAGTAAATTTTTGCCGACAAACTTTGCAACGCAGCTTCATGATAAGTTCTTTACTTCGCTGCACTATCGCATCACTTGCGTTGACAGAAAGTTTGGCTGTTGGTATCGATACTCACTACTCCAAGATGTTGCAGTCACTGTGATCAAACCGCTGCAACTAAGGCGGACATGCTGTCAGTATCCTTCTCGCTGCGGATCTACTAGATTTGTCGTATCATAGAGTATGAGGCAGGGTAGTGTGAGCTCCTTAGAGCTTAATGCCTCAACGAAGGGCAATTGGGGAGCACGAGACTTGCCCGCAGGCGAACTGCCCGCCGAGATTTGCCCGCAGAGATTTGCCCGCAGTGCATTCTGCCCGCAGAGATTTTCCCGTCGAGGTTTGCCCGCAGAGATTTGCCCGCAGTGCATTCTGCCCGCAGAGACTTGCCCGCAGAGATTTTCCCGTCGAGATTTTCCCGTCGAGATTTTCCCGTCGAGATTTTCCCGTCGAGATTTTCCCGTCGAGATTTTCCCGTCGAGATTTGCCCGCAGAGATTTTCCTACAATGCAGTTTTAATCTTGCAAAAATCGACTCATACTTATCGAAATAATTTACCTGCCAGATTTCAACCGTGTGAATCTGAAACTCTTATTGCCACAAATGCATAAGATATCTCTTTGGCATTCCGCAGACACCTCAAATTTCCTTTCTGCTAAATTACTGTAGCCTGTTCTATAATCTTTTGTAGCAGCAATTTTTTGCTGGTAGAGCAGCTCACATAGCTTGTCGCATATTTAAATAAGGTAATGACTTTATTTTTCCCTTGACAGAACCGCACCATACAATAGCTATTTTTGTGCATTCACTTTCTACATTCTCGCTAATTCTATCCTGGACCCCTATATCTCAATTCCCAGTCTTCGATAAAATGTCCATAAAATCTGTCTGGATTTCATTCTCTCTGGGTCTGGGTCTGTGTCTGGGTCTGTGTCTGGGTCTCTCATTCTCTCTTCTCTTTCTGATTGGCTGCAGACACCCCACCCCTTAAGCCTCCTTCTTGTCTTGCCTGCCCCTCATTCCTTAATTTGATCGCGCCTCCTAACCCAACCCCTCTCTTTGCCCACCCCTCCTTTCTGTCAACCCCCTGCTATCTCCTATAATATATAAATACACCGCCCTTCTTTACTGCTTAGTGTATTCAACTTTAGTCTGGTCAAGTTAGACTGCGACAACTGTCATCGTAACTGTATCACTGAATGCTTTTGTTGCCATGTACTCCGTCATCCACCTGTTTCTGTCTTGCGATGCACGATGCACAAATGTTAACAATTGGTCAATCATTTTCATATTGTTTTCATTATTGCTCAATCAAAAGTTATCGTCAAGCGAATGCAAAGTGAAAAATGCAGTAGAGTACAAAGTTGTTTTAAGTAATTGAACCCAAGGACTTGATTGCAAGGGAATGAATAGGGAAGGATCAAATGGATTTGCTGGCGCTGCACATCGGAAGATTTGCTCCTTTGGGGTGCTAAATTCCGTTAATGTGTGACCTAAGTGAATAGTTAGAGTGAAGAGTGCTAATGCTAATGCTACTGCAATTCATTTTCGCTTGTATTATGCATGCATAGTGATTGTACAATCGCTGCTGAACCTGTTAATTCGCAATTAATGCCAATGATACCTACAGCCTCACCATCTTTTGACTTGCGACGCTTAAATACCTTGTTCTACTTTTTGCCAAGTGAATGCACAAAAATAGCTATTGTATGGTGCGGTTCTGTCAAGGGAAAAATAAAGTCATTACCTTATTTAAATATGCGACAAGCTATGTGAGCTGCTCTACCAGCAAAAAATTGCTGCTACAAAAGATTATAGAACAGGCTACAGTAATTTAGCAGAAAGGAAATTTGAGGTGTCTGCGGAATGCCAAAGAGATATCTTATGCATTTGCGGCAGTAAGAGTTTCAGATTCACACGGTTGAAATCTGGCAGGTAAATTATTTCGATAAGTATGAGTCGATTTTTGCAAGATTAAAACTGCATTGCGGGAAAATCTCTGCGGGCAAATCTCGACGGGAAAATCTCGACGGGAAAATCTCCTGCGGGCAGAATGCACTGCGGGAAAATCTCTGCGGGCAGAATGCACTGCGGGAAAATCTCTGCGGGCAGAATGCACTGCGGGAAAATCTCTGCGGGCAGAATGCACTGCGGGAAAATCTCTGCGGGCAGAATGCACTGCGGGAAAATCTCTGCGGGCAGAATGCACTGCGGGAAAATCTCTGCGGGCAGAATGCACTGCGGGAAAATCTCTGCGGGCAGAATGCACTGCGGGAAAATCTCTGCGGGCAGAATGCACTGAGGGAAAATCTCTGCGGGCAGAATGCACTGCGGGAAAATCTCTGCGGGCAGAATGCACTGCGGGAAAATCTCTGCGGGCAGAATGCACTGCGGGAAAATCTCTGCGGGCAGAATGCACTGAGGGAAAATCTCTGCGGGCAGAATGCACTGCGGGAAAATCTCTGCGGGCAGAATGCACTGCGGGAAAATCTCTGCGGGCAGAATGCACTGCGGGAAAATCTCTGCGGGCAGAATGCACTGCGGGCAAATCTCGACGGGCACTTCGCCTGCGGGCAAGTCTCATGGACCCGGGCAATTGTACGCATTATCTGTAAAGTGGACACTTTACACTACCATCTTGCGTATGGTGCCGATATCGATGACTATTTCTAGCATCCGCTGCCATCGACTCGCTGCTTCGTCGTCGATTGGAAAACTTTTGCATTCACATAGATGCTGTTTGAATTCTGGATTGTGCAGTGTTAGTGCAGGTGACTGCACAACATCGTTTAGAGCTAAAGTTCATGTTGATGGTGATGGTTGATGCTGTAAGTGTCGTTGATAATTGACTCGATCTTCCCACGAAGGAACCAATGAATCGAATTGAATTAGACATTCTTTTTTGTAGCTTTTCTGGTATTCACATCACATCAGTTAGCGTATTGTGGAAAGTTAATGCACAGTGTACTTCTTTAACTCAACCTCTTATAGCAGTTATTATAGTTCCCCGCCCCTGTATATTCAAATAATCAATCACTCCCTTGCCTTATTTCTGCACTTTCACATGGGCCTGAATTTAATATTTGCATGTACATACCGTGTTAACCATTTCTTATAAGCTCATTTTATTCTACCCCTTATCTAATCTAGCCACTTGATGTTCATTTACTCGTAGATGTTGTACCTTAAATTAAAGAGCTACACGCGTGTATATCACTGGACAGAAAGTAGCAACTCAAACTGACGCAGTAAACTAGCTGGGAGTGGCCCGTCTAGTTATTATAGTATCTGTGGCTTCGACCCAGTGGCTGATGCCTCCTCGCAGCTAGCGAGCAACAAACCCCTGCTAGCTTTGGTGAAAGAGAAATCTATCGGCTCTCTTCAAACCGACACTGCAAATGGCATAACTCCAAAACGCCTGATCATCAAAACTCGCGAGAGGTGTTGTTCGACGCAGCTTCAAACGGACTCAAACTTGTGGTATTTTCTTTTTTTTTATACTAAGTACTCGAAGCGTATTTTGTAAAAAACTGATTATCGACTTTGTACATCATTTTACATGATTTGAGGCTCTCCACGCGATTCCAAAAAGTCAACTTATTTCTCGCTTTTTATATCCTTTGAACACTTTGAAGTTCACTAAACATTGTTTTTCAAACATAGCAATTAAATAATTATTTAACAAGTACTTTCTTTCATTAAATAAGCACCGCTAACCATTTAAGTCCATGTAATAAGCTTAACAAAATAACGTTTTTTCTAAATTAGCTCTAAATTGGTATAAAAATTGCGTACAACATTTGCTAATTGTACATACATTTTTGTGAGGCTCTCTACGTACCAAAAATAAGCCACTAAGTACTTGTACCCCTCCGCGCCCATCTATTGACTCCTACAGCCTTTAACTGATTCAATAGTTCTTAACTTTCTGCTAGCGCACTGTAATGTACATTTAATATGTTCTTGCCTTAGCAATGAGCGTGGAAAACTCTAACGCCTCCACCCCCGCCTCGCACTGCGCGGAGAGCAATCAAACACCTGTTCAAAGCCAATCCAATCTCTATCTCTCTTTATATCTTTATACATATACTAATTTTCACGTGTTGTTTGTCTGTCTGTATGTGTGTCTGTGTGTGTGTCAGTTCGACATCTCCTCCTAGAATACTGGCAACTCAGCGTTGAAACTTATATGGGAAAATCGGAAATTTTCCGAGGAAGGCTATAGGCTATTTTAATTGTGAAATTTTAATTTCTAAGATCCTCAAAAAAGCAGAAAACCTGAAAAGTGCTTTTAAATAACCTTCTTTGGTCACATTTCTGCTCAGAACTGAAAAAAAGTTAGTCAGTTTGATGGGTTGCATCATAATTTTTGGCCTATCTGTTTAGTGTAATTTCTCTCCAGTGGGGGTCGGCTGTCTGTTTGAAATTTTGGTGGAGAGGAGGCCGTGCTCACATTATAACTGCCTTAGTGCATTGGCGGAGAGAGTGCCGCGAGTCAACTGATATTGAGAGTCTGATTTGTTCAATATTGAAGTGCGTACAATGGGCAGGGCAGAGTTGTCTGGGTTAAAATTCAATTGATAAAATTTGCGGGCCTCTCACTGTAGGCGGAAAAGAATGTACTCACTAAAAAACTGGCTGTCCCTCCTTAGCTGAAAAAAATGTAGTCAGTTAGCTAGGTTGCGCCATAATTTGGGCGGAGAGAGAGTGCCGCGATTAAGTCGGCTACTATTGAGCGGTCTGATTTGTTCAATAAACAGCTGCGTACATTTCACTGAGTTAGGGCAGGCTGGGTTATAAATTTTTAATTGATAATATTGGCAGGCCTCTCAGTGTAGGCCGAGAAGAATGTACTCACTGAGATGGCTGACTTTTTTGGGCAGGAAAGCATTAAAATTTTAATCGTGAATTGTGCTTTTATTTTGGAAGATTGGTTGTTGAAACTTATATTGCTGGAAAGAGCTTGAAATGATTATTTCAGGGATGTGATTTTCTTTTCGAAACTCTGGAAACTGTAGATGCTGAAGGCGGAGAAAGTTTTCCCCGTTCATTTTTTTCAATGAACGTACAGTGTCGGCTAAACTGCAAAGGAGAGAGAGGCTGCCAATCAGTGCTTTGCACATTCTGACTGGCGGTCGACTGAGCAGGGTTCTGATTTAATTTATTAAAACCAGGTGTACACTAATTGGGGCGAAGAGGAGGCTGTTGACTAACTTTTCAATTTTAAATTTGCACCTTTGCCTTGGCGGAGGAATGTGCTTACGAATAGAGCTGGCCTGGGTCTATCTTACTGTCCTCAAATGGACTATTCTGAGTTCACCTGATTCAAAGTTCACGGAGTTCTCTTCGCATAGTTAGAATTTGATGAATGGAATTCAGGCGATGGGAGATAGCTGGTGGTAGATGGTAGAAGAGGCGATGGGAGATGAGACGATGGAAGGTGGGAGATGAGGCGATGGCAGGTGGGAGATGAGGCGATGGGAGGTGGGAGGTGGGAGATGAGGCGATGGGAGGTGGGAGGTGGGAGATGAGGCGATGGGAGGTGGGAGATGAGGCGATGGGAGGTGGGAGATGAGGCGATGGGAGGTGGGAGGTGAGAGATGAGGCGATGGGAGATCAGGAGATGGGAGTTTGATCCCCTCAACTTCCTCCGGCGAAGGCGAAGGAAGGCGAATAGAGCTGAGGCGAATAGAGCTGGCCTGGGTCTATCTTACTGTCCTCAAATGGACTATTCTGAGTTCACCTGATTCAGAGTTCACGGAGTTCTCTTCGCATAGTTGGAATTTGATGAATGGAATTCAGGCGATGGGAGATAGCTGGTGGTAGATGGTAGATGAGGCGATGGGAGATGAGACGATGGGAGGTGGGAGATGAGGCGATAGAAGGTGGGAGGTGACAGATAAGGCGATGGGAGATGAGACGATGGGAGATATGGTGATGAGAGATGAGGCGATGGGAGTTGGGAGGTGGGAGATGAGGCGATGGGAGATCAGGAGATGGGAGTTTGATCCCCTCAACTTCCTCCGGAGGAGGAATTCCGCTTGTTCCTAAACACCAATGGTTGAACATTCAAGTGACCAAGAACGATAACGACAGTTATGTTAAGCACCCATTTATTTACTGCAACAACTACTGCCAGAATCATGCGCAGCTTTTTGATGATTTGCTTAAAAGTACGCCATGGCAGGCAAAAATCTGCAAAATCAGAGGAAATGAATTTGAAGAGCCTAGAAGGTCTTTTGCATATGGGTTGCCATACTCCTACGCTGGAGTAGAGTGGAAAGAAAACCAAGACTGGCCCGACAGCCTTCTAGAATTAAAACAAAAACTATCGTCCGAGTTCGGAGTAGACTTTAACAGCGCGCTCTTGAACCTCTACAGAGATGGCAATGATTCAATAAATTTCCATCAAGATAACGAATCGTGCCTAGGAGACAATCCTACTATCGCCAGTCTTTCATTGGGAGCCACTCGAGGCCTTTCTATTGAAAACATCGAGGAAGGTCTCAGCTATGTAGCCGTCATGCAGCCAGGAAGCATGGTGGTGATGCAAGGCACCTCCCAATCTAAATTTCGACACGCTGTTCTCAAAACCGGTGAATGCCCACCGCGCATTAATATAACATTCCGCCACATAAAAAAGAACCAATGCAGTATCTCAACCGATCCAGCTGTTGTAGAAGTGAACGAAGAGAAAAGCCCGAACTCACAAAAAAACCGAATGTCCGCGTCAGCCGACGATGTAGAAATGCCGATCGACATCTCGTTCCTCAGTCAACCTCTTCCAAGCCAGGTCAGAAGAACAAGTCTTAGGAAAAGAAAGACAACAGACGACGCAGATCAGAGGGCAAGTACATCAGCAGACGAAGCCAGTGGTGTTGAGACAGCCAGCGCGACAGAAACAGGCGTCAAATCCAAAAATCCAAGATCGGGCCAAAAAAAGAAGAAGAAAAGCTCCCCAGAAAAGTCAAGGCAGAAAGAGAAAGAAGTACAAGCAGGACCAATTCTGGTGGATGCAGCAACAAACACTGACCAGGGCTTATTGATGGACACAGATTGGAAACGATTAAAAGTCGTCGAAGAAGGGGTTGCTGCCGCACTCAGTCAGATTAAACTGTTGTCGAACAGTCTGTGCATGGACGCCCTCATCCAAAAAACACGCAACAGCCTGCAGTCTCTAACCGAAAGTTTAAAGCACGAGCTCGAACTTAAGCTTAAAGAAAGTCAAACTGCGCTTCAAAAGTCACTCAACAGCACTAAATCCGACATTGTCAACCAGGTAAAGCAGTCAATTGTGTCAAACAAAGAGGCGATTATTTCTGAGGAAAGATCTTCAAAAATGGAAATTTTAAAAGGACAAAAAATTACCGAAGACATCCAGCTAGCAGTGTCCAAGATGGTCACAAACCAAGAAAAAATGCGACCTCGCGAAGCATCAGACCAAGAGATAAAAACTTACGCCGAAAAAGTAGGTGCCACAAAGGGCACAACAGTGGATCCTGGACAGTCTGCACAAAGCTCCAGGGCTTTGAAGGTACATGACGCTGTGGTCCTCAGCTCAAACAGAGGCCGTGCTATAGACTATCGAAGAATTTTTCCATGTAGCACTCTGCGAGTTTTGTACCACGAGTCGAACACAGAGCTAATCGAAATCCTAAAAAATCCAAAAGTAGGAGCTCAGGAGTGCCTTGTGATTGACTTTAGTAGTGGCCCCTCTCATGAGCAGGCATACAAACTAATTACAGCAATCGAACAAGGAAAATTACACCATGGTCCCACCTGCCAACACTTGATAATTACTCCAGAGAAGAATAAACTTATTCAAGACCTCCTGGAAAAAGAGCTTAGCGAATTCGATATAAAACACAAAGTGATTAGTCTCGAACTGTCCGACTTTCACGGAAATGAAGACTGGCTGACTAGTAGCGGATCTGCGCTTACCTTTTCGGTCATCTCAAGTGGTGTCAGCAGCTTAAAGCTAAAAACGAGAGCAAACTTTCAACAGCGGGTTCGCTTTAGACGCAGCAGCAACGGCCGTAACAACATCAAACAGCACTATTCAGGTCACGAAAACATCACCAGCCATCGTGCACGCCCCAGCTACGGCAACAATAGCTACCGGCAACAGTACAGCAATTACAGCGGATATTACAAGCCCGGAGACAGTGACAGAGGCTACCGTTACCCGCGAAGCAATCTCCATGACAACCGAACAAGCTACAGCTTCAACAATGGCAGTCACTTCGCTCTCGGCGGAAATAGCGGCTACGGCGGCTGCCTCAGCCGCGACCCCTACCAAAACTACACAGGCCGCAATCGCGCCCCTGCAGACTTCAGAAGGCATTTTCCGACGCCTTACTAAGCTGGTCAATGGCGGGGTGGAGGCGTGGAGACTCCGTGTGCTCTTTTGTTACTAACGAATAGCTAAAGCCTTCTATCAGAAATCAATATTCTAAGTTCGCCCCCTATTTCGTTCGAACATTTTCCTTATATTAACATATTTATACTGTAATCAATTGCAAAAATGTCATTGTTATCCGGTAACGAAATTTTTATCCCCCCAAATTCGGTAGGAGCGCAGAGCAGTGATAAACAGCAAAATTTAACTAAAAAACCCGAGCTGTTAGTAACTAGCTGGAACATAGATGGTTTGACGTTCAGTGGCGAGTGCAAACTACAATCGCCAAGCTTCCAGGAACATATTCAAAATAGAGACGTAATATTCCTCTGTGAAACACACTCCCGACTAGAAACATTGGAATCCAACTTAACGATGAATTTCACTAGCTTTGGTGCAGATGGGTTAAAAATTAGCGGCATAAACCGAGGCAGGCTTTCCAATGGGATGGCATTTCTCGTAAGAAAATCCCTGGCTCCCACTGCATCTTTGGTACACAAAAGTGACTTTGTATTGGTTTTAAAAATAAAGACAACAACTGGAGCAATGCCTTTGTTCATTTTAGGCTGCTATGTGCCCCCTGAAAGTTCAAAATACTATAAGGAAGAAATTTGGGATGATTTAAAAAATCTCATTCACAGCTACTCCACAGAAGGCGTTCTAGTAACAGTAGGCGATTTCAATGCTCGAACCGGGACAATGCAGTCAAATAGTGATGGGTTTGGTCACAGACAATGCCAAGACAAGGAAAAAAATAAACATGGTTTAAGACTAATCGAGGTCTGCTGTGAAACAAAATCGACAGTCCTCAACGGCTCCATCCAGGGAGATTTATTGGGGAACTATACCTATAGCTGTTCACTAGGGCGTAGTACAATTGACTACGCGATTGTAAGTGGAGACAACAAAGAAATTGTTTCGGATTTTTTCGTGCACCCCCAAAGCCACCTGTCTAAGCATTGCGCCATCACAGTCGAACTCAAGACACCTAACCTCACGGTTGCACAGAAATCGGGCTTGGAAAAAGGCATAGCTTACAAAATTTCCCCCAGGTGGAATAGTGAGCAGCAGCGGAGGTACACTGAGGCACTGCAAGCGGGCCACTGCGCAGGAGTCATCCAAAAAATCCTCGACTTAGAGACCCATCAAGACACAAGCATAGACAGAATTTCAGATGATATTACAGAATTTCTGGGAAACTGTGTAGTTTCGGAAAGTAGTATTAAACCAATCATTCCAAATAAATTTTGGGTCAATAGAGACAATACTTTAAGGTCTTTAAGTAAGTCACTGAAATACGTAGCAAGAAAAAAACATCGAAGACCAGCAGATATGGATCTAGCTAATGAATATGAAGAGTTGGCAAAGAAATATAAGCAACAGCTAAAATTGCTGAGGTATAAAGATATCAATGATAGCATTCAGAGATTGGCCTCCTCAAACTCCCCTAGAACATTTTGGGCGGGCTTAAAGAGAGCCGAAGAGCTACTATTTCCAACCAGGCACACTCAAGGAGCACAAGCTCCAATTGTTGACATAGAAAGCAACCTTGTAAATGTCTTTAATGCGCATCCCCCTGTAACAACGCGAGTTGACAATAGGACGGAGGCGGTAGTAAATAGCACCCCAGAAGTCATTACTAGTGAAGAATTAGACAAAGCTGTTAAAAAGCTGAAAAAAAGAAAGGCAGCAGGTATAGATGGGATAACCAACGAGCATATTTTGTATGGGTACAGTGTACTAAAACCTATTTTATTGAAACTATTCAACACTATTTTAAGTCGTGGTTATACTCCTAGACAGTGGTCCATAGCCCTAGTAACCCCAATTTTTAAAAAGGGTTCCCGAAGTGACCCTAAAAATTACAGGCCCATCAGTGTTCTACCAGTGATGGCTCGTCTATTTTCTTCTATTATTTATGAAAAGCTCGAGAAGTCTATTAGAATGACAAACTTACTATCTGCTAGTCAAATAGGCAATAGGAAAGGCTACCGAACTTCCGACCACATCGCCACCCTACTTACCCTTATACAAGAAAAGAAACGAAAAAAGAAACCCCTGCACTTAGTTTTCTTCGATTTAAAAAGTGCCTTCGACATGGTGCATCACCATACGCTATTTAGGCGGCTCAAGGAGCTTAATGTCGGGACTGAAAAAGTAAATGTTTTAAGGAGCATGTACTCAAGTGCGAAGTTTTGCATTAAAGTAGCTGAAGGTACTTCCACCAAGGAGCATGCGATAACAAATGGAGTTAGACAAGGTTGTCCCCCTCCCCACTTCTATTCGCACTATACATTGACCCGTTGAGTAAAATTCTTAGCAATTCCTTCGACAGCAAGACATATGTAATGAATGAAGAAATCAACAACCTACTTTTTTGTGACGATTTAGTCATATTTGGAGAAGACCTAGGTGAGCTACAGAAGGGGCTCGATAAAGTGGCTGAGTTCTGTCACAATAACATGTTAGAGATAAATATACAGAAAACAAAGCTCCTAAGTTGTAATACTCACACAAAAGCTACTGGTAGGTTGATCCTCCATGGGAAGCTTGTAGAATCGGTTCAAGAGTGGAAATATCTGGGCTTCCACCTGAACGCAAAAGGAACTGCTGATAAACACATTATAGAAACGTGTAAAAAATGCGGATATCCAATCGCTCTATTGAGAAAGTTAGCGGGGTTTAAGGCGGTAAGTTACAAACAACTGAAATTGTTTTGTGCAGCTATGATAGAAAGCATAATTCTATATGCGTCTGAAGCCTGGGGGGCCTTCGTTACATGGAACTTAGGACCTTGGGATCGAACTTTAGTAGAAAGAATAAACTTTAGGATTTTTAAAGCCCTACTACAAGTACATAGCAACACAGATAATAGTGGAGCGCGCTCAGAACTCGGTAGATTGCCACTACTGTACAACATCCAAAAAAGAACCATTTCATACTGGTCTTCACTGGCGAAGCGTCCAGATTCCATAATTTCGAGATTAGTCAGCGATCCCGCATACAAAGATGTAGGGATAAGATTAAAAATGAATAGTGATGTTTTTCGAAACACCAACACGGGAGCTAGCATTAGGAAAAATTTCAAAACGCACAAAGAAAACTTCGAGACTCAATTTATGACGCACTGGAAACAAAAAACTCAAAACTCTGCCAAGTTAGGGCACTTCTATTATACTTTTAAATGCTTTAACACTCCTGAGAGATATTTGGAATTCTTAGACCCAGAGTCAAGGAAGCTTTTTTCAACTTTTAGACTAGGAAACCATAGGTTAGCCTGTGAAACCATGAGATCAGTGAGACCAAAAGTTCCGTACGAAAACAGAATTTGCCCAAAGTGCCACTGCGAAGTAGAGAATGAGATACACTTTATGCTTAAATGCACCTGGGAGGAATATCAATTAACGCGAAAAGCGTTCATTGAAAATGTTGCTAAAAATATGCAGAACTTTAGCCTTCTGACAGATGAAGATAAAGTATTCTATCTGATGACACAGGAAGACAAAAATCTAACGAAGGAGCTAGTAGAATTCATTACAGAGATGAGTAAAATTAGAAATATATAGCTAATACTCGTACTACTGCTCTGAATACCTACTGAAGTAT
The DNA here is from genome assembly GCA_950096795.1 of Macrostomum cliftonense. Taxonomy (NCBI): domain Eukaryota; kingdom Metazoa; phylum Platyhelminthes; family Macrostomidae; genus Macrostomum; species Macrostomum cliftonense. The sequence goes on from CATNEM010000170.1 coordinate 732,297, forward strand.
TGCGTTGTCGATTTTAACAATCCCAAATATTAATCGTTCTTATCAGTCCACCCGCTCTGTATCGCTCTGTATTATCGTATTGCTTATTCATTTTTTTCTCGTTAGTTTGTTTTTTTTATACAAATAAAAATTTATAAAAAAATCAGCACCTTTTTGCGTGCGCTAATAAAAAAAATAGCTAAGCCAGGGGCTTCTGAAGTTCTGATTGGCTGGGGGTTGACATTGATAACTTCGCCCACTTATTGTATGTGGGCACCAATTTGCAAGTATAAAAACAAATAAACCGTCAGCCATGCTCTTGGCGCTTCGTTTTGCTATAATATTTTGCAAATACATGCGAGTAGCCAAAGAGGAAAAGAATTGATAAAAATATTTTTTTCTCAGTAAGTTTGTTGATGATATATTTTTGGCTATTTTATTTTTAAAGGAACACTTAAAATCGCCCTGTTGTACCAGATTATAATTGAATTTACTCATCCTTAAGAATGCGGCTTAAATCTCTACATTTTACAATAGTTTTATTGATACATTTTTTAATAATTCGATTTAGTTTTCTTTTGCTATGCAAATTATCTAGACAGTAAGATCAGCCTGAAAAAAACAAATTGTAAATTAATTGACAGCGCGGTTTTCTTAAGTCGGTTTTTTACTACTCGTAGCACTGGTTAGTTGTCTATATGGTTTCAGAATAAGACAACGCTCAATTGCCACGAGTGACGTTGTATAGTTGTTCCCCTTCATAAGCCTTTCCTTCGGTGGAAAGAGACTAGAAAGAAGCTAGAAAAAGACTAACTAGTCTGTGCCTTCGCTACTGATTATAAATTTGAGATTACATAGATGATAAACTGGAGTCATTAGCCTGTTGACTCCCTTGATGGTGTGTCAACAACGCAACTGGAAGTGATAAGCGAATTGAGTCGTGAAGACCATAGTAAGGATAAAGAACTAGAGTGCTTTATCCAGTTCATCACCGACTCTAGGCAAGAATGACGACAGCATCGCAGGAGTAGAGCTGCCCGAACTGCCAGAGAGTGCGAGCGTGTCAACTGAAAGAACCGACGTGAGTGCAATTGACAAAATGGAGTTGGAGTCTCTTCCAAGAACCACGTGAGATCAAATGCTCCTACATAGACACAAGTTTGCGGACTACATGAACTCTCTCGGCTACCAACTAGATGCTCTGTAGACGGTGAAACAGGAGAAGCTAAATGAGTACCTTCGTCTGTACTATAACTTTTTAACTCTTGCGTATGCTTCGTTTCGTTTCTACTCTATTCCGTTGCGTTGGCGCTGAAATAAACAGATAAATGGACTGTAGTCTATGGTCAAAACATCTTTGACAACGTTAGGCAATTAGAAGCCTTGCCAGTGGGCTTGATCTATGTGACAATGGTAAGTTGTCTATATGGTTTTGGAGTTTGATCATGTTAGTCGGACCTCTTGATTGTCTATGACAAAACCATATAGACAACAATATTGTCCCACGACTATTAATAGACATGCATTGCCACATGTTTGACAATGCACGTAGAAGTATGACAATATTAATTTGACATATTTGACAATGCACGTAGAAGATCATACCTCAATCACCACGTTACCGTAGGAGATGAAACAGGTAAAATCATAGACAGCTTGCGGCTGAGCTCTCTCAGCTCTGCATCGCTGCTGGCGCGCATTAGCTGTGTGCACATCACTAAAGGTCGGGAGTAGAAAAGCCTATTTTAGCGGATTAACTCGCACTGGAGGTGCCTTGAACCAATCAGAGCGAATTTTCTACTCTCGCTACATTTAGTCATCCCCGTTACTAACATTCAACACCTCGTTACTGTCTTTATCATGTTAGTCGGACCTCTTGATTGAAGTCGTCTATAATAGTCAATCGATAATCTCCCAACCGGTACAATGACCAGTATTTTCGTCGTCTATGATATTATGAGCCCAAATCCAATTAAAGAGACTCCAAGAAAGAGCATCACAAGCGCAGGTAATTGCGCTTACGAGGCTATCCCTATTTTTAAAGTTCACTTTTCTTTAAAGTAGGAAAGTAGGCGCGATCGATGCAAGAGAACCTACAAGTATCAGTTAGGAATCACAGGCGGCCTGCAGTCATGCTCCCCTATTATTACTGGCTATCTTCTTCCTCAGTGCTGTGTTAACAAAGGTTCACACATTTTAAAACAATAAATTTATTCATTTCCTAGACAGTTGCAGTAAAATACTAGGCCGGCAAAAATACTATTTTAGTTCAAGTTCAAGTTCAAGTTCACTTGTAATGCTGCAGTTAAAAGCTGCTGTGTGTGGCCGTTCCCACGGGTGAACTGAACTTTGCAGCAAGAATAGTACGTTTTTTAGTCTGCTATTAGTTTTGCTTATGCAAGAAAAGCCATACAAAAAGTGTACGCATGCGGAGCTGGGTGATATTTAAGCTAAGTGATTATTTTTTCTACAACTAAACAAGACGACAAAACTCAAAGCCTACGTGCGCACTCAATTAAATTAATTGCCATTTTTAAACATAGATGATAGCATTACGCTCGTACATCCAGCAATGCACTAAACTATGCTCTTTAACTACAAAACGCAGTGCCGCTAGTTTCCATCGCCATTATAAAAATGATAAAAATTTAATTAAATTGTTTTAATGTACCAATCGCATAAAGCTAAACTTGATTTTAAAAAATTCATTTCTTTTCTGCAGGTTCTGCAAAGTCAAACAAGAAACTTTTTTGTTTGAGTAAAGCCGAAGCAACTTCTTTTATGAGATACTCCTTTCGCAAAAATACTCAGAAAAAGAAAAGATCTGTCGAGAGAAGTTTTACATTTGTCATTAAAGTGTACTTTTTCTTTGCGTGGGCTGGTTTTGCGTGCAGGAAATCTTGAAATGGTTAAGGTTAAACGCCTTTTAACCCCGCCAAAAAAGACCGCCCCATTTTCTACTTGAAGAAAAATTCTTAGCAGACGGGGAGAATGGCAAAGTAAAAATTGCCAATTTAGTTGGAGCTCAGAATCGTGAAGGGAAAGGGAAATAAAGGGAAAAGTGCAACGGGTTTTTTAATTCTAGCTTTCAAATTGGCCTGAGGATAGTCTTCAGATCAGTAAATATATTGTTCTGGTAACGCTATCTGATTCTACCAAGTAAATCTTCTTTCCAAAATCAGTAAGTCAATAGAAACGCAAGCCAGTGAAACCGGACACTGAAAAGCCAAATCGGCAAGTGAGGATACCCCCAGCAAACCAATCATAGTGATTAAAATTTCAACACCGATTAGTGAATATTTGGGTCTTCTTTGCTTTCTGAGTTGTTCCTAGTAGCGTAAACAGTTATTGACTGAAGTTTACGAGCTACATTGCTAAGTGCTTAAAATAAGGCGAAATATAAAGATGATATCAAAATTAGTGAATCTGCATGTTTAATAATTTAATAGAGCAGTCTACCAGTTGCAAACAGACTCTCTCTAACTTTTAACCTCCGTTCAGCAAACGCTCTCTGATTGGCTCCAGATTGTTATATGAATACAGACAGGAGCTGAATTGTTCCCCTGCTCCAATTTGTAATTTTTTGAGCTTCACTAGCAAAAATTAAATGGCAATCATGACGGGAGCCTCACTCTGCTGTCTTCTATGCATCCTTTCCACCGCTTTTGGCCTCAAGGTTCACCTGAGCGTGATGTCCGGTTGTGCCGAGAACACGACAGACCTGTTGCGGATCAGCGGAGTTCGAGATGCTCGCACCTGCTCGGTGGAGTGCGCGCTGAGACCCGACTGCACCGCCGTGTTTAAGCGGGACGACGCCTGCTACCTGGCCAACGCCGGTCAGTTTGAGGCGCTGTGGAGGCCTCTGGACTGCGTCAGCGAGGTGAGTTGATGCATGTACCTTTTCAGCTGCTAACTTAATCATGATTTGTTCAAGTTGCTGGGAAGCGCATTTTCATTTCAAACATGTCAAAATAGCTCTAATCATAAGGCAGGTGCGAAATCACACAGATTATTCAGGACAGGCTAAAAAACGTCAGCACAGCATCTAAAGCTACGTCAATACCAACTACTGCTGGTGAAGCCACAACCACTCCGACTACTGCTGGTGAAGCCACAACCACTCCGACTACTGCTGGTGAGGCCACAACCACTCCGACTACTGCTGGTGAAGCCACAACCACTCCGACTACTGCTGGTGAAGCCACAACCACTCCGACTACTGCTGGTGAAGCCACAACCACTCCGACTACTGCTGGTCACGCCTCAACCACTCCGACTACTGCTGGTGAAGCCACAACCACTCCGACTACTGCTGGTGAAGCCACAACCACTCCGACTACTGCTGGTGAAGCCACAACCAGTCCGACTACTGCTGGTGAAGCCACAACCACTCCGACTACTGCTGGTGAAGCCACAACCACTCCGACTACTGCTGGTCACGCCTCAACCACTCTCACTACAGCCAGTAACGCTTGTGTACCTGTGAATCAAGCTTGCTCGGTCGAAGGTGATGTTGTAAAAGACTGCAGTAGTGATATTCACTACTTGCAATGTGTTCACGGCAGGTACATTCAGAGACCGTGCGCAGCTGGAACTTATTGGTCTACTGGCACCTGCCCCTGACTTAATCACGCAAGAAGTTGAATTTGAACTGTCCGTGTGAAACAATCAAAGATAACAATTTTTTGTAGGGGAGAAAACAAGTCAATTTTTATATTGAAGCTACGTTCGTAAACTAACTGGCAAGGCATAGTAAAAATTGAGTTTTAATGTCATGAAATTATACAAACTTTTAACGACTTTTTCGACGAGGTACAAAATAACTCACATTCGATGATTGCTCTACTACCTGAAAACATAAGTGATTTGTGAATATTAATAATCTTTTTAAATATTTAAATACAAATCTGAAAGCATGAGTACACTTGCATTGCAGCCTAACAGCATTTGACAACTTCCTATCTGTGAGCAAAGCAGCTAAGGCACATGGGAGCAAATAAGCATAGTTGGGAAATGTCTGCTGCGTCAGGTGACTTAGAGCAGACTTTAAAAGGCCTTATGGAACCTAAAAAAAATAGTCAGACAATAAAAAATTTTTGGGAAATTCCTATAGTTGGAGAGATAATTGGTAAGGCTGGAAGTTGGGAAAAAAAATTTCCAGACTATAGCTTTCCAAATCCATCCCTCTGGGAGGTTGTTTGCCTTGCTAACAGAGTTGACAATGCTATCTGGAAATGTATTGCGTTGCTGGCATGTCGCTTTATTCAGTCAGACAGCCGTTGCTAACTGAGCTGGAGGCCACCCGGAGTCACCTATGCTTCAGTGCTGATGTAAGTCGCATTTCCAAATAAAAATGCGCCACTTTTATTTTGTTTTAGAAAACAGCCGAGACCACTAGACTAATAGGACGTACGAGCTATGTTGCGAGCTAGTTTACGAATAAAGCTCGTGTGTGGCATTACTCTAGCTAGGCGTGTCAATGCAATACAATTAATTTCTCGTAATAAACTCAATAAAAGCAAGTGATAATTTTAAATCAGTTATAAATGGGTGACAATTACTGTTTTAGATATCCTAAAACATCATAAAATATTTAAAGCTGTTGCTTTATCATACTTAGTCGTCAGGCCTAGAAGGTCATTAGATGTGAAGATGTGAAAGGTGACCACCGAGTGGTGGCAGCCTTGTTGGGGCTAATCCTGTGACACTAAGACCAATAAAAATACACCTTAGCAACAAGCCACCGCATGCTTAAGGTTGCAGCTCTCAGCTCATCAGCTATATTAAAACGACCATGCTAGTGCAATTTATTATATTGCATTTTCAGACCTAAATGTACGACTCGTTGTTACGCTGCTTACCCTCCACATTAGAAGCTCGCTGAAGGTAAAAACTAACGTGGGGTCTGTTTTTTCGAACAATATTTGCGTTTTTTAATTTGCTGCAGATCCAATCGATCAAAGATTGACATACGGATCAAACTCGATTAAAGGTAACATCAATGCTCCTAACCGTCCCTCATGCACCTCCTCTCGAGAAATCCTTTGTCTTTGTAATGATACATTTTCCTCTCCATTTGCATTAATTTAAATTTGTTCTCTATTGATTCCCACTGCTTGATATTTATCAATACGAGCGTATTTTGCCTTCTGATTGAACCTTTTTTAAATAATCGCAAAAAATCCAACCCTTATACAGACTGTATAAGGGGTGGATTTTTATACGAGTAATTTTCTGATTAAACCATCAGACTTTTGTTTTTTCTCATTACGTGTCACCAGCAAGGATTTGGAGAGAGAGAGAGAGGCAGATACGGCAACCGATTCTGAGACAAATATATAAAGTGGATTTGCAGGGTCTAGGTCTTCATTGCGTTCAGTTCTTTCGACTTGGCAACTAAAGTCATGGCCTTATACGCTACTTCATATTGTAGCTTTCACCAAAATAAGCCGACCCCGTCTTATCGCTTGAAAAAATTTCAGTCAATTGAAGTTTTCTTGTGTTTTGTGGAATTTTTGTGAAGTTATTTATTCAGAAACACAATACTGAATGCAACAGTTTGGTACGCAAACAGCGGTAGCAAACACTCCAAACATCCCTTCTCACCAAGCTGGATAAAATACTTCCTACATGCACTTAGCTTACTTGACTTAGGGCGGTCCGCTGACAAGGCGAGAAGGCGCGAGTCGCCGGTATTGCAAATCCTTGAATGACAAGCAAAGGCAAAGTTCTACTGGTCCCTTCTGCTACGTTTCCTTCACAGAGAATGAAAATTTTGTTGCTCTGGTTGCTCGAAGGAACCTGACGAGCTGCGCCGTATTGTCCGTTCCGCAAACAATTCATCAATTGATGGGTTTGGGCCGTGGAATTTTAGCCGCTCTCGGTTAAAGAACAGACAGGAGCACACGAACTGCTGAGCATCTTTGTTGTCATACTCGAAATTGTAAAACAGACAAGTCTCACTCCTGAGGTCACCCCGAAAGATGCAGTGCCTCGCAAAGCAGCTATGATCAGTGAGGGTCATGCTAATAGCTCGGATGTCTTTCCGAGTGAGGTTTATAGAAGGCCATTCAGGAGGTGCCGGGAGGGTTGTAGTACTCCCGCTCTACATTGATGGCAGGTTGGAACTTCATCCCATCACTCCCTATACAGATGGGCTGTCCAGTTTTTAATCTGACGATTGATAACTGACTTAGGTACAGAAACAGGGCACTGCTCTGTTTAGCCAGGTAGTGAACGAGTTTGTTTCCCTGGAATCCCAAGTGCCCTGGAATCCAGATGAGCTGGATGGTATTTCTTTGCGCCATACATTTCAGTTTGCCGGATACAATTATTCTCAGATGAGATGACGATAATGATGACAATTATGAAGAACTCGCTAGATTTTCGTAAAAATATGAAAACGTTAATTTGATACGTACTACTCTTAGGTTTCGTTTCAGGACACGTGCATTTTGCGCAGGCTATGGTCTTGGTTGAATGAAAAATTTTGCTGTAACATGGAATAAATAAAAGACCTTGGAGCAAAGACACTTTAATCCTATGTTTAGCATGAATAGCATGGCATTGTATCTTTTTTGAAGATTGATGCAGTGAAATAGTGTAACACGCAGTTAACGGAAGCCAACGGAAATCAACGGTATATTTGCAGAGGCTGCAATGTTCATTGGATGATTTGATAAATTTCAAGTCTTTTATGTCTAAAATGGTCACAGTTGCATGCGCAAGGCTTCAGAGTGCTTATGGTCAGTGAAATTTCTGAATAATTTACAGCTTCATTGCACTTGAGCAATCCAACTAACTGTTGAAAAGTGAATTTCAGCTTCAAGCCAGCTTCAAGCTGTAAGAATTTGACATATTTTGACGAGCAGTGAGTCAATAGCTATTATATAAGATTAATTAAGCTTTAAGCTTAAGGTAAATTTAACTAAATAAAACTAAAGAATTAAACATCAAAATGGTTGCCACTAGTTGTGGGAAAAATTATAGTCGTATCCCTAACGCGCTAGAATTGAGTCCATTTGTCATTGACAAATGGTGAGGGATGCTTTTTTTCTAGGGAATAACAAGGACTACTAAAGAACATTAATTAAACATTTTGTTGGGGACGCACTTTTTCGCTCGCGTCGCATTCATTTTTTCAGACACATCCTTTCCCTCTACTTATGGGCAGTAGTGTGACGCTCAACCCCGATCTTTTTTCATTTTCATATAGACCAGTAAAGGTCTCTAGGTCCTTTATGTCTAGAGTCGTAAATCACTGTTCCCAGACAGACTGACCCCTATTTTGATAGCTTTTAGGCGCCAGGTGGCGTCTGTGGGACACGTGACTGTGGCGGATTCTTTTGTTCTCTTTTGACAGCTAGACATCCTTTCCCCCCCCCTAATTCTATTGTTCTCTTTTTGGTTTTTTCGATACTTTTTGACAGCTAGACTTGTGACCCCTAAAAGTACTTTGGGATTTAGGATTAGGGATTTCTCTTCAACTTCTTCAACTTCTCCGCGTTAAAAGGATTAAATTTGTATATTTTTGCCTCTCTGTGTGATAATCTGCTGCGGAAACCCATAAATCATTTTGCTCGTAAATTGTCATTTTTTGGCGCCATCTGTCGTGTGATTTATGATCCCCGGAGACTGGGTTAGGATCGGGTAGGGTCACGTGATCAGACCATCAGCCTATCAGAAAATTACACGACCGTTATAACAAACGGTGCCTGACCAATCGGAAAAATCAGCGATCAGTTTAACAAATCGGCGCGGGGCGCGCCTATTTAAAGCGCCACCGAGCGCGCTCGAAGGACCAGACGTTCTGACAAGTCGGCGTCACGTTCTGACATCCTGGCGCTCTGAAGGTTCGACAACCGGTTCAGACGGCCCCTTAGTTTTTTAGGATCAACATCTTCAATTTAGTCAGCAACTCCTCCCTAAAGACATCAGCGATCAACAACATCGATCAGCCCCATCACGGTTAACATCAGCCGCTATTATCAGCACAGCTAGAGAGCAGCTGCAACTGTCCAATCGTCGAGATTAGGCGAGAGCGACACGTACTAACGGTCGAGTTCGAGATCTACCTCGGTCACTGTGGAGTTCGAGACGGTCTAAAGTGTAGTAATCTGATTGGTCTGGTGAGAGGTCACTTGATCTTGCCAATCGAGTGTATTCGAGATCGGTCCCCGATCTTAGCAGCTTAATAGGAATTGGCGCATTTTTCTCATTGCTTATTTTGTGCTGATTTAGGACAGTGAATATTAAGTAGTCATAATATATCGCTAACGTAGTTCATTGCTCTGATCATCATAGGCATTGAAAGAGATTAGGTGTGAAAGCAAAATAATTCAGTTTTTATACTATTTTTTTTACTCTTTATTTACTCGCCATGCTGGCTCACATGAGCAGATAAATTAGTTGGCGCCGGTCATGGTGGACCAAAGGCGGACCAGTCATGCAGTCAGTCAGTCAGTGATTCATGCGATCAGAGTCCAGATTGAGGACTCAGCTTCGGCTGTACTTTAGTGCAGTTCGGGGCGGCGCGGCAGCCAAATTATTAATGTAACTTAATGTAATCTTTAGAGTAGTTAGGGCGCGCTTTCGGAAGAGTCTAATTAGGTCATTTCAGCGCTTTGCAGCAGTTAGTTGAAGCATCGAGGCTAAAAGCTGGGATATTCCCTATCCACTCCTCTTAGTAATATAATAGTGCATTTCCGAGTCCACATAATCCGATCCATGCAAGAACCCCCTGCAAAAGTCCTCTCTGAGCCTGCCTTGGTTATGCGATCTAGTCCCTGCAGCGTCCCTTAGTCTGCTATGACTTCGAGATTGACAGCTAAAAGACACTTGTTGTAGGTGGAAATCAGGCCTCAATTAGTCGGGAACTTGGTTTCGATAGGGCTGTTTGGTGATGCAGTCCACACAAGTTGGTGGCGGCGGGGTTGTCAGCTTCCTTCTGGGGCTGGCGGCTCTCTACCTTTCTTTGTCTCCGTGTCTGTCTCTCGCTGTCTTCTCCTAGCATAGGACCTAGCCGCTCGCCACATCCATCATGCTACCCCTGGGGCTGACCTCGAGATCGGGAATGGGAGGCCAGAGTTGTCGATATAGGCAATAAGATCGGCGCTCTGAGGCCGCGTCGGTAATACGACAAGGCCGAAACCCAACAATTCAACTTGTAAAAGGCGTTCATTGCACACGAACTTTATCCCTTTCGCTCGTTTCGCGACTATTTGCTTTGTATTTTTTCCTGTTGCATTCTGGGTAAGTTTTCACTTTTATCCCAGAGGCAAATATTGTTACGTATGTGAAACCTAAAACTTCGCGAAAAAATCAAAGCAAAAAAACTAGCTGACACAGAAGAAAGCAGATTGGAGCAGAAATTATTGCGTTCCCATTTGATTTTCTATGTGAGTCTAACTTTTCTGAGTTTCTAGAAAACTCAAATAGCAGTGAAAGTGAAAGAAGGTGCTTTCGAAGAAGTGAAATTTCGGGATAGTGAAAGCGACCAGACAAAAGTCCGCGGGCTTACAGGTCGAGTACAATTGCATTTTTATAATGCACTTCGAATCAGAGATAATTTATGGCAGTTATAAAAACCAAGCTTGCAAATATATCGGTGCTATAGTCAAAGTGATAGAAAATTACGGAAATTTTTTATGTTACCCAACGAATGAGTACTAGGAGAGGGAAGGTTCATTTGCTGGCAACAGTAAGAGTTAAAGCATAAATTTTTGCTTCTTATCTTTTATTGGAGAGCTATAAAAATATTTAGGTACTTCACTTGGAACCTCGTTCGAGATGTCACAGCCAAGAGCATCTGAAGTGATCCTTCTAGTGGTCCTTGGTCGCAGCGTTTGAAGAAGATATCGAAAAAAGTAAAAATTCCTCGGATCAATTTTTCATAATTTTCTCGCACATTTTAATTTAAACAATTCTGACGAGAAATTCTTTAATCCCTCAGTTAAAACGAAAAAAACTTAAGGCTTTCTTATTGGCTAGTGTTTATTCTATAAATGCTTGCCGAACATAGCGTATATGCATTTTTTGCTTCGATCTAAAATTTTTCTGCAGCTTGCCCTGTCATTAAGTAGAGGTGCCTAGAATGATGACTGGAGCTGCAATAATTTGCATTTTAAGCCTACGACCACTTGCTTTAGGTCTCAAGGTTCGCCTCAGCGTGATATCTGGGTGTGCCGAGAACACGACCGACCTGCCGCGCGTCAGCGGAGTTCGAGATGCTCGCACCTGCTCGGTGGAGTGTGCGCTGCGACCCGACTGCACCGCCGTGTTCAAGCGGGACGACGCCTGCTACCTTGCCAACGCCAGTCAGTTTGAGGCGCTGTGGAGGCCTCTGGACTGCGTCAGCGAGGTGAGTCAGCTTTAATAAAATTGTAGGAAAGGGCAGGGTTTTGTCCAAATACAAAAGTCACAACAACAACAACTTTTTCAAAGTGTAAAACTTTCAACCATCTACTACACTATTCTTCAAATCAAATAGAAAAGGTTTTGCACAACATAGGTGATTCTGGAAAGGCGAAAAAGCAACAGCAATACTCTGGAAGCAACAACCACTCCGACTACTGCTGGTGAAGCCACAACCACTCCAACTACTGCTGGTGAAGCCACAACCACTCCGACTACTGCTGGTGAAGCCACAGCCACTCCGACTACTGCTGGTGATGCGACAACCACTCCGACTACTGCTGGTGAAGCCACAACCACTCCGACTACTGCTGGTGAAGCCACAACCACTCCGACTACTGCTGGTGATGCGACAACCACTCCGACTACTGCTGGTGAAGCTACAACCAGTCTGACTACTGCTGGTGAAGCTACAACCACTCCGACTACTGCTGGTGAAGCCACAACCACTCCGACTACTGCTGGTGAAGCCACAACCACTCCGACTACTGCTGGTGAAGCCACAGCCACTCCGACTACTGCTGGTGAAGCCACAACCACTCCGACTACTGCTGGTGAAGCCACAGCCACTCCGACTACTGCTGGTGATGCGACAACCACTCCGACTACTGCTGGTGAAGCCACAACCACTCCGACTACTGCTGGTGAAGCCACAACCACTCCGACTACTGCTGGTGAAGCCACAGCCACTCCAACTACTGCTGGTGAAGCCACAACCACTCCAACTACTGCTGGTGAAGCCACAGCCACTCCGACTACTGCTGGTGATGCGACAACCACTCCGACTACTGCTGGTGAAGCCACAACCACTCCGACTACTGCTGGTGAAGCCACAACCACTCCGACTACTGCTGGTGAAGTCACACCCACTCCGACTACTGCTGGTGAAGCCACAACCACTCCGACTACTGCTGGTGAAGCTACAACCAGTCCGACTACTGCTGGTGAAGCTACAACCACTCCGACTACTGCTGGTGAAGCCACAACCACTCCGACTACTGCTGGTGAAGCCACAACCACTCCGACTACTGCTGGTGAAGCCACAGCCACTCCGACTACTGCTGGTGAAGCCACAACCACTCCGACTACTGCTGGTGAAGCCACAGCCACTCCGACTACTGCTGGTGATGCGACAACCACTCCGACTACTGCTGGTGATGCGACAACCACTCCGACTACTGCTGGTGAAGCCACAACCACTCCGACTACTGCTGGTGAAGCCACAGCCACTCCAACTACTGCTGGTGAAGCCACAACCACTCCAACTACTGCTGGTGAAGCCACAGCCACTCCGACTACTGCTGGTGATGCGACAACCACTCCGACTACTGCTGGTGAAGCCACAACCACTCCGACTACTGCTGGTGAAGCCACAACCACTCCGACTACTGCTGGTGAAGTCACACCCACTCCGACTACTGCTGGTGAAGCCACAACCACTCCGACTACTGCTGGTGAAGCCACAACCACTCCGACTACTGCTAGTGAAGTCACACCCACTCCGACTACTGCTGGTGAAGCCACAACTACTCCGACTACTGCTGGTGAAGTCACACCCACTCCGACTACTGCTGGTGAAGCCACAACTGCTCCTACTGACGGTGAAGCTTAAACCTTGGCAACTTCTAAGGCTGCCATAACTAATTTGAATCAGCTTCACACTGTGGGCCCAAACGCTTGTTCTTACGACGGTTGGCCTTGTACATCAGACTACATGCGGGACTGTGCAAGCGAAGCTAATTATTTGCAGTGCGAACATCTCAAGTACATCCAAAGGAGTTGCCCAGCGAATACTAAGTGGTCTGATGAATCGAGAGTGTGCATAAATAAGTGACATGAAGAAAATTTGAGGCTTCTTTTAGTTTTACACTATAGTTCCGATCACTTAATTTTGTAGCGATACAGCACAAAAACAAATGGGAAATATTTGTACGTCAGGCTTTTTGCCACTCGGCTGAATATCTAAATCTAATGTAAGGTAAATAAGCTTATTTCCCGATTGTGCAGTTTTGAAGTCTTGACAAGATGCTCGTACTATAATTAACAATTCTGATTAAACCCCTTTATTTTGTAAAATCTCCCTGCACAAATTGTTTTAATATTCCTGAAATTCTATGCCCTGTTTAAACATCTGTATTTTGTAGCCCAAAGCCAGTCTTTTTTGTGGTTTGTTGGAAATGGCATGCAAATCTTTGCTTAAAATCGTAAAAATGCACCATGCAGTGCCAGTGACAAAGAAACATTTCGCTCTTCATTTTACAGCAAAATAAAAGTTTAACTGGAAAATCAAATCCAGAATCGTCAAGACAGTAATATTTTTTCCCAAAGAAACATTCTTATTATGTATTTTTTCTGTATCTCACTGGTTTAAATTTATAAATTGAAACGCGCAAATATGTACTAAGATTGAGGCATTGAGATACTCTGATGTCTGATACCGAGCTTCCTCTCTCCTTACTGCATGTATATTTATTGTTTTTATTGTAACCATAAACGGCCCTCCACCCGGCCTGTTTTCCGTTGCTTGTTCTGTCCTGGCACCCTCTGACTGCGAACCTTTCACTGAGTCCCTCTCCTCGCTACTCATCTCTACTCTATGGGAAGAGCCCTTAAATGAGGCTGAGCCCTTAGTCACTTATTTTATTGTGGAAAAAGAAGTCGTCTAGGTTTGACACAGTAATCAAGAACAAGAAGCAACAACGTTCGACTAAAAAGTGCATAAAAACCGGAGCAGATGTGATGAAAGCCGAGTAATCTTAGTGCCGCAACTTACTGAGCAGGGTTGATTATATTGGTGAAATCTATTTAATTTAGTTACGGAAATCATCAGGGTTGATAAGGTGGGGCGAGTAGCTCGGCGGTCTAGCGCGTCTGCCTTGTGTGCCACTGGTCCAGGTTCGACCCCGCGCTGTAGGTTGGCTATTTTCCCTAGCGCGGTTTCGTGTGCAGGGTCACATTAATTTGGGGCCTTGTGCACGAATTGGTTGGGCTATATGGGCCAGTTGTGCAATTTACGCCCATGAGGGCAACCCCCCAGGCATAGAAAGTGTACATTCCTGGAACCGCCGCTTGTACTCGTACACCCTATGTGAGTGCGTGACTGGGTGCCAGCCTGTGTGTGTGTCTACCTCTGCCTGCATACCGTATTTAGTGTAACTGAACGCGCTTCAGGACTCAGCGCAATGGACAGTCATGCCCAGTCGCTGGTTGTGGGACGATGTCGCTTTAAGCGTCAAAGTGCACACAGCCCTGCTGCAGATTTTGCTTTTTTTAGCAGGGGTGATAAGACCTGAATATTTCGAATCAAAGACCAAACAGCAGCTGTCCCACTGGACATCCAGAAGTGGCACTCCACCTTTAAATATTTGTAGATGCTTTACAGACAGCCTGAAGATAGCAAACCAATCAAAGAAACTGCTATTTTTTTCACAGGTGAGCTATCATTCTTGGCTGAGAACTATGAATGAATTCTGCGACAATAGTACACCGCATTTTAATGCTCGTTAGTTCAAGTTTAACTCTTTTAATTTTCTAAGCGTTGGACAGGTCTGGCGAACAAAAAATCTCGAATGGTACTCGTACAAGCTGTCATTTTTTTCAACTGGGATAAGTAGAATTACCTTTATTTTTGTGCACAAAAAGGCTTCACAGAAGCCTAAAAAATCTAACGAAAAGTTAAAGCTGCAGGAGAGAGCTCAAGCGGATTAAATTAACGGCTGGCTGGTTTTGCCTGTAAAGCATTTGCTTCGGCTTTCTTTG
The DNA here is from genome assembly GCA_950096795.1 of Macrostomum cliftonense. Classification (NCBI taxonomy): domain Eukaryota; kingdom Metazoa; phylum Platyhelminthes; family Macrostomidae; genus Macrostomum; species Macrostomum cliftonense. Next base: position 747,447 of record CATNEM010000170.1, read on the forward strand.
AAAATAAAATGCCAGGCACTCAGAATTTAGAGACAAAAAAGTGCCACAGGCCAAGAAAGCCTAGGTTTTAAATAGGCTTAGCGATGGTTTTCAGTTCGATAAATACGATTTTTTTCGGAAATTCGCAAACTGGGAGCTGGGATAAAAGATTGTCAGACTATAGCTTTCGAAATCCATCCCTCTGGAAATGTTTGCCTTGCTAACAGAGTTGACAAGTCAGAAAGCCGTCGCTAACTGGACGGGAGGCCGTCCAGAGTGACATGTTCACATCCACTATAGCTGCTCCAGTGCTTAATAACAATTTTTTTGTTATAAATGCATGGAAAAAATTAAGAAATAAGTTTCCAGCAGTTGCTGAGACTAGGAAATAGATAAAGTAACAAATATCAAAATGTTTAATAACTTAGCGGTTCACATTACGACATCAAGATAATTTACTGAATAGCCAAGTTTTGCACTTAATTAATCCACAAATACTACTTATCTCAACCCAAGTCAAGATAAAATTTATAAAAATATTTTGTTCTTAAATCAACCAGCATAGTAAAGATCTAGCTCGTATAGTTCTTCCCTGATAACTTTTTAAAGAAACTTTTTGTCAAAGTTCGTGAAAGTCTAACAAAGAAGTTCACAGATGGTGAACTTGCAACTAGTACGATTTCAAGCTTGCCGATAGATTGCTTCTGGAAGGAAAGCCCAGCAAAAATTTCTAACCAAAAGGCAATTGTATTTTTTCGTGATCAAACAGTGTGATACGAGTATCTCGTATCCTACACCTGTTGGTTTTGCAGCTAATTATTTAACTCTTGTTTGTTCATAAGGACTGGGCTAGATAATTCTGGGAATATAGCTTTCAAATTGGATTTGTAGCAGACAGCAGAAAAGTATGAGAAACTTTAATTTGGTCTTTTTTGAGAATGGTGTACTCAGAAAAATTATACGAAACATAAAGTAGAAACTTTTATCTGAATAAGCATCGATTTAAATTTTCGCCTTTCTATCTGCTTCAAATGGACGAAAAAAGAAGACATTTGAGAATTGGTGCCACATCTTTCTAGGATACGCTGGTAACTCAGCATTTGAGTTTGTTGAACAAAAGAATGCCTGCTTGAAGCACAAGGCCAGGAAGAGGATATGGAAGAGAAAAGGTAAAAACTCCCGATTTAGCTGGAGCTCAGGAAAGCGTGAAGCGGCAGTTCTTGTGCTGAAAAGTGTAAATTTGGCGAGGGCACAATTCTAAACGGAAAATTTGGCTGAAAAGGCTATTTTAAGGAAAATTTCCAAAAATATTGGTTATCTCCGTCACGATTTCGTCTCTTTTTTGTGTCCTCACTGTTTCTCAACAAAAATAGCTTTTCGCTTTTTTATTTCAATAAAAACTTTACTAGCAAATTTTCGCTACGTTTCATTTTATTTCTTTCTTTTATATTTTCTTCCAAGTACTTCGAAGTATATTTTAAAAAAAGCAAAAATCTGTTAATCCTAATAATAAAAAGTAATTTGAATTATCTTTATCTTTGTCAAAGTTTCTTTGGTTTGTTTTAATGCTGTAATGAAACCTAGCATGTTTGTATTGAGCTGCGCTGATATTAAGAGTAACTTCATGTTTATTTTTCAATGATCTTCTCATGTAGAGAATAAATTCGATGAATCTAAAACAAAATTATAACTAGAGACTGATTAAATTAGTTCTTTTACTTAGACATCTTACAAATCAGAAAGAATTATTGTAGACGGAAAGGTAGATAAGAAACGCCCAAACTGCTAGACGCTCGCTTATTGGCTGATGATTTTTCCATAAATGCTTCTGGTAGCTAAATTATTTCTTTTGCTTCGCTCTGAATTTTGCTTGCGGCCTAAACAGTAAAAATGTCGATCAAAATAACGACAGGAGCTGCGATCCTCTGCCTACTGAGGTTGCTTACCTCCGCTTTTGGCCTCAAGATTCGCCTCAGCGTGATCTCCGGGTGTGCCGAGAACACGACAGTCCTGTCGCGGATCAACGGAGTTCGAGATGCTCGGGTCTGCTCGGTGGAGTGCGCGCTGCGACCTGACTGCACCGCCGTCTTCAAGCGGGGTGACGCCTGCTACCTGGCCAACGCAAGTCAGTTTGAGGCGCTGTGGAGGCCTCTGGACTGCGTCAGCGAGGTGGGTCAAGTGCAAGTGAAGTAGATAAGACAGCCCCTTGAAGGTATTTTTTTCAAAGGCGCAGATCACAACTTTTTAAGCAAGAATTCAAAAAGCTCTTTATGCATTTTTATGCCGATCAATCGCCAGGTCATTATGGAAAGAAAAAACAATATTTGCACGACTCGTGACGCCACAGCAACTTTGGCATTCGTCAGCGAACGCTCAACCACTCCGACTACTGCTGGTAAAGCCACAACCACTCCGACTACTGCTGGTGAAGCCACAACCACTCCGACTACTGCTGGTGAAGCCACAACCACTCCGACTACTGCTGGTGAAGCCACAGCCACTCCGACTACTGCTGGTGAAGCCACAACCGCTCCGACTACTGCTGGTGAAGCCACAACCACTCCGACTACTGCTGGTGAAGCCACAACCACTCCGACTACTGCTGGTGAAGCCACAACCACTCCGACTACTGCTGGTGAAGCCACAACCACTCCAGCTACGGCTGGTGAAGCCACAACCACTCCAACTACTTTTGGGGAAACGACAACTACATTGAATCAGCTATCAACAACCAGGCCGACCTCTTGCTCTTCTTCCGGACAGCCTTGCACAACAAACTATATGCGGGATTGCGGTAGTGATGTCCATTTCTTGCAATGCGTCCATGGAAGCTACCAAAAAATGTTCTGTGCGCCCGGAACCAGCTGGTCTACTGGAACATGTACTGGGTAATCCAAAAATAATTAGCTTCAGGATGCGCAATTCTGAATTTCTGATTGTTTTAATCAATTGATATGCTGAAGAATTTTACTGGGGCCTTATTCAATGTTCAAAGTAAATTTAAATGGATTGAATTACGCTCGTAGTCGCTGTCTTAAATAAACTATGCAAAAATAAATGCGTGTCCTTTTGACACTACAGTGCCGTTTTAGTTGACGTAACATAGTTTACATACGAGCGTAGCAATGATACGCTCGTATTAATAAGCCATGGTAATGGATTGTGCTTATTGCGGTATATTTTGAATTAAGCTGTCTAACAAATGTTGCAATTTTATTGAAAATTCTCTATACTAATGATAACATTTATTTTCGTGGCTACGAGTTAGTTAGCTACAATAGTTTTGTAGCTAATGATTTCGCGGGCCGCACGGCCACTAGAATCGTCAGTGTTTGCCTGTGAATTTAGTCTATGGCATTCTTCAATAAGAGTAAATGAATGGCAGGAATGATTTAGACGCGGCAGGAATGCACTCCGTGCCCGCTACTTTCGTCTATGGCTCATGTTTGTGGCGCCCTTGAAATTATGAGACAACACAGCTCTGTCTATGGATTTGAGGGTCGAAATGAGTGAAATTCGAGGTCTCAAATCCATAGACAGAACAATTAGTTGTATGTTAATTTGCTTCGTTCGAATCCGGGTTATGTATGTATTTGTCTATGGCTCAAACCACGAATATCTCCACCCACCTAAACGTTAACGCTTCGCGCGCTAGGGTTTCAATTTTGCTGAGCGTAATGTAGCTGACTCCTCTCGACATTAACAAGCTTTGTGAAGAGAAAAAATAACGCATGACTCCTGCTTTTTTGGAACAGTCCCTTTCTTTTCTAAAAGTTTCCGCGGTATCAGCTCCTTTGGCTTTAAAACCTTAATTTTGCCCAATCCCACTATTGGCAAATATATATATATATATATGCATATATGTTCTTTGATATGGTGCTCTATTTTCGATTGTTTTCCACACGTTCATTTTTTATCAATATTTTGCCGATTGATGGAGAAAGGCAGACATGGCAACAGTGTTAACTGTCGCGGCCTTTTAGGATTCTGGGACTACTATAAACATACATTCTGTTCTTTTCGCCAGTTGCATGTAAATTACTCAGTTATTTACAAGTCTGAGTCGATATAGTAGGCGGCGAGTGGCTTGGCGGTCTAGCGCGTCTGCCTTGTGTGCCACTGGTCCAGGTTCGACCCTGCGTTGTAGGTTGGCTATTTTCCCTAGCGCGGTTTCGTGTGCAGGGTCACATTAATTTGGGGCCTTGTGCACGAATTGGTTGGGCTATGGGCCAGTTGTGCAATTTACGCCCATGAGGGCAAACCCCCAAGGCGTAGAGAGTGTACATTCCTAGAACCGCCGCTTTTACGCCCTATGTGAGTGCGTGACTGGGTGCCGGCCTGTGTGTGTCTATGCTTGCATACCGTATTTAGTGTGACTGAACGCGCTTCAGGAGTCAGCGCAATTGACAATCATGCCCAGTCGCTGGTTGTGGGACGATGTCGCTTCAAGCTTCAGAGTGCCTGCAGCCTTCCTGCAGATTTAGCTTAGCGATATGCAGTAAGGCTTGGCCTTAGAACCGTCTCACCAGCTTTTTAGCTCTTTGACTATCTTCGTCGAGATCTCGTTCAGCAGCCGCCATTTCAGCCTCAATGTTTGCCCATTCACGCATTTTACACATTTCAATCCTTATACAATCGATGGATTCGATGCTGACTCATTGCCTGCATCTTGGCATCCAATTTTAATAAGCCTGGAGCAAAAAACCTGGTAATTGCTATTAAAAAAGCAAAATGTGAAATCGTGAAACATCTGCTACTTCGTAGCTTTTAGCTTTTTTTTAATGGAAATATAAAAGCATGCTGAAAGTGACAATTAAAGCAATTTTTACGACGCAGGTACCTAAAAAACTCAAAGGAAATGGAGAAGGTTTTGGAGGCTGGAAGTGCGAGAATCAACTGCATCACTTTTGCCGATTGACGAGATATGTCTTATGTCCGGAAAGCCATTTCATTCCTTGTTACGTGCTCGCTTAAATCTACTTTCACTTTTTCGCAACATTAGCTGGGATCACTGTCCTCTCATGAATGGGAGCCACAGTGTTTTTAATGATCAGCTTGGAAACACGCTCTGATTGGCTGCAGACTTTTACATAAATTACTTTGCTCTGAAAATTTCAAATTCAACTCTTTCGCTTGAAATTTACCGCTAATGCTTACTGAAATCCCAGCAACAATGAGCAAAGTCGTGCTCATAAGCCTACTAAGCTTTTTGCACCTCTCCTCTTGCGTCACCGTTCGCCTGAGCGTGGTTTCCGGTTGTGTCGAGAACATGACAGACCTGCCAAAGATCAGCGGAGCTCGAGACGCTCGCACCTGCTCGGTGGAGTGCGCGATGCGACCCGACTGCACCGCCGTGTTCAAGCGGGACGACGCCTGCTACCTGGCCAACGCCAGTCAGTTTGAGGCGCTGTGGAGGCCTCTGGACTGCGTCAGCGAGGTGAGTCAGATATTACAATGTATCATTCCTAATCACCTTTTACGAGCGTAATTGCAGTTTTTACTAACTCAATAATTAAAAGCTTCTTCAAAAAGAACTGAAAAAACCGTATGGTATTTGGTTTTTAGAGGACCAATCTCTTTCTACTTATGCAGCTACACCTAAAATCACACAGGTTAATCTGGAAAGAATAAAAAACTCTAGCGCTACCAGGACTTCTAATATTGACAACACAAGCTCTCCAACTACTGCTGGGCAAGTCACAACTACCGCTGGCCACGCTGTAATGACTCATGCTATAGCTATTGGTGCTAGTGAAGTTGCTGGCGAAGCCAAAACCACTCCGACTACTGCTGGTGAAGCCACAACCACTCCGACTACTGCTGGTGAAGCCAAAACCACTCCGACTACTGCTGGTGAAGCCACAACCACTCCGACTACTGCTGGTGAAGCCACACCCACTCCGACTACTGCTGGTGAAGCCACAGCCACTCCGACTACTGCTGGTGAAGCCACAGCCACTCCGACTACTGCTGATGAAGCCACAACCACTCCGACTACTGCTGGTGAAGCCACAACCACTCCGACTACTGCTGGTGAAGCCACAGCCACTCCGACTACTGCTGGTGAAGCCACAACCACTCCAACTACTGCTGGTGAAGCCACAACCACTCCGACTACTGCTGGTGAAGCCACAAGCAGCAATCCATGCGGAGTCAGCGATCAAGTTTGCGCTGTCGATGGCGAATACATGCGAGACTGCAGCAGCGATGTTCACTACTTGCAATGCGTCCACAGTAAATACATGCAGAGGCTGTGCGCACCTGCAACATACTGGTCGACCCGCACCTGTCCGTGACTGATTTTTTAATTTTAAACTATTTTAGTGAAAAGTGCAGTGATAATACGATAAAGCAAGATGAGACTTCATGATTGAGAAATGCAAGGATCACTAGAAGGCACTTTTGTTAGAAGTACGCAACACTTCACGCCATTCTTTTAACTATGAAGCATAGAATAAAACAAACGCAGAGCTGAGAAATTGACTAATCTACAACATTTTTTGCTTTTATGCTAGTAAATAGTTTTCTCTGTATAATTAGAAGAGAGTAAAAGTGATGTTTTCAATACAATTCAAACTATTTCACCCATGCGACTATTGATCTGCATTTAAAAAGTTCCTGAAGAAAGATATCTTTCATCGCATTTTCGACTTGAATCTTGGGAATTGAAAGACAATGTTAGGATACTGCAAGCAAACAATAGGTTGGTCTCAACGACAAGGCAGAGTTTAGGTAAAACTTTTCTTTACTTAAATTTGACGTGTGTGTCGAGAAACATTTAAGTGTATTTTAGGTAACCATTTTAGTTAGTCTTACTAAAAATTGATCTGATAATCGTAATTCTCATCTCTCTGTTTCTCATTTGATGCCATCGAATGAGAATTAATCATTCACAGAATTAAAGCTAAATACTTATCTCGCTACTATAAGTAGGGTATGAATACCTAAATAAAGATGTACATGTACATGTAGTAAAAAACAACTAGCTGTAATTTTGTCAGCAAATGTGTCAGACAAAGCGCAGTCATTGGCTGCCAATCCTTCTATATAATTCCATACAGGCAAGTTCTCTGCAGCCCAGTGACAATGGTAGGTGACAGTGGAATCAGACAGTGCCTTGGGGATTTGGTTTAGTGACAGTGGGATCAGACAGTGCCTTGAGGATTTGGTTTAGTGACAGTGGGATCAGACAGTGTCTTGGGGATTTGGCTAGGTGACAGTGGGATCAGACAGTGTCTTGGGGATTTGGCTAGGTGACAGTGGGATCATAGAGTTTTTTAGGATTTTGTGAGCTAATGATGGGATTTGAGGATCAAGACTACAGTTCCTATGTGCTACTTTACAGTGGCCTTACGTTTTGCATTGTTAGCAACCAGTAGAAGTGATTAAGACGAATTATCACGAATAGTTTCAAAGAATTAAGCGCTGCAAGTGACGTCCAATAATTAGCACGAAAAGCGGTCGCGGCCATTGAGAAACATATTGTATATTTATTATTGGTGAGACATAAATTACCTTTTTTTAAATAACCAATTGGTGGGCGCCGACAAAACCGCAGAACGGTAAAAAAATTCAAATACATACAAAACCGACAGACACTGCGGCCAAATGGAGTGGACAAAATCTAACGAAAATAAAATAACATACATATATGAGCTACGAGCTACCATTCAACAGACGCCAAAACTATAATTTTGACAATAACAATACGCATGATGCATTACCTACTAATTCTAATTATAGAAAAATAGACAAAATGATTTTCTACTGCTGTTTTACAATCTGGTCAAAAATGGATAGTTTAGTTGAATTTAAATTTGGTTAGAAATTCGTTTTGGTTTTGTTTTTTTATATTGCAAACAGACGAGATAAATAAATGAAAGTGAAAGTTAAGCTGCTAACTAACACACGTCTATTATTATAAATAACTTATTCAATGTTTAGAACATCGGGTAAGACTGTTTGACCTGTGGACAAAACAGCATTTTAAATTTCTCAAAATATGAATAAAAACAAGATTTATTTTAAAATTCCAACTGTTTATGGTTGTAAGCGAGAAAAAATATCTGATGAACAAAAGATTTTTCTTACACACTTAGATGAAATTTAGCAATCCACAAAGATTTCAACAAAATATTATAATGATCAATTCTATGCTAATAATGGTCGGAAATTTATGCTCAATGCAATCGAGCCTTAGCAAAGTGGTTTCTTTTTTCTTTAAAATAATGAATAAACAAAGCAATCGATTTAGCTGGAGCTCACAATAGAACAAATTTTAAATAAAATATATATATATATAAACAACCTAAAACGAAAGAAAAACAAACAAAATAACAAACAACAGACACACGAAAGACGAAATGTCATGGCAAAATGAACCTCGTAAGCAAAATTTGTTTGAAGAAAATAGAAAAAAAAACAATTGTTTTAGCGATGTGGCACCAGACAAAAACAGCTTGTAATTCACAAAGATGTTTGTTCCGAGTGGGTCGGGGCGCATCACAGCAAAAACCAACAAAAAATATTATAAGAGAAAACATTTTCACACAGTAGCTACACAGCTACAAGTCTGTTTTTTTATTTCGAAATTAAAGTACAAATTGAATTGGTCGCCGAGCTCACAGCGGGGACTCGGACCTGGCTAAACCCCTGTGCTGATTCTGCTTGGTGGCGCCCTCTTGCAAGTCCAAAAACTCCGACATCAAAGGCGGCACGAAGCGTGGATTAGACATGGTGGCCAGGTCGGCGAAATCTTTCTCTAAACCGCGCAGCTCAGCCAGCTGGGTCAACAGCTGGGGATAAACTTTGCGCGCGTGGGACACTGAGAATCGCGTGCGCAGCAGCCGCTCCAACAGCATGCAGTATTTCACCTGGGATTCTTCCACCTGCCGAGTTTGGGAAAATGGGAAATCAGACTCGTTAGTTGGGGATAAGACTTCCGACTCCAGGGGATTTCAGAGTCTTAGAGATTTCAGAGTCTAAGGGATTTCAGGGTCTTGGGGATTCCAGATTTTTAAAGATTTTAGAGAGTCTTGGAGAGTTCAGGGTCTAAGGGATTTCCGAGTCTTAGGGATTTTAGAGTCATGGAGATTTCGGAGTCTTTGGGATTTTAGAGTCTCGGGGATTTAGAGTCTTAGGCATTTAAGAGTCTTTGGGATTTTAGAGTCTTGGGGATTTCAGAGTCTTGGGGATTTCAGAATCTTGGGGATTTCAGAGTCTTGGGGATTTCAGGGTCTTAAGGATTTTAGAGTCTTGGGGATTTTAGAGTCATGAGGATTTTAATCTTGGGGATTTCAGAGTCTTGAGGATTTTAGTCTTAGGGATTTTAGAGTATTGAGGATTTTAGTCTTAGGGATTTTAAAGTCTTGGGGATTTCATAGTCTTTGGGATTTTAGAGTCTTGGGGATTTCAGAGTCTTGGAGAGTTCAGCGTCTAAAGGGTTTTCAGAGTCTTGGGGATTTCAGAGTGCGTCTTATAAATTCGGGTAGCTGGTAGTGGGATCACAGCCTGTCTTTGGGATAGGGAAAGGCGAAAGTGGGATAAGAATAATTCAAAGGGAT
>CATNEM010000171.1:0-132500 GCA_950096795.1 Macrostomum cliftonense
TTTTGCTATCCTCAGACAAATTAATAATCAGCTGCGTCTCTACAAATGATTGCGTCATCAACAGAATCTAATACAGACATTTAGTAATGACTCTGTGACGTAACACTGTCCAGCAAGCTACTCCATAAAACCCTTGTTCGTTACATGCGATAACACATTACCCTGCCTCTAATTCTGTGTTGGACAACTCCAAAGGATTCGAGCATTTTTTACTTCCCTTACTCGAGTCCCTGAGACCGCATAATTAATGCATGCGGATGCTGGAAAGCCAGTCGCTGGTTGAAAGAAATACGCGACACAGGCTACGTGTTGAATTATTCAAAACCAGCGCAAGGCTGCCTCATTCGATTCTCGCAGGGCCTCCAGCCAGCTTTTTGTAGAAGCAAGTCTTTCTGCTGTTGGACCCCCAAGCTTTGCTTCTTCTATCATCCATCACGGAGTGGATTTTTCATTTTATAACTGAACATGAGAATTGTAAGAAAGCAGTCAGTAAAATTCGTGATCAAAGTATGACTTTAGAATATTGTTTGAATTGCTTTGAATGAATATAATTTAGTCCAAATATCGAGTCCAGATCATCAGTGCAAAGAAGTCTCTTGAATTTCTCCAGAAATCAAACTAACTTTAGCTGTTTTTCTTGTTCACTGAGCTTTCTAACCAGTTACGCTCGTATGTACACTGCAGCCTTCTAACCTCTTGAGGTAACGGAACTATCGATCTTTTGGTGTACTTCTCTTTCCCATGTGTACATAGCCTTTTCTATCCCCATATGTACACTGAATTTCCTATCCGCATGTACATAGCCGTTTTTCATCCTTTCGTGTGCTTAGTCCTTTTTAATGCTTATGTGTACACTGGCTTTTCTCTCCTTTCATTTACACAGCATTTTCTGAGTCTTTCTGGACGATTTCTAGTTACAAAATAATTAGGATTTGCGTTGAAAATTAACGAAGCGAAAGCTCGCTTACGTTTATTGATGCGTAAAAAACAAAGTGGGCACCTCTGTCGCAACAATATAATCCGATACCCTTAATCTAATTAAATGCAATGAAATTTAGTAATTACGTTAATGTGTCGCAAAAAATATTCAGCAAAATTCATTCATTCCAATCGGTCCTCGATCATCAGAAAGTTACTTTTCAATGTACTTTTCCATCCATCTCACATCCAGCGTGAATTTTCACCTTATAGGTATCTCACCCTGTCAAGAGCACTCAATTTGATCTATCAATTGCCAATGGTGCATTTTAGAGTAGCAGACACTTTCTAAGCCACTTACGAGGGTATACCAAAGTTTCTATGCATTACCTTTTGAGCGTTACTGGTATGGGTTAGTGTCTCCCCAACTCCAAGCCTATTTACTTTCACGATCTGCTTCAGCGCATGGGACGACCAAAATTATTTTCCGCTAAAGTTCAAGTGGAATGAAATCACTCAAGCTCCTGTCTGTCGTCTCCTGGGTGTCTCAAATTGAAGCCGTGAGCTAGCAAGAAGCGACAGTAATCATGCCTAGGGGGGATAGAATCATCCATTCGATGAGCTTAACAAATAAAATTAAATTAGCTAGCAGTATTAAAAGCAGAAATTTCAATGCGTCTTTTTGATGGATAAATTCTATCGACACAATGCTACGGGGCTGTTCGGGTGAATCAAACCAAGGGTGAAACGCGAAACAAAGCGACAAATGCATCAAAAGCTTTGATAAAAAAAATCTGATGCCATTTTCAAGTTGAATTTCGCATAGAAAAGTCCAGCTTTAGTACGCGCTGATGAATGCAAGACTGGCTGCTGCTTCGCTGGTCAAGAGGGATTTGCTAAAAAGGCGAGGACACACAGGAGAGGGAGAGAATAGGCCGTGGTTTCTTCCGCAAATTCCTCAAAGGCTGCTTTCATCTTTCACGGCGTTCGTTTGTGCCTTTAAGGGCTGCATGTGGGTGGGTTTATGGCTCGATAATTAGTGACGGGATGGGTGTGTGTGGGCAAAGGGAAAGCCTATGATGGAGAAATAAGTGAAAAATGATGACCAACAATCCGAGCTATTCCGACAGGAAATGTTGGCTCGGCTGCAAGAAAAGGAAGAGAGCAAGTAACCGGTGTAGATTTTGTAGAGTTTTTTTAGCATACAGTGGCTAGGCTACTATCTATATAATCTATAAAATCTGAGTTAGATGAAATTTCTAAAATCAGAACATCCTAAAGTGTAGAGGGATTATTTTACAAGCGATATACCTAGTGTTCGAGCTTCCAGCCATGCGTGACATCTGGATCATATTCTTGATTTGAGCACCTCTTTCTTTTTAGCACGCATCGAAACAGATTGGAATATCAAGATGAAAAGGTGGGGGATGGAATGCTATGGAGATGCTGGTTGCCTTTTTCGTAACTCAACCCCTACCCCCGTTCAGTAAGGCTAGGCTAAAGTGAAGCAACTGACCACGAAATAGCTCCTCTTCTCACGTCTCTACTCAGCCCAGTGATCTTTTTCTCTCTCAATATCATGTCCCCAAGCTATATATCATTCCGTATCTTTCCATCTTAACCACGCGAACAGATTTGCCTGCACGAGTTTTCCCACATCCCTAAGGCATTCACTTAAGTGACGCTTCATAGACCAGTTCCGCTCGTCCAAGGGTCCTTACGTGCATTGTTTAGTGCTTTTTCAGGCCATCTTGTACTTATTTTGTACCTTATTTCGAACATTCTCCCATCATATTCTTACATTACGAGTATAGGCAATCAACATTCTGACAACTACGCATGCCGAACCTTATTTTGTCACTGTCTCAAGGGAGACAACTGGTCTTGATAGAGACAGAGTGTGCAGAGAATGTCCCCTGAATAGGATTGATGAAACTGGCCGCGCCACTATACGCTCGTATATTATCGAGGGACACAGCGAGATAGACAGAGTTCGAAATTAACAAGCCGAAATCAGCGCATCCGCGGGCGCATGTATTCATCAAACTAGCAAGTCCATAATAAGTACGGAAATTAAAAATAGTGATGGAAAAAGAAGATCTTGAAGCGGAGAGGCAGAACAGTTTGGCCCGCGAGCAAAGACATGATAGATGAGTACTCGAGGATGGACTAGATAATTAAACACAGCAGCTACCTAATGCAGTCACTTCCCGCTTGGGCGGTCCCTTTGGACCCCGTATTTTACTAGGCGAGGGAAACCGTATTTTTTGGGAGGGATAACGCGATTATTGGGGATTAGAAAGGTTTCCTTGTGTTTCACGCTCGACCGCACAGTTGCGCATAGAAAGATCCGGCTTGACCATTCGGCATTGAGTACTTCATTTAGTGCAGAGCATGAAAAGACAGTCGGAAACTACCCACTGCTTCTATTATTTAGTTCGAAGTCATTTCAACCTTAATAATTCGAATTGCTCAATTAAATCGCAATTGAGTTCAGTGAGTTAATCAACTTCTTCATAGTTCAAACTGAGGTCAATTGGTAATGAGGTGCTGATCGGCAGAAATTTCTAACTGGCAACATATCAGCGAGCGCAAATAGGAAAACTAGATTGGCCAAGCGACTTATGGGGCTTAATCCTGTGAATTGAAGTTTTCGGCCCCGCAAAGGGTGCAGGGAAAGGGAAGATAATATTGTATTAGGCAAAATTTTCAACAAAATACTATTAATGCTACTGAATTAAGCAGTAGTAAAGTGTTTTAATGTTTAAGCGGAGCAATGAGCTTAGTTTTGTGCTTCACACAGGTTTACGTTAAGTAATATATTTATGTTATATGCAAGCGTAATGGCTACCCTAACCATTCAAGACTGTGTTGACAATACCTGACAATACGCTCGTAGGACAATCAATTTCACCGCACATATATTCACTTATTAAGGCGTAAAATTCGACAAAAAAGCTCATAAAAGTGGCTTCGTTTTTAAGACCGTTGGTATGGACCATTTAGTGAAGTTAATTGGAAAAAAAATTAAATAAAAAATATCTTCTTCTTATCAGCCTTGTGAAGATTTCTGTAAAATGCCTAGTACTGTTGCGACAAGCACTACTCAGTTCAGTAGAGTGTGAAGCTCTTGTAGCTATCGTTCATAAATCGTGACAAGAACATATTCAATTTCGTCAAAGTGCAAATTTAACCAGGAGGAGATATATTTCCTTTTCCAATCTGGGGAGAGGGGAGATTTTTCAGTCGCGCCTCTCCACCCCCCCCCTCGAAGAACAAGGCCCGCTAATGAGATAGCAGCTGGGGCTCAGCCAACCTGTCTAGCGTGATTGATTTCGGGCTTTTTTTAAGAAATTCATTTTTTTCGCTAGGTAAGAAAGACATGCGCGCGGCAGCAGCGGCAAATGAGATTCGCGGCCTACTATCTGGTTTTTTAAAATCATCAAAACCAGATTGAAAAATCCTTCGAGACTAATGAGATATCGTTCGAGTTAATCTCGAAGCATCAGCTGCTCCAGATGATGGACTGCCCTGGGGATGGTTCCCTTTCGAATTAATAAGATTCTGCCATGCGGAACCTTGCGCGATGAAGACCCGATAATAAATTTTTTTTCTGTCAGGAAATTGGCCCCGCTAAGAGATACTTAAACTTTTGATGACACTTTATTAGTTAGTTGAGCTTTTATTAGTTGATTTCCAATAAGCTTAACGCCCTATTCGCTTGATCAGACACTGATATCTCCTGACTTGGACAGACTGCGACCCGAGGGTTTTCCTATGAGCATATGAGACGTCGAGAGAAGACTCGTTGGGAGATTCCAGTGTAGACCCTCCTCCACTCTCAATCCAACCCTCGCTAAAGTCCTCTTCCTCCTCTAGGGAACAACATCAATTCCCTCCTCAGCTGTGCGCCAAAAGCCTCCTCTTCAACTTTCCCTTCTGTGTCTCCCTGGCCCTTCATCGTGCCACCAAGGCCACAGAGAGGCTTGGCTGTCGAAGAATGTAATTTGATTATGCCCCGAAGGCAGGGCTGGATCGTCAAGCTTTTTCCTGTCTTTCTCTCGCTGCTCTGGCCCGTTCTGTGTTTTTTTTACCATATGCTTTTCGTCTCTCCATACGTGTTTTTCATTAGCAGCAAGTAAGGAGGTCCCCCTATGCTAGTAGTCTGAGTATGTTTTTACGGAGTGCTTTGAGTTATAGGGAGTGGGGATTTTGAGGGGGAGGCGATAGTTTAGTAATGGCGCGCTCAAAAATAGGATGAAATCCTCTTGTACGAGCATATTTTTAATAATCAAATTTTCTGTCAAGAATATCTTCGTCCCTTTTTGGACAGGCAGATTATCTTCAATACATCAAAACTCTTGCCTTCCTGGATGTCCTTACTAGTTAAGCTGACTCGTTTGAAGTTTTTTGAGGTCAGCTTTTAGTCAATTAAGCACACAGAAAATGGGATATAAAATAACAGGACCTGCTGGTGTTTATCTTAACGTCTTTTCAGCACCACGTCACTCATTCGCATCCTGGTGGCTTTGCCTTAGCAATCTGAGGCAGAAATTCAGTTGAAGCCTCCAAAAATCGACCGACCAATGAGAATCGCCTGCCACTATACTTTGCGCTAAATCAAACCCAGTACTGCACTGTACAGTCAAATAGGGAAGAGCACCTCACAATCCGCACCTCCCCACCTTCGTTTTCGTTTCCCACTTTTCTTTAACTTCCCCAAGCCAGCCGGACTCAAATCCTCATTCTAATCCCATCGACTACGAGCAGAAAGGATTTCGTATCAGATTTTTCAGCCGTTCCCCCTATAAACACGGCCTCCGTTGCGTGCTGGTAATATAGATTCACTTGAACAAGTGCTCAGAACTCGGCACGCAAGCAGCACTCAATAAACTTAGGCTTTGTATTTACGAATAATTGCCGAGTAAAATAAACAGGAGCTTAAAGCGCAATAACAAGACGAAGAAGCGATGCATTCCGCTGCGATGTTGGACCGGGAGAAGCCACCGGCTACTGGGCCGCTGAGTGATCCTGGTGAGTGAACGACAGCTAGCTTGCCTAAACGAGGATTCTTTCTCTGGTTTTATGTCGCTCACCAGAAGCAACAACATCCGGACTGTTGTAAGTCAGGCGCACGAATTCGTCTTCCAAAAAAGCAGAGCCGCTAATCCTCAGCGGGCGGTCTCTTTATCGTCTTTCTCTCCGTTTTTTTTCTCTGAAGCGGGGACAGGTATCGTCCAGAATTGGTGACAGACAGATGCGTGTTCAGTGGTAGTTTTTTGCGTCTTTCTTGCGGCTGTGGGGCAATTGCTCTGCTATAAAAGCACACAGCTACTTAAGTCCGGCTTCGCTTTAGAGTTTGAAGCTTCTCACAGTTTGATAATAAGCTTTGCGAATTTGAGTGTTATTGATCAACAGCAAGATCCTGGAATCTACGAGTTCGGACAATCCTTTGACAACCGGCAGACCCGTGCTGCATCTGCAGCCGCCGCCGCACACTCTGTTAGATAATTATCGAGCTAATAAGGGCTGTGTCAGATGCTGCACAGCTCTGCTGCTTGGCTGCGGCAGCAGTGGTAGCGGCGGCGAGGCAGAATGCAGAGACTTTGAAGATCTTGGCGTTGCAGGAATCGCTGGTTGTTCAGCAGTCAGTGTTACTATCAAGGGTGAGACTGTAATCTGAGTCCAACCTATCTGAGCAAGTCGCAAAAAGCCAAGGCATTCTAAATTTCCATTTAGGACTCGTTTGATTGCTACTTGAGTGTCTTTAATTCTAATCTCAACAAGGCTGGCAACTTTCAATTCATATTCGATCGAGCTAAAGCAGCTGATTTCAAATTGGTTACTTCCGGGAACTACTTATTCGTTCAATCATGGGCACTGCAAAGTGCAGGCAAATATTTGCATTATTGTCACACAAGAGTAGACAGATATGCATGTGAGCAGTCTCAAGAAAAAGTCTTGAGCATATGCGCCGTATGAACCAGTGTCGGTCGAGAGAAGAAAAAGCAGAAATAGAACGAGAGAAAGAGGGTTGATCAAATTTCTTCTTAGTTTCGATCGCATTCGCGGCAAGACCGCCGCCAGGTTTCCAGCCCTTGCACCAACAATCTCTACAATCGTCCACTCAAGTCTTGAGTTGAGAAAAGTTGCTCTTTCTTCCCGCCTGTAGTCTTGCCTATCTTTCTTTTTTTAGTCTCTTTTCAGCATTTTCTTGGCTGGGGCCAAAAAAAGAAGGTCGAAGGCCGGCCTGACGACTCTTGAATTCCCAAGGCACCGCTAGAGCCCCGCCTCGAAGCCCAGGCAGGCCATCCTACTCTCTAGCGGTTCCGCCGTCACTCGCACAAACGACCGCCCGCCCTCCTCTATAACTCTACACGTCCCCAGCTCGAGGGCAAGTCTCTGGCAGTCGCAATCATTTAATGAAAAAAAAGTACCGATCCCTCTCTGTCCGTCTCACGTCCGCCTTGATGCCGCCTCAATGCGCGGTCCGATTCAATCTCTCCCCTTTATCCTTTTCATCGCTTCCTCTTGCCATATTCCTAGTTTTTTTTACCCCATTCAATCCAGAAATCTCTGCGCCAGGGAGTCTGTCTCTCTCTATCTCGTCTAGCCGTTTCCCAATTTTTTTCCCTATCGCTTGCCCCCTCAGCTGCAAATTCCCAAAGGGGTAAGCCGAGCAGGTTTTGCGGCAATAGAAGAGTCGTCGAAAGGTAGCGAATATATATTTTTTATACGACTCCCGCTCTATCTGTCCCGCTTTCTTACCCTTCCGGTCTATACGTAGATATCCAAAGCCTCCTCAAATACTAGAAAAGCCTTTGAAAGAGCATACAGAAGGAGAAAAAGTAGCAATTTTTATTTGGCCATGATTAGAGTCTAGCTATCTGACTAGAATAGGTTAAGGCTACGAAGACAGTATCAAATCTACCATCGACATGTACTTTTATATCATCGTTGATTGCGTTTCACCTAGCAAATAGCGCCGAACAAAAACAGGTCCAGCAACGGTTAGAGTCTGTTCCTAAATCTGTTTACTAACTGGCTATTAACTTGTGACTGGATAAAAAAATTCAGCTTGACTGATAATCATAAAAAAAGGAGGCAAAAATGACATGACGATGGCTGCTCTAATGGGGGACACTGGCGGGCCCAGTGATTCCAGGTTTGGATTCGCTTCACTGGGCTGACTGGCTGAATAGCGCCAGTACAATTTCAATTCTGAGGAAATTTCCGCTGATAGGCACATCTTCTGCTTTTTCTTCTTTGGCAAGGGAGTGGCAATAAAAAGGGAGAGAGAGAGAGAGGGGGGAGTTAGAAAACCTTACACGCAGGATTCTGCTGATGACGCGCTGACAAGACGACAACCTTACGCAGCCTCTCCTGGGTCTTTTCGTCTTTCCAGGAATCTTACTTTTATCTGGGACGAAAGCCAAAGGCAGTCAATTGTGGGGTCACCGTTAACTCTTTTTATGTTTCGCTCCAACTTCTAATGAGGAGATAAAAATTTAACGGTTCTCTCCCAGCTTCGTTCCCGATGTCGTCGACAGAAAGAACACCTGAAAAACTGAAAAAGATGCGCCGTTGCGTTATGAAAGTTTGTAGATTCCGTCGAATAGTTAAACCGAGTATTTTTTTAGCAAACTGCCGGGCCAAAGGTAAAACAAATTTGTAGAGACGAGGAGCGTGTCGGCTGTTTGGGGCGTCCTTGCTGTACTGAGGGACTCTCGTTAATCAAGTCGCTTGTTCCGCTTGTCGATTCCAGCATCCCGAACGCATTTCTTCTCGTTTGATTTATTATGCCAGCCTTGAAGAAGCCGCCTTGGCAGCTGAGGGGCATCCGTTTTCGTCTTACGGTTTTTCTCCGTTTTAACAGAGCAAAATAATACAGATCGGTTTTTGAGTGGGAAAATGTAAAAAAAAATTAGTTTTTTTCGATCGAGTTAACAGACTCTTCTTTAATTGACCAACAAATTCATTTCAAGCTGAACGCTTTATCATCAGAGGGGGCAGGTCATCTATCTTCTGAAACAAACGTAGCCCTTTTGCCAAATTATATCTTTGGTAGCAAAGATCATAAAGTATTTACATCGAAGACTACATGTTTACTTGTAGTTTTGTTTTCGTTTCTAACCGTATCACAGGCCTTAACAGAAAAATGATTAGAAATGTTATACTGCTACCATTGCTTATTGACTCTGCTCCCATCAAAAAACATCCTGGCTGCAGATATCAATTTGGTAGCTTTTCAAGCCATTTTTCCAAGATATTCTTTTCTACAAGCATTTAAGCTAAAAATATCAGCACGATGAGTTTTGGCCACAAGAACGGGAAGCCTCATAGGAGTAACTACTCACGTGATTGCTTCACAATAAGTTGACGAGGCGCATATATACAGCTTCATTGTTAAACCTGGCATTCTTCAAAATTCTCAAGCGTTTTTATCCTTTCAAAAAGGCACTTCAAAAAAAGAAGAAAATTATGTTTCAATGAAAGGATTAACCGCTAAACACCGCTAAAACCTCCGTCACTGCAGGTCAACAACGCGACAGCAAAGGCATGGGATTCTGCGGAGCTGTTTTGCTGTTCCTGTCCTACACACTTATCTTCGCCACGTTCCCATTCTCGCTGTGTCTCTGCATCAAGGTATGAGTGGCCATTGTGTTTTGTAGTAAAGAATGACATTAAAACGTCGCGTCCCATAAACAGGCGTCTGACAATACTGCCTTATATACTTAATAATCTCATGTTCTAAAAACGTAAATAAACATTTCCAGGTGGTTGCCGAATACGAACGAACTGTAATCTTTCGTCTCGGACGCATCCTTGAAGGCGGAGCCAAAGGTCCTGGTCTATTCTTTATTGTACCCTGCATGGATATGATACGCAAGGTGGACCTTCGCACCGTTACCTTTGATGTGCCGCCGCAGGAGGTAATCAGGCTTAACGGGGTAGATGCACTTTTATCCAGAAATTAAACCACGTTTAACTCAAGTCATTGTAAAAATCGAAGATTTTTAAGCGAAACATACTCAAAACTATACACGAAGCACACTTCTCACAGGAGTATCAGACAGCCAATATTTAACTAAGGGAAGGCCCAAAAGTGGCACATTTCTAAAATAGCTTGAAATCCTTGAATTGCAGTGGACACATGTCTAATACTGTTCTGAAGTTCCTTGTTTAACACAGTGAAGACATAATTCTGATAATCAAGCTGAGCTTAAGACACGCAACTTACAGCGTCAAATACCAATGGCGAAAATATTTTCAAGATAAAGTGTCAAGTATCGAAGGATTCTCAGACGAAATAATTGACGCTTAAAATTGCGAGTCAAGTAGGAGCTGAGGGAGCAGTGCAAGTGAAATAAAACGTCTCCCTCTAATCCTTTCCTCTCGATCGCACTCGACAGCATTAAGTCACCCTGAGGCGTCGAACTGAAGAGTAAGTGAGGGAGGAAAATGGTCTGAGCCTCGCAAAATCTCTTAGCAGTCCGATGTCTCTCTTTCTTCCCAGACGTAACGTGACGAGAAAGAAAAATAGCGGGCGCGCAAAGAGACCGGGAAAAAGAAGTGATGGTGGTTGGGGGGGGGGGGCGGGGAGAAAGAGGGATAGAGCAAAGCAATCGAGTAGAAGAGGAAATTACGAACGGAACGAGACTGGAAGATCCCGGTATAGACGGCCTATAGGAGGGAATCGGTGCAAAAGAGCCGCTGGCTTGATGGAGACTGGGAACTAGGGAGGGAGGCAGAGAGAGAGAGAGAGAGAGCAAAAGGAAATGGAAGGAGGAGTTTCTACGACCAAAAAGAGCCTGCATGACCGACTGAGCTCTCGGCGGGGTAGTGTGTGCGCGCGTGTGAACCAGTCCGAGAAAAAAGCAGCCCGACTAGGGGACTGTCTCGCAGTGCGTGCAGTTTCGAACTCGAAATTTGATTTACTTGATTGGATGCCGCTCTCTCAGGCTGGCCCGGCTAGCTGGAAATCGAGGGCGAAATGGGAGAATAAATTGCGCCAGTCAAAACATCCTCAGTTGAACTGTTTCTCATCGGATTTTTCTCTTCTAGTAGTTGAATCTTCTGTCATCATTAATTTTTTGATAAATTGTACGATAAATACGCGTCTAGGTTAAATTTTGGGAGTGTCTCAAACAAATATAGGAATATTGCTCTGATTATCATCGCATTGACGGGCCTTGAAATGTGTCGATAGTGTAATGCCAAAAAGCTAAATCTGCTGGAGGGCTGCAGGCACTTTGACGCTTGAAGCGACATCGTCCCACAAGCAGTGACGGGGCATGACTGTCCATTGCGCTGACTCCTGAAGCGCGTTCAGTCACACTAAATACGAGCTACGGTATAACAGGCATAGAAACACACAGGCCGGCACCCAGTCACGCACTCACATAGGGTGTACAAACCTATATTTCCAACAGTGTACACTCTCTATGCCTTGGGGGTTGCCCTCATCGGCATAAATTGCGCAACTGGCCCATAGCCCAACCAATTCGTACACAAGGTTCCAAATTAATGTGACCCTGCACACGAAACCGCGCTAAGGAAAATAGCAACCTACAACTCGGGGTTGAACCTGGACCAGTGGCACACAAGGCAGACGCGCTAGACCGCCGAGCCACTCGCCCCTTAACCTTGTCACGTTGGTTTAATATCCAGTTATGATTGACGTGACAGTGTAATTCAGTTGCAGTTTACGTAAATCTCCTAGGTTCTGACGAAAGATTCCGTGACCGTGGCGGTCGATGCAGTCGTGTACTATCGCATCTACAATCCGGTAATCGCTGTCACCAACGTTGAAGACGCCGACAGATCAACCCGACTGTTGGCTGCCACCACCCTGCGCAACGTACTGGGCACTAAGAATCTGTCCGAGATCCTGTCTGAGCGAGAGAGCATCAGCAATATGATGCAGGTAAGGTTGCATTTACACTTTCATAATCTCACTATTTATAGTCTGCTTGTTCTCGAACAGGTACAATATAAATTGAAAGCGTCTGCGCATTTACAATGTCTGATCGAAAAAAGTGCGTCTAAAAAATTATTCCAAGTTGAGGAATTGAGTAATTCGCGTAGTTTTTTTTATCCTACTATCAGTCTGACAGTTTCACTTCCCGTGTGCAGCATCCCGGTTTCCGTGCTCAACTCTTTATTTTTTCCCAATTTCCAAATCCCTCCCACGGCAGCATGTTCGAATTAATCCGGCCAACAGGGGGCGCAGTCACGCTATAGTGAAATAGAAAGAATGAGAGGCTAAAAAAAATCTGGATTCAATTTCTGATCTGCAATTCTTGACAGCCGCTCCTGCCGCAGCCCCCCTAGCTTGCTGAAACATTTATGTGGGCGTTGCGTTGATGCCCTAAGCCTAGTAGTATAGATGAGTGGCTATACACGATTGAAAATTAGTTAATCCCGCCTTACACGTACGTACAAAAAGGGACAGTGGACGCGAGTCAGCCGAAACAGAAAAAAAGATTGACAGGTATAGAGAGTCAAGCAGAAATCAGCAGAACCGCGGACTTGCCAATTTCCCTAGTAGAATTGGAGGCTTTGAATGGAATTTCAAATTCGCCTGAAGCAAGTTCGACCGAAGCAAGTTCAAGATTTGGCTAATATATAATAGAGTTGTCTGTCTTAAACCAAGGGAATGCTTGACTGACTGGAAGTCTAATTTCAGCGAAACTGTCGCGTGTGAGGATATTCATGGGAGCTCGAGTTGATTAGAGTCTGGGAAGAGTGAAATTTCTTATCTTGGCCCGCCTGTCCCGGAACTTTCTCCCCCCTATTTTATTTCCTCATCTATGCTGGCAATTTTCTGGAGAATTTTCTGAAATCTTAAGCAATCAACTCTGCCCCCCCACCCAGTCGTTGCGGCGCTATAGCGGATGAAATCTCAATTTCAAGGGACGAGCCGAATTAAAGTTTCATTCTTTATTGGTCCAGTGACGGCGTGGGTTGTCTACGTTCTTATATAAAAAACAGGCTCTCAAACAGTTTCTGAAAAATATTCTGTTAACGATTTAATGCAGTTTTTTGCAATGCATCATTTGAATTTTTGGTTGGTCGATGTACTTTTGTAAGTTGCATATAGGAAAATTGACTGCAAAACCTTAACCTGGATTGTTTCTTAAGATCGTGGACTACATGACTGCATGTAAATAAGCGCAGATAGACACAGTCTCATAATATATTTAGCAGTAAGAATCTTGAGATGAATAATTTATTAGGGACATGCCACAGAAGTACAAATCTAAATAGGTCTTGCGTAAATAGACGGTATGAAATAAAAATACGAGTTGCTAAGTGAATAAATGCAATACGCTAATAGCTGAAACTTTATTACTCAAGGTTTTTACTCAGTAAAATGTTGCTGTGGCAGGTTTTCAACCATATTTTTGAAAATAAATGTGGTAAAATGTGCTCGTAACAATTTTTTGAATTTCAATCCACCAGTCTTTTTCACGGAACGCAATCGATAATCTGCAATATAAACAGAAAGTATTGATTGGCTTTTTGTGTACGAAAAATGTCCATAAATTTGGGATTTGAGTAAAAATTGGTTTGCAAGAAAGTCGCATAATGAAAATTAGCATTTTAATTTTTTTGCTTTACGAAAAAGTACATTCGATTCAATTTTTCAGAGCATGCTGGACGACGCCACAGATCCCTGGGGAGTGAAGGTGGAGAGAGTGGAAGTGTAAGTGTGTCTTCTTCAGTTGTGTTTTTTTAGCTAATTCACGTCTTTAATTAACTGTTTTAGCAAATTAAGGATGGTCCATGTTTAATGAACAGCCACACAGATAGTAATTGAAAACATACATGTGCGTGTCACTGGTGAAGCTTCCATTTTCGCATTAAGTTAAAAAATTAAGTCCAATCTAATGTGGCTTGATAATTTTTTTCATTCCAATGGTTTCTGAGGCCTATTTAGTTGCTGCGAAGGCTGCGACTCACATGCTCCCAGATATCTTTTAATCACTATACGGTTTTAAAGGCTTGGGAACAGAAAAACGAGCTGTCTTTTAAAATATTTTCCTGCATTTAGCTATAGATTTTTTTCGGAAACTTTGTTAACACCAGTTAGTTATACGAGACTTCAAGTTTACCTTAACTACCGTCTGGTTGTATTTCCCTGTCCAGTTAAAAAATGATTGACAGAAAGTCTCCGGCATTTTAATGTAGCGCTTTAAATAAGTCACCAGACTTACATACAAGGGACACCGGCTGTTTGTGAGGATTTTCTTGCCTATTTACTTTTCAAGCCTGTGAAGCTGCAGATCTGCTGTCTTCTTGGTCGTATTTATCATTGTTACACGGATATTCTTATTTCTTTCTCCCCCGATTCATTAGAATCTTCCCACAAAGATCTTTTTATTTTTAGAAAAAAAATGCGTTTCTAGTGACTGTCTGTCTAGCTACATGGTATAGCTGTGTTGGAAATCGTGTCTCAGTAAGCTACGAGACTTAATTGCAATCGCAAGCTGCTTATTTCTTTGGTTATTTTTTCTTCAATATGCTCCGAAATGTGATTTTTCAACTCAATTTTAATTTGATTTTGTTATGCAGTTTTAGGTTTTTTTCTAGTTTTGCCCAAGGCTACCTCGTACTTACGCTTATTTTGGCTGACAAAGCAGAGAATGTGCTCTTGTAGGCAGACTAATGCTCAGAGCCGTGTGTGGTTTTCACTACGAATTCGAAAGATTAGGATTAAAACTAGAAGACAAAAGGCTTACAATCCGTTCGTGTGTGGAGAATGGGGGGCATTCAAAATGGGAGAGAAACAATTCTCCAGTGATCCATTGATTGCAGGAAAAAGAAGTGGTCGCGGGTAGCAACTCAACAAGAACACAATTTTTTTCGCCTTTTGCGTGTGGAAGGCCACAGTCCATTTACTCGAACCTTCTAGGCATTCCTAAATAAACGAAGCCTACAAAATGGATGCACCAACTTCGGCGCAGTGGGAAGTACAGGGAGCAAAGGGGAAGAAAACAGTGCAACAAGCAAGCTACTTTTTTGGATGCTTCTCCACTTTGCTCTTCTTTTCCTTCCTTGTTCCCTGTTCGAATGTTCGAATTCTCTCTGTATTACCGCCGCTTCCTTCCCCCAGATCCCAACTCAGTTCCAATCCCCAGGAGAGGCCTATAGGGAAGTCTAATCTAAGGTTTCGGACCGTTGCTTGTTTAGGATTAAGGAAAAAAACCAGATAGAGAGAACCAAGCAAAGCCAAGAATCTTGCTGCCCCGTGCGCGGCATCTCACTATAGGCCTCTTTCGTGTTCCATGTCTTCTACTGCCCGCCTCACCACTGACTGTCCTCCATTTTTTACTTGACATCACTGACACAAAGCTCAGCTTAGTGGAAACAGTCAGTGCAGTGCGAAATTTTTTACACTTAGGTACTCACGTACTTTAGCTCCCGTCTTAATTACGTCCGAGATTTGTCTTACACTTGTTGTCAAAGGTACGCCCGCAAAAGATTAATCATACTGTAAGACTATTCATTGCCTTAGCTAAGTAGATGCGAATCCAGTACAAAGTACTAAGTCACAAAACTTTGATCTTTTAATAAACAAATTTTTACCATCTAAGCCACTACCGTCAAATACGTGTCTTAATTCATGGATATTTTTAGACTTTCCATTTAATAATCCTAAAATAATAATTTATATTTGCTTTAATTGATCCATAAAGCTATCGATCCATTTCCCACGAGAATTGTCCGTCATTTGTAGCGTGAAGTTAGAAAATCCACTGATTTTATTTTTTCATGGGATAAAAAATTTTATCTTCCCTATTCTAGGAAAATTCTGCCGCAGTGAGGCATTGATTTTCGTTAAAAAAAATAAAACATTAATGCATTGAGGTCGAGCCCCATGACACTGAATAAACGTAGGTTTTTACTATTTAAATCAAAGCATCGCAATGATCAACATCAAGAAAGATTAAAATCATTCCTTTAATTAATTTGTCCACAACTTTTTTACATAATCGAAGATTCAAATAAATATTATCTTCGGCATCGATCGACTTAAAAGGTTTTTCCCAGCATCGAAGTTTTAAGAGAAGTTCAAACGACGACCTTGCATTGAAAACAAAATGAAAACGCATTTTTTACCTTTAACTTATCTGAATAAACTATAAAAACGGCCAAACGACCCCTCCTCACCACACCGAATTCACCATCCATCCCTACAGCAAGGACGTCCGCCTACCAGTGCAACTTCAGCGCGCCATGGCTGCCGAGGCCGAAGCCGCTCGTGAAGCTCGAGCCAAGGTGAGTTAGCTCAGTTACTGTGGATATGAAACTGAATGCGTACACAGGTACAGTTTAAATGAGGACTGTATAATAGCTGCGATACATAAAATGATAAAAAATAAATTTAGACACCCGAATTTTCGACCAGCCCACGGCACAGCCGCAGCTAGTTGCGCGGCGCATCCGAGTGCTGTGTACAGCTGCTCAGTCCTGACGGGCTGGAGGGGCCGCAACACCCCTCCAGCCCGTCAGGACTAAAGGACTGAAGCAATGCGGGATTAAGTGCCTTGCTCAAGGGCACAAATTGTCTCCTAGGGCCGGGACTCGAACCCAGGACCTTCCGGTCTTAAGGCAGGCGCCCTAGCCACTAGGCTACAACTCCTGCGATACATGCACACATATAAACAAGTTAAATGAGTGACTCCTAAACAAATCTAACTTTTATATTTGTACCTGTAAAAATCTCGCATTAATCTCTTAGAACTTAGATGCTACCTAACTACACTTTGTAAAACGCTCCAATTGCAGGTCATTGCAGCCGAAGGCGAGCAGAAGGCTTCCCGAGCTCTGAAAGAAGCAGCCGACGTCATCAACGAGTCGCCGTTTGCGCTGCAGCTGCGCTACCTGCAGACTCTCAACACGATCTCGGCCGAGAAGAATTCCACCATCATTTTCCCGTTGCCATTGGAGATTCTGACTCATTTCATGCACAAACCGCCGCTGTAAATTCAACAGCCGGGGGATTTCAATTTTGTGCGTGAATTGAATGATCGAGTCAACAGACGCAACTGGACCTGGTAATTTTGAAAAAAAATTAACAAATATCGAATTTTTTAACAAAACAGAGCACTCATATGACACATTACTTGCATATTGTGTTTCGTAGAAATGGACCATTTTAAAAACAATATTGAAATTAAACCGTGAAAATAAATGCTTTTCATGGGTTTTTATGCTCGTGAATGATTGTTTACTGTATTGTCTGTGGTCTGTAAAGTAAATGCACTATTATGTTACACTGAGCAACTATTAAATCCCTATCTATTTTTCTGTTACTGCGTAATACAAAATTGTGTCTACTGTCTCCCGCACTGACAATTATAATAATTTTGTTAATTCACATATTGAAGTCCGCTCTAAATTATCGTCAATTACGTTTATTAATATTTGTACTTTGTCCTTGTAAATTTTGTATTAAAAAAATTATATGCAGACTTTGTTTTAAATCTAATATCTGTACGTAGTTTTCCACATTAAATTTTGACCTCATTCATTGGCAGTGAAGCAGTTAGATATTTGTAGTATTTATAATCCATTGGTTTTAGTGTTAAATTATTATTGAAGTAAGGTAATATTTTTGTTATTCTAAGCTAGTTTACGTATATTTAAAATGAATTTTTTTGACAAACTGTAAAGATAATTTTCACTGTAGACGAAGATTGAAAGATACATATTAA
Organism: Macrostomum cliftonense; assembly: GCA_950096795.1. Classification (NCBI taxonomy): domain Eukaryota; kingdom Metazoa; phylum Platyhelminthes; family Macrostomidae; genus Macrostomum; species Macrostomum cliftonense. The sequence continues at coordinate 17,643 of CATNEM010000171.1, forward strand.
AGCTCGCAATTTAGAAAAACGATTTTAATAAGGAAAATTTATGTTTAAAATAGAGTTGCTTTAATATAATAGTAGTCTTTCACCAAATAATTAGACTTTAGGGTTCAATATCAATGTACTTTTTAACCAGCTCGTAAAAATGAATCGTTTCCGCATCTTTATATCTAAAATACATTTATTTTCATCGATTTTCTATTGAAAAACTTAATTTATCTCTATTTCAACAGGGTTAAATAATTTTAAAGTGAAAATTTAAGCTTTTTCATATTTTATACTCCTGATTTTGTTTATTTAATATAAAAGTCCAAAGGTGACTCTTTGATATCAATAGCACGGGCTCTGATGTACAACTTTTGTTGTTTAAGCAATACTAGATGCTATTTTTACCATTACTTTACTTTACGAATCTATATTCTTAATTGTAATTTTCAAAACTGTCCCAAAATTATTTCTAATTTCGAAAAATAATTTATGCATCGTTGTCAAACTATTACCAATAAAATGAGTTAGACTTGGATCTACGTCGACCTTTAAGCGATCGCTTTAGTCATGCAGGTGTAATTATTTTGTTATGGTGTCTTAAATTTTTTAAATAACGAAATGCAAGTTCAATTTTTTTTAGTTTAAGGGCTTATATCTTACGGCTTCATCATGGTTGAAGAGCGTAAATCATGATAGTATAGTAAATAATTAAAACCTAAAGGCATAGTAGGATCAATTTTTGGGTCAACAATTTTTGGAAATCAATGCTACTTTAACATCGTATATTACTTCCAGTAGAATCCTTGAAAATGCGACTTAGCTTTTGAAAACAAATATTAAGAGTGCATGACGAAGATTCTTAATCCTTTGACTTGAATCATACGTTTTAATGGCACTTCAAAACAAATAAAAAATCGACTTTCTGAGAGCAATAGACAAAATTAGAAATATACAATATTATCTATACAATTTCGAGTCATGCTGTTCAAATACTCGTATTGCGACTCAATTGATATCGCAAAATAACGTACATGTACTTCCTGTGTAAAACGCTTGAGCTTATGTATGCTTTTTCAGTTTATAAGCATTTTTACATTGAAATCGACACCAAAACATAACATAATACACGTACCTGTGCAGATACAGAATTCAAAAATTATTCCAAGTAGTAAAGTGGGAGTCAAGCTTAAGGCAAGAGCAGATAGGGTGTTGAAAGAGATTTATTTGCTTTACTTCAGAGTCGTACCCAGATAAGGCAGGGCTAGTACTAGGGCAGAGAGGCAAACAGCTGTCAGGGCGTGGTCGCTTATGCCCTGCTCGGTACTAATAATTTTTTTACGTGCTCTGAAAGTCGCAGCAACAGGTAGCCCTCGGGTGGAGTCTGAGCTTTGACTTTCTCACGCATCGGATACTGTGGATTTCTAAAAGTACACTAAAGTCAGTCAGTCAGTCAGTCAGTCAGTCAGTCAGTCAGTCAGTCAGTCAGTCAGTCAGTCAACAGTCAGTCAGTCAGTCAACAGTCAGTCAGTCAGTCAGTCAGTCAGTCAGTCAGTCAGTCAGTCAGTCAGTCAGTCAGTCAGTCAGTCAGTCAGTCAGTCAGTCAGTCAGTCAGTCAGTCAGTCAGTCAGTCAGTCAGTCAGTCAGTCAGTCAGTCAGTCAGTCAGTCAGTCAGTCAGTCAGTCAGTCAGTCAGTCAGTCAGTCAGTCAGTCAGTCAGTCAGTCAGTCAGTCAGTCAGTCAGTCAGTCAGTCAGTCAGTCAGTCAGTCAGTCAGTCAGTCAGTCAGTCAGTCAGTCAGTCAGTCAGTCAGTCAATATGGCATACGCAGGCAGCCGTTAACGTTCACTATAAGCGTTGAGCAGTATTTGGGTCGAGCTGTAGCATCAAGTAATCCAGATGTCCGGACTCGTTCACCGGTATTCAGATTGACAATGAGAGGCCGCAGACGTTCAACATGGCAGCGCAAGGTTCCCCCGTCGCCGACAGCTAGGGCCGCGGAAGAGAACGAACTACCCGCTGGCGAACCACGTGGCTGTTGCTGCTGATGCGCTGGCTTCTTCAGTTTCCATTGAAGCCTCGAGCAAGTCTCATTAGGCTTCGGTTCTGGCACGTCGAATCGGCTGAGCCAAGACTGGACTTTCTGCGCCTCAGCTGACACAGCAGCTAGTTGCTGCTCCGGCGAGGTGACTGACGACTGAGACGTCGGGTTCTTTGCTGCGGAAGATGCGCCGCTCTCTCGCAGTCGATCGTCCATTCGTTCAATGTCGCATCGAACCTGCTCAGTGAGGCCGTGAAGCGAGTTTCGCAACTCGTCAATATCATTCTGCAACTCCGCGGCAGCAGCGCCGGTATTCCAGTCCGTCTCTTCAACAGTGTCTGCAACATGTTCGTTGACATCAGCCTCGCTGCAATCTGACGCGGAAGATGACGCCGCTATGAGCAGCGGACTGAGTCGCTCGATGTCGGCTTGAAGACTGGCATCGCCGCGCATTGGAAACTGGTGTGGTTGATAACTGGGAGCGGAGTCGAAACTAGCCTTCGCCAAGTCGTCTTCATCCTTGTCGATGACCGTCAGCGGCGTCGGTGGCGCCGGAGTGGCGCCGTTGTTGAATCCCGTATTAACGCCGAGGCCACCTCCGCCACTACCGCTGCCGCCGACAACGCTACTACGTCGCAAACTGCTTCGCCGACTTCCGCCAAGCTGAAAGTCGGGCAGCACCACCGATAGCAGCGCCTGCTGCGGCTGCGACTGTTGCTGCGCTGCTGCGGATGCAACGGGTGTCGGTTGAGCAGTCGATACTCCGGCTAAGATGTCGCTGACCTCCTGGGAGCCGCTGTCGCTGCGGTAGCTGTCGCTAATCTCTTTAGCTTCTCCCTTATTGTCTTCGAATTTTATTGGCTCTCCGAGGCCCACGGCTCCGCCGTCGGATTCCGTGAACGAGCGCTCAAAGCGTCGACCTTGCAGACGCTGTCTGGTGCGCAGGTCGATCTGGTGAGCCAATTCAGCGCGCTTGGCGTTTGCAGATTCGCTGACTGGTGCTGCCTGTTGCTGCTGCTCCTGACGCTTCTGTGCTTCTGAGCTGACTGGTTGATTGCTGCGTCTGGGAGGTAGTGAGCGAGATTACTGATGAGTCATGATCTCTATCAATCAATAAATCTGTCTATCTATTCATCTATCAATCTTTCTATCTTTTTATTAATCAATACAATAATCTATCAATCAGAATTCATTTCAAGAATGTTTCACACATTTCGGCATGCTGATGCTGCTGCACCAAGTGAGTCTGCGACCAATCGGGCATTTTCGATGATGCCAAATGATTCTCCGCCGAGTTCTTGCCAGCCCGAGCAGCAGCCGCCGCACGCTGCCAGCGCCGCGACCGAGCCGAACCACCGGCGCGCTTTCGATCGTCCAGCATCAACAGCTGGCGAAGCACCCGACGCAGTAGTTGATTTTCGTCTCCGTTGGCGCCAGACGAGGTGGAAGAGGCGTCGCTCACGCTGGCGAGGCCGCTGCCGCCGCCGCCGCTCCTGTCCATGCGAGCCGCCGCGGCGAGAGAGCGGCGCCGCTCCTCCAGCTGACTTCTCCGCTGGTGCCAGTCGCGCACGAATCGTTCAGGCAGGAAGCGGAAGTCGCCACCGGTCTCGTACAGTCGTTCAAGACGTCGCACTTCAGCCGCGATGGCCGACGGGGTCAGCGGTGCCGGAGGCTGCGGCTGCGACGGCTGCGGCTTCGACGACGGTGGCATCAGCTGCAGCGAGACGGCACCGTGCGAGTCCATCGACACTGGCGAGTCCGAGAATCTGGTATAAGCCAGGTAGGCCGCCGAATCCATCTGGGACCGCTGGGTCTGCTGCTGCTGAGGCAGGCCGGTGCTGCAGTAGCTCTGCAGATACTGCTGGATGGCTTCGTGCAGCCCAGCAGCAGCCGTCGCGCTGACCGAAGATGACACAGAAGAGTCAACAATGCCGCCGTCGCCTCGCCAGCTCGTTGCCGACGAGCCGTAGCTTGACGCCGCTTGATTCATCGCTGGATTTCTACGGGTAGAGCGTTGACTTAACCGACTGCGAATGCCGCGTCGCTCGCTAGGACCAGCGATCTCCGGGATGCTGTCCAAGCTGGATGGAGCGGCTTGAGCGGTGGGTACAGCGGCAGCGGCTGCGGCTGCTCTGGAATTGGCTGCGGCTGCTCGACGCTGATGATTTCGAAGTCGCCAGATGAGCCAAGAGCGACGGTAGTCCGGCTGACTGGACTGCTGCTGCTGCTGCTGATGCTGCTGCTGCTGATGCTGCTGGCAGCCAGGCCAACCTGTTGCTATGCCAGGCTTACGAGATCTGAGCAGGTGGATCAGAATTTAATTGCGCCGCCTCACTAACAAATCAAGGCTAAATGGGTGGCGAAATGATGAATTGGGGAGCGAATAATCGTCTCAGTGACAGAGAGTAGGCGTGGCTTAGCTCCGCCAGTCCGCCTGTCAGCCTCTCTTTCTCTTCCCTTCTCTTCTCGTCTTCCCTATTCCAGTACACAGATTGGTCTTAAATTTAGCAGCGGGTGTGTCACCAAGATGAATTGAAAAAAAGATCATAAGGGTTGCGCGATTCTTTTCGTGACAGGGGGATGGAAATACTACCCAGTACATGCATTTATAACACCGTGTGTTGATGCATCCATCTGTCCGTCCATCTGTGCATCAACAAATCAATCTATGTATTTACTTATGTATTGATCAAATTATTCGACTCGCATCCCTTAGTAAATTTAGCAATCAATTAATCACTCACTCAATCAATCAATCGATCGATAATAAATCAATTGATCCATCGATTTATCAATTCGAAAATTGGTGAAGCAATCCAAAAATCAATTAATAGCTGTAATTATCAACAAAAAACTGTTCGTCGAGAGATAATTCATCAATTCATCAATAAAACAATCAGACAATCAATGAATCTATTGATAACTTGATCTATCTTTCCATCTATCTATCTATCTATCTATCTATCTATCTATCTATCTATCTATCTATCTATCTATCTATCTATCTATCTATCTATCTATCTATCTATCTATCTATCTATCTATCTATCTATCTATCTATCTATCTATCTATCTATCTATCTATCTATCTATCTATCTATCTATCTATCTATCTATCTATCTATCTATCTATCTATCTATCTATCTATCTATCTATCTATCTATCTATCTATCTATCTATCTATCTATCTATCTATCTATCTATCTATCTATCTATCTATCTATCTATCTATCTATCTATCTATCTATCTATCTATCTATCTATCTATCTATCTATCTATCTATCTATCTATCTATCTATCTATCTATCTATCTATCTATCTATCTATCTATCTATCTATCTATCTATCTATCTATCTATCTATCTATCTATCTATCTATCTATCTATCTATCTATCTATCTATCTATCTATCTATCTATCTATCTATCTATCTATCTATCTATCTATCTATCTATCTATCTATCTATCTATCTATCTATCTATCTATCTATCTATCTATCTATCTATCTATCTATCTATCTATCTATCTATCTATCTATCTATCTATCTATCTATCTATCTATCTATCTATCTATCTATCTATCTATCTATCTATCTATCTATCTATCTATCTATCTATCTATCTATCTATCTATCTATCTATCTATCTATCTATCTATCTATCTATCTATCTATCTATCTATCTATCTATCTATCTATCTATCTATCTATCTATCTATCTATCTATCTATCTATCTATCTATCTATCTATCTATCTATCTATCTATCTATCTATCTATCTATCTATCTATCTATCTATCTATCTATCTATCTATCTATCTATCTATCTATCTATCTATCTATCTATCTATCTATCTATCTATCTATCTATCTATCTATCTATCTATCTATCTATCTATCTATCTATCTATCTATCTATCTATCTATCTATCTATCTATCTATCTATCTATCTATCTATCTATCTATCTATCTATCTATCTATCTATCTATCTATCTATCTATCTATCTATCTATCTATCTATCTATCTATCTATCTATCTATCTATCTATCTATCTATCTATCTATCTATCTATCTATCTATCTATCTATCTATCTATCTATCTATCTATCTATCTATCTATCTATCTATCTATCTATCTATCTATCTATCTATCTATCTATCTATCTATCTATCTATCTATCTATCTATCTATCTATCTATCTATCTATCTATCTATCTATCTATCTATCTATCTATCTATCTATCTATCTATCTATCTATCTATCTATCTATCTATCTATCTATCTATCTATCTATCTATCTATCTATCTATCTATCTATCTATCTATCTATCTATCTATCTATCTATCTATCTATCTATCTATCTATCTATCTATCTATCTATCTATCTATCTATCTATCTATCTATCTATCTATCTATCTATCTATCTATCTATCTATCTATCTATCTATCTATCTATCTATCTATCTATCTATCTATCTATCTATCTATCTATCTATCTATCTATCTATCTATCTATCTATCTATCTATCTATCTATCTATCTATCTATCTATCTATCTATCTATCTATCTATCTATCTATCTATCTATCTATCTATCTATCTATCTATCTATCTATCTATCTATCTATCTATCTATCTATCTATCTATCTATCTATCTATCTATCTATCTATCTATCTATCTATCTATCTATCTATCTATCTATCTATCTATCTATCTATCTATCTATCTATCTATCTATCTATCTATCTATCTATCTATCTATCTATCTATCTATCTATCTATCTATCTATCTATCTATCTATCTATCTATCTATCTATCTATCTATCTATCTATCTATCTATCTATCTATCTATCTATCTATCTATCTATCTATCTATCTATCTATCTATCTATCTATCTATCTATCTATCTATCTATCTATCTATCTATCTATCTATCTATCTATCTATCTATCTATCTATCTATCTATCTATCTATCTATCTATCTATCTATCTATCTATCTATCTATCTATCTATCTATCTATCTATCTATCTATCTATCTATCTATCTATCTATCTATCTATCTATCTATCTATCTATCTATCTATCTATCTATCTATCTATCTATCTATCTATCTATCTATCTATCTATCTATCTATCTATCTATCTATCTATCTATCTATCTATCTATCTATCTATCTATCTATCTATCTATCTATCTATCTATCTATCTATCTATCTATCTATCTATCTATCTATCTATCTATCTATCTATCTATCTATCTATCTATCTATCTATCTATCTATCTATCTATCTATCTATCTATCTATCTATCTATCTATCTATCTATCTATCTATCTATCTATCTATCTATCTATCTATCTATCTATCTATCTATCTATCTATCTATCTATCTATCTATCTATCTATCTATCTATCTATCTATCTATCTATCTATCTATCTATCTATCTATCTATCTATCTATCTATCTATCTATCTATCTATCTATCTATCTATCTATCTATCTATCTATCTATCTATCTATCTATCTATCTATCTATCTATCTATCTATCTATCTATCTATCTATCTATCTATCTATCTATCTATCTATCTATCTATCTATCTATCTATCTATCTATCTATCTATCTATCTATCTATCTATCTATCTATCTATCTATCTATCTATCTATCTATCTATCTATCTATCTATCTATCTATCTATCTATCTATCTATCTATCTATCTATCTATCTATCTATCTATCTATCTATCTATCTATCTATCTATCTATCTATCTATCTATCTATCTATCTATCTATCTATCTATCTATCTATCTATCTATCTATCTATCTATCTATCTATCTATCTATCTATCTATCTATCTATCTATCTATCTATCTATCTATCTATCTATCTATCTATCTATCTATCTATCTATCTATCTATCTATCTATCTATCTATCTATCTATCTATCTATCTATCTATCTATCTATCTATCTATCTATCTATCTATCTATCTATCTATCTATCTATCTATCTATCTATCTATCTATCTATCTATCTATCTATCTATCTATCTATCTATCTATCTATCTATCTATCTATCTATCTATCTATCTATCTATCTATCTATCTATCTATCTATCTATCTATCTATCTATCTATCTATCTATCTATCTATCTATCTATCTATCTATCTATCTATCTATCTATCTATCTATCTATCTATCTATCTATCTATCTATCTATCTATCTATCTATCTATCTATCTATCTATCTATCTATCTATCTATCTATCTATCTATCTATCTATCTATCTATCTATCTATCTATCTATCTATCTATCTATCTATCTATCTATCTATCTATCTATCTATCTATCTATCTATCTATCTATCTATCTATCTATCTATCTATCTATCTATCTATCTATCTATCTATCTATCTATCTATCTATCTATCTATCTATCTATCTATCTATCTATCTATCTATCTATCTATCTATCTATCTATCTATCTATCTATCTATCTATCTATCTATCTATCTATCTATCTATCTATCTATCTATCTATCTATCTATCTATCTATCTATCTATCTATCTATCTATCTATCTATCTATCTATCTATCTATCTATCTATCTATCTATCTATCTATCTATCTATCTATCTATCTATCTATCTATCTATCTATCTATCTATCTATCTATCTATCTATCTATCTATCTATCTATCTATCTATCTATCTATCTATCTATCTATCTATCTATCTATCTATCTATCTATCTATCTATCTATCTATCTATCTATCTATCTATCTATCTATCTATCTATCTATCTATCTATCTATCTATCTATCTATCTATCTATCTATCTATCTATCTATCTATCTATCTATCTATCTATCTATCTATCTATCTATCTATCTATCTATCTATCTATCTATCTATCTATCTATCTATCTATCTATCTATCTATCTATCTATCTATCTATCTATCTATCTATCTATCTATCTATCTATCTATCTATCTATCTATCTATCTATCTATCTATCTATCTATCTATCTATCTATCTATCTATCTATCTATCTATCTATCTATCTATCTATCTATCTATCTATCTATCTATCTATCTATCTATCTATCTATCTATCTATCTATCTATCTATCTATCTATCTATCTATCTATCTATCTATCTATCTATCTATCTATCTATCTATCTATCTATCTATCTATCTATCTATCTATCTATCTATCTATCTATCTATCTATCTATCTATCTATCTATCTATCTATCTATCTATCTATCTATCTATCTATCTATCTATCTATCTATCTATCTATCTATCTATCTATCTATCTATCTATCTATCTATCTATCTATCTATCTATCTATCTATCTATCTATCTATCTATCTATCTATCTATCTATCTATCTATCTATCTATCTATCTATCTATCTATCTATCTATCTATCTATCTATCTATCTATCTATCTATCTATCTATCTATCTATCTATCTATCTATCTATCTATCTATCTATCTATCTATCTATCTATCTATCTATCTATCTATCTATCTATCTATCTATCTATCTATCTATCTATCTATCTGTCTACGCATCTGTCTATATCTAAACGCATTAGCCTTACATGACCCTCCGCTTGAATGCTGTAGCGTGTCGCCACGTTTTGTCGCTTTGTTGCCGTTGCCTAGCAACTGTGCAGGCCTGATCGCTGCAGCAAACAGGTGGCTGTTTCGACTGATTCAGCATTGCCGAGTCGGTGGGATAAAATTCAAAATTAAGTTGCGATTCTGTAAATCTTGGATGCAGCTTATAAATCTGAGAGAGGCTGGAGCTGATAAGAACTCATTTCTGTAGTACTCAGATTCAAGTACCAGCCTCTCCACAGAGCGTTATCGAAAATCTAGCCCGGATCCTTCGCGAACATAATTTGCGAAGGTGAAGAAAAATCAGTCCTTCGGTACAGGTAACTTTTTTATCGATGACCGAGTACTTTTTTTGACTAATTAAAGCGCCGTGTTAAGTCAACTGCTTAAAATAAATTTAAAAAAATCAATAAAATTTACTTGTACGTTTCTGATAGATTTTGTAACTAAACGAAAGCTATTTAAAGTTTTAAACTACGAGCGTAATAGGCGAGTATATTTTGCTACAATTTGTTTTCATTTCCTCCAAAGTCCACTGGACGTTGCGTACAAGGGTGAGCTAATGTATTGCCATTGTGATCCTTAGTGAATTGGGTGTCCAAAAAAAGAACATTTCTTATTATTCTTCTAATCGATATTTATCGATATTTGAAAATTAAGATGCTCATTGTTATTTTTTGCTACTTCTTGTCAGTAGTATTCGTTCAAATAACTTCCTTTATATAAAAAGGGGCGGAAAGTGGCGTTTAGCTGCTGATAAGGGGGCGGAAAGTGGCGTTTAGCTGCTGATAAGGGGGCGGAAAAGTGGCGTTTAGCTGCTGATAAGGGGGCGGAAAAGTGGCGTTTAGCTGCTGATAAGGGGGCGGATAGCGGCTTTCAGCTGCTGATAAGGGGGCGGAAAAGTGGCGTTAAGCTGCTGATAAGGACACCGAAATTGGCGTTCAGCTGCCGATAAGGGGGCGGAAAGTGGCGTTTAGCTGCTGATAAGGGGGCGGATAGCGGCTTTCAGCTGCTGATAAGGGATAAGGGGGCGGAAAGTGGCGTTTAGCTGCTGATATGGGGGCGGAAAGTGGCGTTTAAGAACAAGACTTCTTATTTCGATTGGCCAAATATTCAATGTATTTAACAGGGCCTGCTTGAGAGCGCCAAATTCTTGCTCTCTCCCGATATTATCAAAAAAGTGCGCAGCTAGCGGAAGTCTTCTTCTTCTGGGTGGGAGGAGCGCTAGGAGAAAAAAATCGATATTTAATGTTCCTGGCACGCAGCGACCGCGCCGCGCAGCTGTGCTACCTGAGTGAGAAAATGCCCTGCCGATTTTCTGCTTTGCCCCCGGTCTTACCGTGGCAGTTAATGCCAGCTTATTTTTTCCCTTTTTCCAGCCTTTTTTTATTCTCAGAGCCTATAGTTTATAGATTAATCTGTTTTAACAGTCCCACACTGCTCTTTCTCAATCTGCTGGCTTATGTATGGCATTCGAGGGCTATGCAGTGTTCGCGCCAGCTTTTGGGATCGTAATTGTACAATTGTGAGAAAAATATTCCTGCAGTAATAAATCTGCCGCATACAAATTACTGCTTCTCTATACTCTGAAATGCTTCAATCCAGCTGTCAGTCAGTCTGCCTGCCTGTCTGTCTGTCTGTCTGTCTGTCTTTCTGTCTGTATGTCTGTCTGTCTGTCTGTCTGTCTGTATGTCTGTCTGTCTGTCTGTCTGTCTGTCTGTCTGTCTGTCTGTCTGTCTGTCTGTCTGTCTGTCTGTCTGTCTGTCTGTCTGTCTGTCTGTCTGTCTGTCTGTCTGTCTGTCTGTCTGTCTGTCTGTCTGTCTGTCTGTCTGTCTGTCTGTCTGTCATACCTTCTGAATCTTTATCCGCCTTTAACTCTAACCAACAAAGCCCACTTTTAGTCAGTCGACGGTTGCCTGTACAGACGCGAACATTGGACGCTTTTAGTTTGTATGCAATCAGTGCAGCTACTGAACATTTCGATTGGCTGCAAAGAGGGAGAGGAGAGACGGTTAGAGAAATGCCGGGTTTAAAAAAAAGCGGGAGCAAGCAATCAGGGGATACACATGCATTCTGCAGTTCAGGACAAACTGCCGGCAAGCTAAGGGTCTGCATTGGATAAGAAGCTTAAGATCTGTTTGAAATCAACCTTGCAATTAATTAATTAATTAATTATCCTGCCTTGCCTATAAAAGCTGCCAAGACGTGCTTCTTTTCGACCTTTAACAAAATAATATAGAAATCAATTGAAAAATCAAATACAGAAAAGCGCAAGGCAACGTGTCAAGCATGCTTTACCGAAGAGGCTCCGTATCGATCTGATCTCGGAGATAGAGCCCTGCCTACTGACTGGTTTATCCAACTCTAAGTCTAGTTGACTTCGCCATTTGCACGGTTGAAATAATGAGAAATGGATATCGACAGCACTGTAGGACCATGGCAACTAGTTGGGTTGGGCTGCGAGTCGTTGCTATTGGTGAGCATTGACACATTTATTGCTGTGTAGTTTTTTTCCGAGCGTTCAAAAGTTTGCAACAACCAAAACGATTGGTTATAAAGATAAGCAGATATAATACGCTCGTAGATAGATAGATAGATAGATAGATAGATAGATAGATAGATAGATAGATAGATAGATAGATAGATAGATAGATAGATAGATAGATAGATAGATAGATAGATAGATAGATAGATAGATAGATAGATAGATAGATAGATAGATAGATAGATAGATAGATAGATAGATAGATAGATAGATAGATAGATAGATAGATAGATAGATAGATAGATAGATAGATAGATAGATAGATAGATAGATAGATAGATAGATAGATAGATAGATAGATAGATAGATAGATAGATAGATAGATAGATAGATAGATAGATAGATAGATAGATAGATAGATAGATAGATAGATAGATAGATAGATAGATAGATAGATAGATAGATAGATAGATAGATAGATAGATAGATAGATAGATAGATAGATAGATAGATAGATAGATAGATAGATAGATAGATAGATAGATAGATAGATAGATAGATAGATAGATAGATAGATAGATAGATAGATAGATAGATAGATAGATAGATAGATAGATAGATAGATAGATAGATAGATAGATAGATAGATAGATAGATAGATAGATAGATAGATAGATAGATAGATAGATAGATAGATAGATAGATAGATAGATAGATAGATAGATAGATAGATAGATAGATAGATAGATAGATAGATAGATAGATAGATAGATAGATAGATAGATAGATAGATAGATAGATAGATAGATAGATAGATAGATAGATAGATAGATAGATAGATAGATAGATAGATAGATAGATAGATAGATAGATAGATAGATAGATAGATAGATAGATAGATAGATAGATAGATAGATAGATAGATAGATAGATAGATAGATAGATAGATAGATAGATAGATAGATAGATAGATAGATAGATAGATAGATAGATAGATAGATAGATAGATAGATAGATAGATAGATAGATAGATAGATAGATAGATAGATAGATAGATAGATAGATAGATAGATAGATAGATAGATAGATAGATAGATAGATAGATAGATAGATAGATAGATAGATAGATAGATAGATAGATAGATAGATAGATAGATAGATAGATAGATAGATAGATAGATAGATAGATAGATAGATAGATAGATAGATAGATAGATAGATAGATAGATAGATAGATAGATAGATAGATAGATAGATAGATAGATAGATAGATAGATAGATAGATAGATAGATAGATTGATAGATAGATAGATAGATAGATAGATAGATAGATAGATAGATAGATAGATAGATAGATAGATAGATAGATAGATAGATAGATAGATAGATAGATAGATAGATAGATAGATAGATAGATAGATAGATAGATAGATAGATAGATAGATAGATAGATAGATAGATAGATAGATAGATAGATAGATAGATAGATAGATAGATAGATAGATAGATAGATAGATAGATAGATAGATAGATAGATAGATAGATAGATAGATAGATAGATAGATAGATAGATAGATAGATAGATAGATAGATGGATAAATAGATAGATAGCTAGCTATAAACGACAGAAACGTAGATTCTATCGAACTTAGCAATGATGAGCTCCCACAGCGTTTGTATGTGACGCACGTAGAGGATAGTTTAATGGAAGGGTACGCTCCAAGTACGAAAGCGGGAAAGATTACTTTAAAAAATCAGGCCTGCACAGAATGCAAAATTAGACAGTGCATTTGGTTAAGCTCGCAGAGAGTTTTCTGCACAAAGCACGAACTGCAAAGCTTAGTAGCGCAAGATTTCACTGTACAGCAGTGATCAGTACTTTATTCATTTCCCTTCCCTAGCGCCACATTTGCAGCTGCTTTCCCCCTAGTTCTGTCGTCCCGGACAGCTATCAGACAGTCCCCTGTCAGATCGGAACAGGTGGAATGAAAAGCAGAAGTTGAAGCAGAGGAACACAGAGCAAGGTAGGCAAACGATAGAACGGGATGGAAAATCGAAGACGCAAACATTAACCGGCGAGGACGACGTTGTTCGAAAAAAAATTTATGCGAGAATTTCATTCCGCTTGGAAAGTACAATCTGGGTAAATAGTTGAAGAACAAGTGGAACGATAGTTTTCTGCCACTTTTTAGTAGCTACTTTGATTTTTAGTATATCGACTAGTAATTTTGGCCCCCCCATTGGGGGTTTAAGCATACAAAGATTATTCCCTTCATTGAAGCAGAAGCTCACATGCCTAAATGAATAGTTATGTACATAATGGCTTCTATTCGTAGTGTTGCTAAGTAGAGTTCATCATCTCTATTTCTTCTCTGCCTATCTGTCTCTCACGCCCAAACGCGCTTGTTCGTCCTGAAGGATCTTCATCTTTATTTTCACCCGCTCCTCTTCCCCTCTTTCTTCGTTCTCTGTCTTCCCTCCCTCCGCCTTACTGGTCTCCTAGACATAGCTATGCAATCCTCAATCCGAAGTCAAAACGAAACGAACCTTTCCCAACGTTCTAAACCTGTGTCGAAGCCCCTTGTTGGGCCACTAGCTTATTCGATTACGATGCAGCTTAATCAGGCCGGGGAGAGGAGGGGGGCGAGCACGAGAAGGACAGTGAGAGGAGCTGGCCAGAGGGATGGAGGGCTGTCGCGGTCCCTCTTTCCGTTTCCCCTTCCCTTCTTCGAAGCTAGGAGCCGAGCTGCTGCTTTACTTTCACTGCAGTCGCGGTCCGTATTTCCCCACTCCCTGAAGTGAAGAAGTTTTTTGCTCCTCCCTTTTAAGCTTAGCTTATTTTATTCCTGTCTCTAGGCCTGTCTTAATAGCCGGCTACCCTAAGGTGGCGCCTCATTCAAGGACGGAGAACTGTGCGAGTAGGCCATATGCAAGACCGTATAAGAATAAAATCGATGAAGATTTGTCAGCCGGTGCAGAAGTTTATTTAGCTTGAACTTCGAGGCAACACTTAGAATAATGAAAGGGTTAGACGGTAGAAGCTTTTCAAGTCCCAGCGTGCGCGTGAGCTGGGCCGTCCCATCAATCAGTTGGCGGAGTTTTTGAGATAAACTGGCTAAGCTTCTGCTTGTGCAAGGAATTAATCGCTAATACTGTAATCACGTGGGCTCAGTTATTCATGTGCAGCTTCATTCTCGTAACTTGTCTATTTTCAGCTGAAATCAGATGACTATAGTAATTCGTAATATTACAAACTAATTGAAAATGGTCTCCCTGTCTGAGCGAATGAAAATGTAGAATCTATCCCACGCTTTCAAATGGCTCTAGCTAAATGAAAATGTAGAATCTATCCCACGCTTTCAAATGGCTCTAGCTAAATGAAAATGTAGAATCTATCCCACGCTTTCAAATGGCTCTAGCTAAATGAAAATGTAGAATCTATCCCACGCTTTCAAATGGCTCTAGCTAAATGAAAATGTAGAATCTATCCCACGCTTTCAAATGGCTCTAGCTAAATGAAAATGTAGAATCTATCCCACGCTTTCAAATGGCTCTAGCTAAATGAAAATGTAGAATCTATCCCACGCTTTCAAATGGCTCTAGCTAAATGAAAATGTAGAATCTATCCCACGCTTTCAAATGGCTCTAGCTAAATGAAAATGTAGAATCTATCCCACGCTTTCAAATGGCTCTAGCTAAATGAAAATGTAGAATCTATCCCACGCTTTCAAATGGCTCTAGCTAAATGAAAATGTAGAATCTATCCCACGCTTTCAAATGGCTCTAGCTAAATGAAAATGTAGAATCTATCCCACGCTTTCAAATGGCTCTAGCTAAATGAAAATGTAGAATCTATCCCACGCTTTCAAATGGCTCTAGCTAAATGAAAATGTAGAATCTATCCCACGCTTTCAAATGGCTCTAGCTAAATGAAAATGTAGAATCTATCCCACGCTTTCAAATGGCTCTAGCTAAATGAAAATGTAGAATCTATCCCACGCTTTCAAATGGCTCTAGCTAAATGAAAATGTAGAATCTATCCCACGCTTTCAAATGGCTCTAGCTAAATGAAAATGTAGAATCTATCCCACGCTTTCAAATGGCTCTAGCTAAATGAAAATGTAGAATCTATCCCACGCTTTCAAATGGCTCTAGCTAAATGAAAATGTAGAATCTATCCCACGCTTTCAAATGGCTCTAGCTAAATGAAAATGTAGAATCTATCCCACGCTTTCAAATGGCTCTAGCTAAATGAAAATGTAGAATCTATCCCACGCTTTCAAATGGCTCTAGCTAAATGAAAATGTAGAATCTATCCCACGCTTTCAAATGGCTCTAGCTAAATGAAAATGTAGAATCTATCCCACGCTTTCAAATGGCTCTAGCTAAATGAAAATGTAGAATCTATCCCACGCTTTCAAATGGCTCTAGCTAAATGAAAATGTAGAATCTATCCCACGCTTTCAAATGGCTCTAGCTAAATGAAAATGTAGAATCTATCCCACGCTTTCAAATGGCTCTAGCTAAATGAAAATGTAGAATCTATCCCACGCTTTCAAATGGCTCTAGCTAAATGAAAATGTAGAATCTATCCCACGCTTTCAAATGGCTCTAGCTAAATGAAAATGTAGAATCTATCCCACGCTTTCAAATGGCTCTAGCTAAATGAAAATGTAGAATCTATCCCACGCTTTCAAAACTTCAGCCGCAGCCCTCGTGGCAGTAAGGAACTGCTCAGGCAGCCTGATCACAGACGAGCAGCGAATCCTCAACGCTCTGATGCACAACTACTTGCCTTCGACGCCTCCAACAATGAACCAGTCGAATCCAATAGTTGTCGAGGTCAGCTTTCGACTGAATCAGATTATTGATCTGGATGAGCGGAATCAAATTCTTACAACAAACGTTTTCATCGAACAGGTGAGCTCATTCTATTGCAATTTCGAATGGTCTAGCACGTCATGTTCAAATGCATTTCTTATTTAAAACTTCACAGAAGTGGAACGACACGAAGCTCTCCTGGGATTCTGAGGCAGCTAGCAAGGATACGAAGCTGCGAATTTCCGCCGGAAAAGTTTGGCTACCCGACACCTACGTCTTTAATAAGTGAGCGAATGTTAATTATCTACGATGACCTAAATTTTCAATCAGACAAGCAGATTTAAAAGCCGCAAAACTCGATGCTTAAACTCAGGTACTTGATTTTAGGCCACGATAGCCGGACCGCAGCAGAAATATCAGTATAGTCAACGAACATAATTACATGATAAAAAATGACCCTTAAAATGGCCGTTTGAATTTAAATCATAATCTCAGTGCAAAACAGTTATCAGTATGTACTATTTAATACTGAATATTCAGAGGTTCTAAAGTCCTTCATGGAGTCACTGACGAGTTTGAAGCGTAAACATTCGAGAACTTCAGTAAAGCAACTTCAACACTTGTTACCGAAATCACAGCCTTAAATTGATCATGGCAGCCCGTGCACACTCAGCCATAAAATAGTTTTTTCTCAACCGTGAGGAACAATTTTTTCTTTGCCATCGTCTGGCAAAAAATTTTGGCTAGTAATTTAATTAGACCTTATTGCCGTTGGCATAGTGGTTGTGCGTAATGGTGGTTGCCTTGTAGGCTGCAATGAAGACAAACTACTTGATCATTCAAGCAACGAATGAATTTAACAAGCTGGGATTGAATAGGCGAGATCAAACCTCCACTTCATATGCCCAAAAAGGCATAAGACGCTAAATTTTACCACAGTGTCAAGTGTACAATGTAGTTCCAGAGTTTCAATCCTTTATATATGTGTTTAGCTTATTCAACAAAGTCATCAGCAACCTCGGCACGCAATTTACATCAGCATAGTATAAACCGATTTTTCTCCAATATCTCAAGTAGTCCTTGACCACGTCCTTCCTGTTCGGACCCCATAGAATTAGCTAACTTTCTCATAGTATAGTCAAGTAAAAAGTCAGAAAAATCCCCAAATCTACAGCGCCGACAGTCGCAAGTCTGGCTTTCTTCGCTCGGTATACGTTCTGCTGCAGCCCGACGGTCAGGTCTCCTGGCCGGTGCCAGACAAACTGCGAACCACCTGCCAGGTCAACATAGCTAATTTTCCATTCGACTATCAAAAATGCAGCATCCGATTAGGCTCGTGGGTTCACAACAGTCGACAGTTGGTGTTTAAACCACGCACTATGGATGGCATTGACGAGATGGATTACACTGACAATAGCGAGTGGCAGCTGCTATCAGCTAAGCCTTTTGTGCGCAGTCGTCGGCTTCGGGTTGCAGGACACCTTCCGAAACGGTTGGACAACGCCGGCGACCGAGACAACGAGCCAAATCGCGATTTCTCCGATTTAGTCATCGAACTTGTTATTCGTCGGCGAAGCTTTTTCTACGTGTGGAACATTATCCTACCCTGTGTGATGCTGTCCGTTCTGACCTTGTTCACCTTCCGCGTTCCGCCGGATAACTGCGAAAAAATCAGCATGGGACTGTCGGTTTTTCTGGCTTTCTCAATGTTTATGCTGCTAGTGGCCGAGCAAGTCCCTGCTACTAGCGAGAGTGTTCCACTGATTGGTGAGTCAGAGCACTAATCATGTTGTAAGTTAACGGTATTTTTAGCGAGTCTAATGCTTGAAAACAAATCCGATTGATACATTAAGATGCTGCCTATGGCTGCACCCTATTATTTATATATTATCAATCGTGTCATTAACTATACTTGTGTTGGCTAAACATAGCCAGTAATTATTTCCTGTACAAAACATTGCATGTTCGTTTGGCACTTTATGCTCATCCGGCTAATTTCTGCGCTTAAAAATGCATTCCGCTTGGTACAAAGATGGAAATCTGCATGGCCTTATACTCTGATCGGGTTTGGGCTCTCAAAAGCGTAATTTTGCGCAACAACCTGCAGTTATTATCCTATCGTCTATTGCCAACTTGTCCCACAGTGGGCTTATCCCACTAGAGTCTGGAGAAGCAGATTTAAATCCGCGAGGTCAAGAGTTTTGGAGGACTCAGGGACTAAGGAGCTGTTCACCAATTACTCAGATGCTAACGAAATTGGGAGAGGCGGAGTGAAACTCTACAAGTGTATAAAAATTTAATTTTTTTAAACTAACTATACTAAGACGTTATGCAATCACTGTTATGCAATTGCAGGCCTGTACATCACTGTACTCATGTCGATGACCACTGTGTCAGTCATATTCTCAGTCTGCGTGGTCAACCTCAATCATCGCGGCTCAAAGTTTCGTCCTCCGCCGCCGCTACTTAAACGCGTGTTTGTAGACTGGCTCGGACGTATGTTGAGAGTGGCTGACAGTGTTGAGAAAGCGGCTCGACAGTTTGAAGTGGTGAGCATTTTTGTAAATTATTAAACAGAGAACTGTGCTCGTGACTTGATTTAAAATTCCATTCGTTAAAGAGATATAACTGAGAAAAAAGAAAATGCAGCAACCTGTAAGTAACAGATGGTCTCTCGTCGCAAATTTCCCTAGAGAAATTCGTCCGCACTTCTAGCAATGCTAGATTTTGAAGTTTTAGCTGAAGTCTTTCAATATGCGAAGATGATAAAGAAACTTCGATCAAAGTCAGAATGATTCCATTCTATACCATGCCGATACCATTTACCATACTCTGTTGGCTTCATGTATTATTTGGATAAGTATTTTCGATTATTAATTAAATGAAATCGAAAGCTATAAAAAGATTTTTAAGTACGTCTGAATTCAATTTCTACCAATAACCCAACTACGATGGCAGGCGGACGGCCTGGCATACCGGAAGACAACCGACGAATATCAACACCGAATGTCTAACATACGTTCCCAAATCGCATTCTTTCGCGACTGCCTCCGTCTGCAACGCCTGGAGACCGAACTCAACGCAGCCTATAGACCGCTGGCCGAGCAGCGGAACGACCCCCTGACCCGATGGCTGAGTCCTGAATCAACGAATCGACAACAGAATCAACAGTCAGCGCTATCCGATACGTCCATCACGCCTGCAAGAGTTCCAAGACTTCGCCGTTTTGAAACGGCCTGCTCGGAGTTGCCCTATCTGGACTCGGGCTCCGAAGACGCCACATCGCCTTTGACGTCCCCCATGCCAGCGCTATCCTCTCCGGTAGCAACCGTTGTGGAAGAGGAGAAGCCCAACTCCCCGGCGTCTACCGGCAGTAATGCCCCCGCGGATGCCACTAGCACCGGCTTCCACAACAATATTGAAGTGCAGATGACGCATCTCAGTCGGGTAATAACTGAATGGAAACTAATTGCACTGGTGATTGACACTATATTTTTCTACCTCTTCCTATTTGGTACCGTATTTGTCTACGTGTATTTGTTTTACATATTTCCAAGCATTAACCTGCAAAATCAGGCGCTATAACTGCATTCTGCTCATGTGTAATTTAGCTTCAGCCTTGTTCTCCGGAATTGAAGTTGAACAGTCAGTTTTTTTGGTAAAATAGCAACGCCTCAATCATTCTAATATCGGCAGATTGACAGATTTGCGGCCTAAATGAGTTTTTTGCCTCATAAGTATAATTTGTGATGTGGGCTAACGTAAGCCGACTTAGGCATGTCAATGGGTATGGACCTAGGGCTCCACTCAAGCTCCCAACCTAAATGTAGAGAACTTTTACTTAAAACGTCCTTGAGTAACGTATTATAACTACGAGCATAAGTAGTTGATCGACATCTAATAATATCATAATCGCATAATTGCCTCAGTAATACTAGTTTATGTTTTAATTTTTTGTCCAAGGGCAGCAACGATGAATTTCAGTTTATTATAGTTATGAAAACAATAACTAAATGTGGGCTGGTCACATTTTGAATTGACTGAGTTGCGCGCATATCACCGTATTAAATATACATTTCGGACGTAAGAGCTATCCTTTTCGCGTCAATGGAAAAGTGTCTTAGTTTTGCATTAGCTGTTTTCGCCATCTTATTCGTGCAAGTATGATTAAATAGCGTAAAGAAGCAGAACGATCGCTATGGCAATAGGCAAGACAAGATTCGGACCGTAAAATGGTTTAATGGTTTTGGAAATAACTGGACGTTTTCCAATTCGACAGCTTGTTAAAAGTGGCTCTTTTTGCACGATGCACATTAGCGGTGAGTGAGGGACTGGTAGGGAAGTATGGAACCGTTTATTTGACCCTCCCCTAACCCTAACCGCAATTAATAGCGATCTTAATTCTTGGCTATAAACTTTCTCCGGAATTTCGCCAATTAAATTTTGATGGTATACGTCAAACCAGAAAACTGGTCTCGCATGAAGTCGTACCATTTCCAGGGCTCTTGTATACCATCAGCTCGGTTTGAAGCGTGATCACGTTTAATAAAAATAAGGAAGAAATTATGTGCCGACCAATTTATTATGCTGTCAGAATAAGCGCCAAAAAGAAAACTTGATTATATTTTGGTAGCCTTTGGTATGGAAGTTGGATTGGAGACCTTGGAAGTCGTGGATGTAAATCATCATGGCTTCAATAACCGTACGCTCGTATTCAATTTTTGGCATATCAAAAGTTATTTAAAATGTCAATGAAAATACAGCAATGGTCAGGCCAGGCTGGGTGTTCCACAAACCTGGGCACATCATGTGATGTGCGCATCGTGTGGTGTGAGCGTGTTACTGCGTATACGAGCTACCTTACAACAAGCAATGGTGTGTTGCTATCAAAATTCAACGAAATGAGCAACCATCATGACGTTTATCATATGTCGAGGCATGGCTCTAAATAGCTTAAGAAGTCAATTTTGAGAAAGGCTATGGTGGATCGATAGGCAAAAAATAGTTAGTTTTTTTCTAGCATTCTTTAAATTATATTCTGTCAGCATGTTTTACGGTTGAGGCATTTGTTAAGTTTGGTGCAAGCAATTTTGCACGAGAGAACATGTTGTAAAGTTTGTAGACACACAGGTTTACATGCATGTGTAATTATGGAACTTTTTTGTTAATTACTGATAGTACCAACCGGCTGGCAAGCTTAGTCCCGGTATCCAATAATACACAGGTATGCATTGGCAAACATCCACCGGCGAACATCGACCGACAAACAATCGCCGGCAAACGTCCTCCAACAAACATCTATCGAAAAAAATCCACCGGCAAACGACGACGGTCATACGTCAGCTATAGTTCAGCAATAATTAAACTTGTTGCAAAGGTGATTGAACTTTGTGAATGTAATTAGTGACGCAATTTTTCGCTCGCAGTACGTGGCCATTTCGTGAACTATATGCACTTTCTATTAAGTAGCGGAGCGCTCTACTTACATTTTCTCATTTTTTTGTATAAGGGCCAGATTATGTCTTTGGGTACTCTATTTTTGGCATTGTCAATCACTTCTGCAATTGTGAAATTCAGATAGTGTGAAATTTGATTGTGTATTTTGCAGCGCCAGATGGTGTCTACTAACGGAATTCAAGCGTTTTTTTCTGACAGCTAGGAAATTTTCAACATGCACCAATGACCTATTGTTACATGTACTGGTCAAATTAATTGAATTTTCTTATGCAGCTATAGTACCTTTCAACCCAGTAATGCCCAGTCATAAAATATGACTTACGAATATCTCACTCCCTTCACTAGCTTCTTCAATTTGAACATTAATAGTACTTAAATTTTACAGCTTCCAACTCCGATCCTCAAAGGGGATACTGCATTCAGGCGGCTTAAGACTAGGGTTCACAGCATGTAAGCCAGGGGTCGGCAACCTTCTTAGCTACGCGGGCCAGATCGAAAGATTAGTGAATGGCTACGGGCCAGAAAATTTAAAACATTGAATTTTGGTAAAATTTTGCTTTCTCCGTTAGGTATTTTAGTGTTGGCAAATTTAAAGGTAACGGAAGTTGTGAATAAGTGAGTTCAATCCACAAGTTATAATAAATAATGCAGTTTTTATGCAAACAGTGTCATAGTTCCAGATTAGAAAATAGAAGTTACATACTTTAAGTCCGCATGCATTATAATTCGAACATGTATCGCTTCCATATAGGCAGGGTTGGGAAGAGAGGTGGACATAGAAAGCTAATGAAAATAAGATAGAGAGTGGCAGAGTAATTGAAGAATATGCATTACAAAAAATCAAAGCGAGAGCAAGAAAAAAATTTAAAATACAAGGTTAACTAGTTTAACAATGACCATTAAAAATTGCAGTTTTCAGTCAATTTAACTTTTCACCCTTCACCCTTCAGTGTGAAGCCTGATGCTGATGAGCCTGGCACAGTTTGGCGATGTTTGGCTTGAAGGCTGTGCAAGACAGTCGCAAAACATCGTTCAGATGCCGGTCAGACAGCTGCGAGCGGAGACGGCTCTTGGTGTACTTCAAGCGAGAAAACACCTGCTCACAACAGTAGGTGCTGCCGAACATTGAGACTACTCGTCTGACGTGTGCGGACACTGCGGGAAACAGCTTGGCATCCAGGTGTTCTTTAAAGAAATAGAGAGTGATGTTGCAGCAAATTTGCTCCGCAGCTCATCACTGCACTGGATCTCCACCATCTCCATCTGGATGGAGTCTGGAAGGTCGTCCATAACAACAGAGAATGGTGAAGTGAAGACTTTGAAGTCTGCAGAGCACTCTCTCAAAGCCTCAAACCTGCTCTTGAACTGCTCTCGCAGCATGGAGATGATGTCAGCAGCTGCTCTGTAGTCCACAATATCATCAGCAATGGTTGACAGGCGGGAGAAGTGCTGTCGTCGGTGATCAGTCAACTGGCTCTCCCACAGTCGCAGCTTTACCTCGAATGCTGTGATAGAAGCAAAGGCATCAGTGATAAGAGCATCCTTCCCTTGTAGCTTGCAGTTCAGGTCATTCAGATGCTCAGTTATGTCCGCAAGAAGAGCCAACTTAGCTAGCCAGACAGGGTCACCGAATTCCTCAGCGAACGGCAGCTTCTTGGATGAGAGGAAGGCACCTATCTCTGCTCTCAGGTCCCAAACGCGAGCTAACATGTTGCCGCGGGAGAGCCAGCGAACCTCACAGAAGTACAGCAGGTCGCCGTATTGTGCCTCCACCTCTTCTAGAAGCACTTGAAACTGACGATGGTTCAGACTTTTGGCCAGGATGCTATTCACAACCTTCACAACAACAGACATGACATCTGTCAGTGTGGCTGCCTTGGCACAAAGAGCTTCCTGGTGAATTATGCAGTGCAGCTTCCGGATGTCGTTCGTGTTACCAGCATCGATGCACTTCTTTGCAATGAGTGAAGCCGCACCTCTTATTTCTCCAACCATAGCAGGGGCTCCATCAGTTGTGATGGAGCACAGCCTCGTCAGATCCAGTCCAACAGCTTCAAGGCAAGACATGGTTGAATCACAAATGTCGCTGCCTTTTGTCGTCCCACGCATTGGTACCAGCTGGAGAAACTCCTCCGTTACACTAAGATCAGCAGCGACTCCACGGACGAAGACAGCAAGTTGAGAGGTGTCCTTGGCATCTGTCGATTCGTCGATTGCAATGGAGAAGAAATCAAAGCAGCTGGAATATTCACTGAAAGTCGAGCTGACATCAGCAGACATCTCCTCAATCCGTCGCGTCATGGTGCGGGCAGAGAGACTGACTGCAGAAAAGATAGAGTGTTGAGCAGGGCAGACGTTTTTAGCAACAGCCAGGAGACATTCCTTGATGAAGTCGCCGTCAGTAAATGGCTTCATCCGCTGGGCAATCAGAAGTCCCACTTCGAAGCTAGCGCGAGTGACCTGCTCATTGGCAGAACTCTGTTTCTGGAAGAGCGACACAGTCTGCATCGACAGCTGACTGGTCAGTCGAGCAGCTGCAGTCTGGCGAGAAGCATCGTCCATGGTAGCGTACTTTGATGAGCTGTGCATAGTCTCCCAGTGCCGTCGGATGTTGCTTTCTTTGTACACAGCCACAGTAGCAAGGCAGATTAGGCACTGCTTTGCCATGCCTTTCTATAAAAAAATAGCGCTGCGTCCATGTCGCATTGAAGTTACGGTTCTCAGTGTCAACCTTTCTTTTTTTGCTTTCAGATGGCTTGCTCTTTAAGTGTGACATCATTTATGTAATGCAGGAAATATAGTAGGATTAAAGTTGAACAATGAAGGATAAACCCAAATTTGTTCCTTAAATCTTTATACCCTTTCTACGCATAAATCTTGTACATAGGGCCCTCTCTCTGCCCTACCCTCTGCAGACGGTGCCCCTGTCTCTCTGCCTCTTTGTAAATAGGTGTGTATGTATGTATGTATTCCATTAAGTGTGACCACCCCTCTTCCCTCTCCACCAAAACGTGTAAATTAACTCCTTCCTTAAGTTAAAACTCTGCCTCTGCCTTGACTCAACTCTTAGGGACTTAGGCAGACACCTTGAGTGCAGACACACACAAGGCCTTCCTCCTTTAACACCTGTTCTTCCTTCCCTCCCCTCCCTGCGTACTTAGGGCTGCCTAATGTTTTGCAAACAAACAATCTTATCCCAATATACTCCTAGCCTAGAAGCATTCATTAAAGAGCAAGAGAGGGGCCAGTTATGTACATGGTCATCCTTAAGCGGGCCGGATTACAATGCTGGAGATGCAAAGGGCCTGCGGGCCACATGGAGAGGCTTCGCGGGCCGGATCTGGCCCGCGGGCCGGAGGTTGCCGACCCCTGATGTAAGCAAAGAAAAAAGAATTATCAATGCAAAACGTGATCCAAATTTGACAGAAAAATAATTAGCCTCTGAGAGTTGATTGTTTTCCGCGGCTCTAAAGAAGAACTTTTAGTGAGACTCGCGTTAGACCGAGCTATCAGTCTCTTTTACCCTAATATAGTGGTGATAGCAACGGCAAGCTACTAATAGTAGGCCCTAAAGCAGTCGGCTGTCTAAATTTAGTAAAATCGCCAGAAAGTGTCCAGGAAATCAAATTAAATATTCGAGTGACAACTTATTTCCATGCATTCAATGACCAAATTTGTGCCATAAAAATCGATAAACTTCTATCCAGCTATCTTTTTCAGACTTAAAGAATTCGGCTGCGAAAATCTCGATTATGAAACGCAAACTTTGTTAGTTCGACACCTCCAGATTCGAGGAAAAGTAGCAAATTCGAACAGAAAATTTTCTCTAAGTAGTTCAGTTTGACCACAACGATACGAATGGTCTTCCTAATAATTTAGCACGATCTTAACTCTTACTTTAACCCCGCACTCATAAGCCTAGCCCTTTAACTAGCGCGTACCGAGATCAGAAAAAGACACCTTAGGGAGATCTTTTAGTTGGCCTAGGGCTAGGCGTATATTGGCTGCCGCCCATAGTCAGGAAGGTGGCACATTGTGCGCCGGAATAAATTTTGGGGGTACAATCTGTGCCATTTGTACTTTTGGCGCCATTTGTGCGCCAAAAGTTCAAAGGACCAAAAAAAGGTCCCGCGGACAATTTCTTCTCTACTTCTTCCAATTTGCTATGTTTGTGCTTGTAATCTTGTCTAAATCTTCGCACAGTAGTCACATTTTTGCCTATTTTGCTTATAATATTACCGATTTTGCACCACTTGTGCACAAAAATGCACCAAAACCCTTCGTGTGCGCCGCGCTTGTGCGCCAATGTGCACCAAGATCCTTCGTGTGCGCCACGCTTGTGCGCCAATGTGCGCCAAGACCCTTCATGTGCGCCGGAATTTTCCGCCAAAAAGGCCACCTTCCTGACTATGGGCTGCCGCCTGCCTAATTAAGCCTTTGTGACCCGCCAGCCTATAAAATATTTTTTAGAGCTGCTAGTAATCAGTTCAAAGCAATAATTTTTACTAACAGTTACTTTTGCTTCCTGAAAATTTCTTGAACATCTTCTTGAACATATCTTCTTGAACATTAGGCCTAGGTCTACTAGTTCTATAGATAGTTTTTTTCTAATATAGCTAAATTAATTTGTTTAGAGCCTAGCCTAAGTTAAAGTAATATAGACCTTTGCCAATTTCAATTATATTATTAATGCAATAATTATAACAATGTCCAGTCTTTCATATAAACTTTCAAATATTTAAATTATTTTTACTAAAATGCAATTATATGCAACTTGCTATATTTTAGAGTAAAACAGCATTATCCAAATAGAAATGTACCATTTTAAATGCTTCATTACTTATTAGTATAATGTTTAGGATTTATCTAGTATTAGGCCTAGGGGCTAGGGGCCTACTATTTTAGCTAAATTAAAAAATATTTAATTTTAATCAGCTATCTTTATTTTGCCAAGTTTTGCTATGCTTATTAAAATTTAAGATATTAGGAAAATTTAAACTAAAACTATAAGTTGGGATAATTAAACTTCTATTATCTTTATGGAAAACAAGGCTTTGTATATTTACTTCATTGAAAATTTAAGAGCAACTAAGATAGTGGTAGATAAATAGGTCTAATCAAAATCCCTTTTAATATAGACTTAAGCCTTTTGCATTGCACAAATATTAAAAGCTATTAGGAATATTATAAATTTCAATTATTATTTAAGTAGTTAGGTTGTTCATTTACTTATTGTAAATAAGTTATTTTTTGTTTTCTAAAATAATATTTAAAGTTTTTTTTGATATAATTGTTAATATATACAAAATTAGCCTTCTTATTAGAGTAATAAAAACCAATATTAATGAAATACTTTTGGCATGACCCATCTAGTTTATAATAATGCAGTATGCATATATTACTTATTTAGTTTAGGATTATAAGTTATATAGGCCTAGGAATCAATTTTAAGAACTTAATTAATTTTTAATTAATAGAAAAAGAATTTGTAGTTTTGTAAATAGTAGTCTTATTTTGCCTAGATTTATTTAAAAAATTCTGCTGGGCATAGCCACTGGCAAATGCTAGTGGCTAGCAAATCCATGGTCTAGCATCTTTCTGGCTCATAAATAGGCATTGCAGGCTACCTTAGTTTTAATAGCTTACTAAAAACTATACTAAAATGACTTGCCATGACAAGTTCATAAAAATTCCAAATCTATGCTAAAAGACTTGCATAGCTAGGCACCCATTTTGAAATGGGCATAATTTAGCAAAAAAACTTGATAACAATGCTAAAATGTTTTTGTTTAGTTTTTGTTGGCCTCTTCAATAAAAACATTATGGCATTTTCCAGGTATGATTGTTTGCATAATAAAATAACATCTAAATGTCAACTAATTTCAGTCCGATGCTCTGTGCTGGCGCATGAATTACCTGCAGCTCGATGCCAGCAACTTGCAAGCCAGTGTGGCTAATAACAACAACAACAATAACAATGTAGCCAATGAGAATAATGATCACAGTAGGCAGTCACCTCAACTAGCTGCCAACCTGTCAGACGATGACAACAATAGTAATTTAGATGAAGACGAGGCCGTGCTAGTTTGGCGTCCTCTTGACCATCAGCAGAATCGTCGGCGCGAGCAGCTCGATGCGCCCGACGCGGCCGCCAATGCTCGCGCCGAAGTTGCTGGCGCTGGTGTCGATGCGGCCGCTGTTCATCAACGCGCTCCGACCGAAGCTATGGGCGATTTTATCGACATTGACGTTAACGGCGCCGACGATGATACTGATGATGCTGATGCTGATGATGAAGAACAACGCTTTAATCATCGGGAAATGGGCGGCGAGGACGCTTTGGAAGTTGCCGTTGCAGCTGGAGCCGCCGCCGGCGATGCTGCCGCTGCTGCTGCTGTTGTTGACGAAGATCACGGCGATACGTCGGATGAGAATGATTGCAATGTCGGTGGCGGCGGCGCGGAGGCTGCACGTGCTAGAGGTTTGTTTTTTTCTTAAAATTTTAATAAAATATTCCTTATTTAGATGTGTGTCACTTGTTGATGGAAGATTCACAATTAAATAACAGGGGATATTTTCATTCTTCTATGCAGGCATTGATCGATACGACAGGTTCACAGCCGAGCCACTCACAATGGCCATGGCTCTGTCAGCCGCGGCTGCAGCCTCCGCAGCAGCAGCTGCAGCAGCAGCCGCCGCCGCCGCCGCTTCAGCATCAGCAACAGCAACAGCAACAGCAGCAGCAGCCGCCACTACAGCCCCCTCAACCTCGTCTTCCTTGTACTCAACGTCAGCCTTCGAGGCGGCAGTCGCGGCCTCCTCTGCCCCCGGCCTGTTGAATGACCTCAGCAGCGGCGCTAACGACAATCGAGCAGCGTCGGCTGCGGCGCCTGCCCCACCCGCTCGAATCAATGATTTAAGCGCCGAGACGCCCAGTTACTCAATGTCCCGCTCTACTAGACATTCGGTTGACGATTCTCTTAACAGGCGAAGCTCCCAATTCTGGTTGTGGAGTCCTACCGAAGCGCAGAATGTCGAATTGCAGTTGCTAGGCAACCGGCTGGGTCCGAGTTCGTGCGGCCCGGCCGCTCTGATGTGCGCTTTGCGCGCCCTAGGCATCGATGCTGATCCGGCCGAGCTGGCGCGCGCCGTTCCGGTGTCGCTACGGGTTCAAACTGCCGGCCTCACCGCCTATCTGCTGTCCAGGTCGCGAGCCGGCACCACTGCGCAAGAGCTGATTGATGGCGTGCAAGCATTTACTAATGGCCGGGTTAGGGGAAGGTTTTTTGCTTTCTATCCGCGGCGCAAAGTGTCAGGTAAGTTGCGTCCTCTTGCCGATAAGAATCCCAGCATCCTGAATCCGATATGAGAATCCCGACATTCTCAATCCGATATGAGAATCCCGACATCCATAATCCGATATCAGAATCCCGACATTCTCAATCCGATATGAAAATCCCGACATCCATAATCCGATATGAGAATCCCGATATCCTAAATCCGGTATGAAAATCCCGACACCCTGTATCCGCTATGAGAATCCTGATATCCTCAATCCGATATGATAATCCTAAGATCCTGAATCTGATATGAGAATCCCGACATCCAGAATCCGATATGAGAATCCCGACATCCAGAATCCGATATGAGAATCCTAAGATCCTGAATCTGATATGAGAATCCCGACATCCAGAATCCGATATGAGAATCCCGACATCCAGAATCCGATATGAGAATCCCGACATCCAGAATCCGATATTAGAATCCCGACATCCTCAATCCGATATTAGAATCCCAAGATCCTGAATCCGATATGAGAATCCCGACATCCAGAATCCGATATTAGAATCCCGACATCCTCAATCCGATATGATAATCCCAAGATCCTGAATCCGATATGAGAATCCCGACATCGAGAATCCGATATGAGAATCCCAAGATCCTAAATTGAATATGAGAATCCCAAGATCCTCAATCCAATATGAGAATCCCAAGATCCTCAATCCAATATGAGAATCCCAAGATCCCGAATCCGATATGAGAATCCCAAGATCCTCAATCCAATATGATAATTCCAAGATCCCGAATCCAATATGAGAATCCCAAGATCCTCAATCCAATGTGAGAATCCCAAGATCCTAAATTCAATATGAGAATCCCAAGATCCCGAATCCAATATGAGAATCCCAATATCCAGAATCCGATATGAGAATCCCGACAGCCTCAATCCTATTTGAGAACCCCAAAATCCAAAATCTGATTTAAAAATTCCGACACTCTTAATCCCAATTAATAATCCCAAGATCCCGAATCCACTCCACACGCGCATTTTACAGGCAGAAACGGTCTGCAACGCTGGCTAGATGACTGGATGAGACGGGGCGCTGTTCCCATAGTGACACTGAATCCCCAGATGATTGGCGCCGCCTCAGTGCCTAGCGCCAGTGCCGCCTCCTTGTCGGCCGTAGCGGCAGCAGCCGCCGCGGCGGCCGCAGACTCAGAGAGCAGCAGCGGTTCTCGCGTTGTTGCTGACGCCTGGCATCACCAGATGGTGTACGGCGTCACGCCCGAAGGTGATTATTAGCTTTAGTCTGTCTATTGTAATCCCCAAATTGAGATCCCAGACTACTCTATTAATTGAAACCTCCGCTACTAAATGCAGGTGTGCATCTAACAAATCCTCACGAATTGTTAACCTGGCCCAGCCTGTACAGCCAATTGTGCAGCGAATCTGTACTGCTTGTACGCAAAGCTGACGTTTGTAAATTATGGAATCCTAACGACGATTTGGCGCCATTGGCTAGTCAGGCGGATCGGCGCTGGGCAGACATGAATGTGCTGGGACAGGTGAGTGTCTCTGAGGCCAGCTCTGTCTAGCACCACCTACAGAAGGTATTTGAGTAGTCAGTTCACTCTTACTGACATGATATCTTGCCTTCATCTTGGCCTTGCAAAGTCTCAACCTTTCGCTGACCCTACCTACTGTCTCACCCCTACTTACAGTCTCACTTTTACAGTCTCACCCCTCCTTACAGTCTCACCCCTGTATACAATCTCATCCCTGCCGGCAGTCTCACCCCTGTATACAGTCTCATCCCTGCCGGCAGTCTCACCCCTACCCACAGTCTCACCTTTACAGCCTCACCCCTCCTTACAGTCTCACCCCTGTATACAGTCTCATCCCTACCCACAGTCTCACCCCTAACCCCACCTACAGTCTCACCCCTGTATACAGTCTCATCCCTACCCACAGTCTCACCCCTAACCCTACCTACAGTCTCACCCTACCTGCAGTACAGTCTTACCTCTACTTGCAGTCTCAACCCTACTTGCAGTCTCAACCCTACTTGCAGTCTCAACCCTACTTACAGTCTCACCCCTACCTACAGTCTCACCCCTACCTACAGTCTCACCCACCTACAGTACAGTCTCACCCCTAACCCTACCTACTGTCTCACACCTATCTACAGTCTCACCCCTACCTACAGTACAGTCTCACCCCTACCTACTGTCTCACCCTTACCTACAATCTACCTACAAACCAACTCGGCCCAACCAATCCCAGGTTGTGTGCGCTCTGCGCGAATCGCAGCACCACGAATTCGACGGTTTCCGACCGAAATGGGCTCATCACATCCGCCTGCCAGCCGCCTACAAATCCGGCATCAGCTTATTCGCCACCGACGCCTCACTTTGTAGACAGCTGGCCGAAGCTGACGAATTGCCCTTGGCAACTGGCGCTGCTGATCCCCGTGGCACTGACTATGACCTCGTGGAATATGGCGATGACAGTGATGGAAATGAGGCAGCCTGTTACTTTAGTAAATCTTAGTTCAATCTGAGATATTTATTTTTATCGTATCTCTGTGTATTGCTAATAATATTATACCGATCTGTCCTTCTGAGCGCCGATTTTTTAAAAAATCTAATTGTGTAATAGCTTTGGTTCTGTTTATATCCGATGATGAAGCTTGTAGGATGCTGTGTCTGCTTGATGATGAAGCTTGTTGGAAGCTGTGTCTGCTTGATGATGAAGCTTTAAGGAAGCTGTGTCTGCTTGATGATGCAGCTTGTTGGAAGCTGTGTCTGCTTGATGATGAAGCTTTAAGGAAGCTGTGTCTGCTTGATGATGCAGCTTGTAGGATGCTGTGTCTGCTTGATGATGAAGCTTTAAGGATGCTGTGTCTGCTTGATGATGAAGCTTTAAGGATGCTGTGTCTGCTTGATGATGCAACTTGTGGGAAGCTGTGTCTGCTTGATGATGCAGCTTGTAGGATGCTGTGTCTGCTTGATGATGCAGCTTGTAGGAAGCTGTGTCTGCTTGATAATGCAGCTTGTAGGATGCTGTGTCTGCTTGATGATGAAGCTTTAAGGATGCTGTGTCTGCTTGATGATGCAACTTGTGGGAAGCTGTGTCTGCTTGATGATGCAGCTTGTAGGATGCTGTGTCTGCTTGATGATGAAGCTTTAAGGAAGCTGTGTTTGCGTGATGATGAAGCTTGTAGGATGCTGTGTTTGCGTGATGATGAAGCTTGTAGGATGCTGTGTCTCCTTGATGATGAAGCTTTAAGGAAGCTGTGTCTGCTTGATAATGCAGCTTGTAGGAAGCTGTGTCTGCTTGATGATGCAGCTTGTAGGATGCTGTGTCTGCTTGATGATGAAGCTTTAAGGATGCTGTGTCTGCTTGATGATGAGGCTTGTAGGAAGCTGTGTCTGCTTGATGATGAAGCTTTAAGGAAGCTGTGTCTGCTTGATGATGAAGCTTGTAGGATGCTGTGTTTGCGTGATGATGAAGCTTGTAGGATGCTGTGTCTCCTTGATGATGAAGCTTTAAGGAAGCTGTGTCTGCTTGATAATGCAGCTTGTAGGAAGCTGTGTCTGCTTGATGATGCAGCTTGTAGGATGCTGTGTCTGCTTGATGATGAAGCTTTAAGGATGCTGTGTCTGCTTGATGATGAGGCTTGTAGGAAGCTGTGTCTGCTTGATGATGAAGCTTTAAGGAAGCTGTGTCTGCTTGATGATGAAGCTTGTAGGATGCTGTGTTTGCGTGATGATGAAGCTTGTAGGATGCTGTGTTTGCGTGATGATGAAGCTTTAAGGAAGCTGTGTCTGCTTGATGATGAAGCTTTAAGGAAGCTGTGTCTGCTTGATGATGAAGCTTTAAGGAAGCTGTGTTTGCGTGATGATGAAGCTTGTAGGATGCTGTGTTTGCGTGATGATGAAGCTTGTAGGATGCTGTGTCTGCTTGATGATGAGGCTTGTGGGAAGCTGTGTCTGCTTGATGATGAAGCTTTAAGGAAGCTGTGTCTGCTTGATGATGAAGCTTGTAGGATGCTGTGTCTGCTTGATGATGAAGCTTTAAGGAAGCTGTGTCTGCTTGATGATGAAGCTTTAAGGAAGCTGTGTTTGCGTGATGATGAAGCTTGTAGGATGCTGTGTTTGCGTGATGATGAAGCTTGTAGGATGCTGTGTCTGCTTGATGATGAGGCTTGTGGGAAGCTGTGTCTGCTTGATGATGCAGCTTGTAGGATGCTGTGTCTGCTTGATGATGAAGCTTTAAGGAAGCTGTGTTTGCGTGATGATGAAGCTTGTAGGATGCTGTGTTTGCGTGATGATGAAGCTTGTAGGATGCTGTGTCTGCTTGATGATGAGGCTTGTGGGAAGCTGTGTCTGCTTGATGATGCAGCTTGTAGGAAGCTGTGTCTGCTTGATGATGAAGCTTTAAGGATGCTGTGTCTGCTTGATGATGAAGCTTTAAGGAAGCTGTGTCTGCTTGATGATGAAGCTTTAAGGAAGCTGTGTCTGCTTGATGATGAAGCTTGTAGGATGCTGTGTCTGCTTGATGATGAAGCTTTAAGGAAGCTGTGTCTGCTTGATGATGCAACTTGTGGGAAGGAAGCTGTCTCTTCTTGATGATGAGGTTTGCAGGAAGCTGTGTCTGCGTGATGATGAAGCTGTTAGAATCTGATAAAGCTAGAGAAATAATTTCTTTATTTTTTCAAAGCAGAAAGCCATATAGTCTTGCTGTTTATTCTGTTTCCCACTTGCCCCTTGTGTTTTCGCAAGCCACACTTGTGTATATTTTTAGTTTGCGTAACCCCTGCAGACGCGTGTTTTCCTTCCACTTATAAGTTTAATTTTAGTCTCTGCATGTTTGATCTTACGGCAGTATTTTTCAAGCAATTATAGAGACAAAAAGCAGTAAGTCCCACTGTAGGGAACTCTCGGACCCTTTCTTGTATGAAGTCGCTTGCTTTTTTGAGTGTACATAATATAAATAATAGCATGCAATTATTATTGAACATAAAAAATTCTGAATACTACAGCAAACCGGTTGTTTATTTTTTGCATTTTTGTTTCGTCTTTATTGTAGTTACCAGCAGTCAGCCTTCTGGTTAACATCCCCAGTGACACATTCTCACCCTTAGTGACGCATTCTCACCCTTAGTGTTGCTTTCTCACCCTTATTGAAGCATTCTCACCCTTAGTGACGCAATCTAACCCCCAGTAACGCATTCTCACCCTTAGTAACGCATTCTCACCCTTAGTGATGCATTCTCACTCTTAGTGATGCATTCTCACCCTTAGTGATGCATTCTCACTCTTAGTGACGCATTATCACCCTTAGTGATGCATTCTCACTCTTAGTGATGCATTCTCACCCTTAGTGATGCATTCTCACCCTTAGTGATGCATTCTCACTCTTAGTGACGCATTCTCACCCCTAGTGACACATTCTCACCCTTAGTGACGCATTGCTACTCTTAGTGACACATTCTCACCCTTAGTGACGCATTCTCACCCTTAGTGATGCATTCTCACTCTTAGTGACGCATTCTCACCCCTAGTGACACATTCTCACCCTTAGTGACGCATTGCTACTCTTAGTGACACATTCTCACCCTTAGTGACGCATTCTCACCCTTAGTGACACATTCTCACCCTTTGACGCATTCTCACCCTTAGTGACACATTCTCACCCTTAGTGACTCATTCTCACCCTTAGTGACACATTCTCACCCTTAGTGACGCATTGCTACTCTTAGTGACACATTCTCACCCTTAGTGACGCATTCTCACTTTTGGAGACACATTCTCTTTATTCCAGATTGATAAAAAGCAATTAACCAGCATGAAAGCAACAACCAAGGCTGTCAAAACGGCCACTAGAGGCCAGAAGCAGATAACTGAGGAAAACGCAGCCACTCTAGTGTTTTATCAACGCGTTATAATTGTTGTTAACGCCTTCGCTTTGCCCTGCACTCTGTTGTTTTGGTCGTCCGTGTCCGCCTGGCATTTGGTTCTGACTCTGGTTTGCGAGGGTCTATTGGCTGGCATGTACAAAATCATGTCCGGCATGTCGGCTGCCACTTATTCTCCCACTGGTCAGCTGATTGACGCCGGCCAGGATCTCAACATGGAGCAGGGCATGGCCGAGCATTTCAAGGTTGGCGCAGCGAAGTCTGGTTTTTTTATTTCTTACGTATTTGGGGATTTTTTCCTGTAAGACATGAATAGATTTATTGCCTGACAGTGAGATTTGGTGTCTCATTGTAAGATTTTGTGTCTTAGGGTGACATTTGGTGGATGAGGGTGAGATTCGGTGTCTCATTGTGAGATTTTGTGTCTTAGGGTGAGATTTGGTGTCTTAGGGTGAGGTTTTGTGGATGAGGGTGAGATTTGGTCTCTCATTGTGAGATTTTGTGTCTTAGGGTGACATTTGGTGGATGAAGGTGAGATTTGGTGTCTCATTGTGAGATTTGGTGTCTTCGGGTGACATTTGGTGTCTCATTGTAAGATTTTGTCTTAGGGTGAGATTTGTGAATGAGGGTGAGATTTGGTGTCTCATTGTAAGATTTTGTTTCTTAGGGTGAAATTTGGTGGATGAGGGTGATATTTGGTGTCTCATTGTGTGATTTTGTGTCTTAGGGTGAGATTTGGTGTCTCATTTTAAGATTTTGTTTCTTAGGGTGAGATTTGGTGGATGAGGGTGAGATTTGGTGTCTCATTGTGAGATTTAGTGTCTTAGGGTGAGATTTGTGAATGAGGGTGAGATTTGGTGTCTCATTGTAAGATTTTGTTTCTTAGGGTGAAATTTGGTGGATGAGGGTGAGATTTGGTGTCAAATTGTGTGATTTTGTGTCTTAGGGTGAGATTTGGTGTCTCATTTTAAGATTTTGTTTCTTAGGGTGAGATTTGGTGGATGAGGGTGAGATTTGGTGTCTCATTGTGTGATTTTGTCTTAGGGTGAGATTTGGTGGATTAGGGTGAGATTTGGTGTCTCATTGTAAGATTTTGTGTCTTAGGGTGAGATTTGGTGGATTAGGGTGAGATTTGGTGTCTCATTGTAAGATTTTGTGTCGTAGGGTGAGATTTGGTGGATTAGGGTGAGATTTGGTGTCTCATTGTAAGATTTTGTGTCTTAGGGTAAGATTCAGTATCTGAGGGTAAGATTTTGTGTCTGGGGGTTAGATTCGGTGCCTGGTGGAGAGATTCGGTGTCTTATTGTGAGATTTTTAGTGTCTGAGGGTAAGATTAAGTGTCTATTATGTTGAGATTCGATAGGTAGTCAGGTAATGATAAGATTGTATCTTTGAGGAAATATTTTTTGAATTTTGATATTCTGTCCAAAAGTATGAGTTTTAGTGGCAGGTGGTATGGAGAGATTCTGTCTTGAAGTAATAATACGATTAAGTACTTTTCCCAACACTGCAGGACGTTCTGCTATGGACAGCGGGCACTCTGGCACTAGCCCAGCTGCACACCTACTGCTTCTGCCTGCTAGTAGCAGTGCCGATTCGCCTGTTCTACCTGCTCTGGGTCAACTTCCTCGGGCCCTGGTTCTTCGCCCCGGCGCCAGAGGAGACCGAGGCCGATGCTAAAAAACTAAAAAAACAGGAGAGGCGAATGAATCGGGCTAAGATTGTTCGGTGATAGGCTGGGATTGGGAAGATTCTCCTCTTTTTTGAGCTAGTTCGTTGCTTTTGTTATTGTTAACCCTTTGGTCTGGAGTACGGGCTGCTGAAGGGGTAGCAGGGGTACCTGAAGTACGGGCTGCTGAAGGGGTAGCAGGGGTACCTGAAGTACGGGCTGCTGAAGGGGTAGCAGGGGTACCTGAAGTACGGGCTGCTGAAGGGGCAGCATCTGTATCACTTGTATCGTATCTGTTGGGTTTAATTATTGTACTATTAATGATAGAATTCTTTTTCTTGATTTTAATTCTTATTTACTTAATGTTTTCTTTCCAATGCTATATACTCATTGCGGTCAAGGCCTCGTGTATTCGCGTGTTTATTTATTGTGCCTGTCATTTTAATTGCGCTTGTTGACGTAATGATAGTCACTTAAAGCTATTGATAAATACATTATAATATACGAGCTAAAGAATCACTGGCTTCTTTGTGCTTTGATTCAATTAATTGAGTCATTGGATGAATTAACTCAATGTTTTGTGACTGTTATCAAGATTTTTTTAGGCTTGTTCTAATTATTCATGCTTTTCAATGACGTCTGCTATGACTTCCTCTGACATCTCCCAGATTTCCACTGACATCTCCCAGATTTCCA
This sequence comes from Macrostomum cliftonense, assembly GCA_950096795.1. NCBI lineage: Eukaryota > Metazoa > Platyhelminthes > Macrostomidae > Macrostomum > Macrostomum cliftonense. The sequence goes on from CATNEM010000171.1 coordinate 55,664, forward strand.
TTGACATCTCCCATGATTTCCACTGACATCTCCCATGGTTTCCTTTGACATCTCCCATGATTTCCTGTGGCATCTCCCACGATTTCTACTGACATCTCCTATGATTTCTAATGACATCTCTCATGGCTTCCTTTGACATCTCCTATGAATTCCACTGACATCTCCCATGACTTTCAGTGACATCTCCCATGATTTCCACTGACTTCTTTCATGATTTCCTCTGACATCCCATGATTTCCACTGACGCCTCCCATGATTTCCTCTGACATCCCCCATGATTTCCTCTGACATCTCCCATGATTTCCTCTGACATCTCCCGTGACTTCCACTGACATCTTCCATGATTTCCACTGACATCTCCTATCTTGACATCCACTGACATCTCCCATGATTTCCCCTGACATCTCCCATGATTTCCACTGACATCTTCATGAATTCCTCTGACATACTCTATATATTACTTCTGTTATAGTAATTTTTCGCACTAATATCCCTCTTCTACTTCTCTTTTATTCTAAAAATATTTAAAATCAAATCCCTACTCGCTACTTTCAGTAGTAGAACAAAGCAAATGCTGCAGATTTCCTATCCGCCAAACGATACCGCCGAGCCGCCACTCCGTTCAACCTTGTCAACTTGGAATGTTCAGTGCGAACTGTTAGAAACCGGTTTCGACCGGTTCTGGAGTCATTTCTCGCTGCCGCCCCAGTCGGGTTCAGCCGATGCCGCTTTATCGGCAGTGCAAACTTTGGCCTCGGCGTTTCAATGCCTACTGGATTGCGTGCTACGTCACTGCTCTCCTAGCGGCGTCGCCTCCGTTGAAGAGTTTCAACCGCCGGTTGAGGTGCTGCGCGGTGTTCGACTGCTGCTGTTCGCTCCCAGTCAGGTGGGTGGGCGCGATCGTTATGTTGATATGCTTTAACTTTAGTAGCTTACTAATTAGTTATTATTTATAATGACAGTGCGACAGCTAAGTGAACTGTATTATGAAGGATTTTACAGTAAGAAAGCGGATTTTACAGTAAGAGAACGGATTTTTTAATAAGAAAGCAGATTTTACAGTAAGAGAGCAGATTTTACAGTAAGAGAACGGATTTTTCAATAAGAAAGCAGATTTTACAGTAAAAAAGCGGATTTTACAGTAAGAGAACGGATTTTTTAATAAGAAAGCAGATTTTACAGTAAGAGAGCAGATTTTACAGTAAGAGAACGGATTTTTCAATAAGAAAGCAGATTTTACAGTAAAAAAGCAGATTTTACAGTAAGGGAGTGGATTTTACAGCAAGGAAGCAGATTTTACAGTAAGGGAGTGGATTTTACAGTAAGAAAGCGGATTTTACAGTAAGGGAGTGGATTTTACAGTAAGAAAGCGGATTTTACAGTAAGGGAGTGGATTTTACACTAAGAAAGCAGATTTTACAGTAAGGGAGCGGATTTTACACTAAGAAAGCAGATTTTACAGTAAGGGAGTGGATTTTACAGTAAGAAAGCGGATTTTACAGTAAGGGAGCGGATTTTACAGTAAAGGAGCGGATTTTACAGTAAGGGAGCGGATTTTACAGTAAGAAAGCGGATTTTACAGTAAGGGAGCGGATTTTACAGTAAATGAAGCGGATTTTACAGTAAGAAAGCGGATTTTACAGTAAGAAAGCAGATTTTACAGTAAGGGAGCGGATTTTACAGTAAGAAAGCGGATTTTACAGTAAGAAAGCAGATTTTACAGTAAGGGAGCGGATTTTACAGTAAATAAAGCGAATTTTACAGTAAGGGAGTGGATTTTACAGCAAAAAAGCGTGTTTTTAAGTAAAAAAGCGGATTTTTCAGTAAGGAAGCGGACTATACAGATAGGATTTAACGTATTAGTAATTCAGTGCCGCTAATATTCCCGCCCCTCCACCCGCAGCTGGTTGATCAGGCAGCTCAAACGGCCTCCCCAACCAGCCAGGCAACGCGCCCCCATCAGCGCCGCAATTTCTCAGCTTACGTGGCCCGCTACCTGGATTTAACGTTCGCCCAATCGCGCGACGCCGAAGCAAGAGAAGAAGACCAGACAGAAGAAGAAGAAGAAGACGATCAAGATGAAACATCGTCCATTGCCAACACCGAGGAAGCTCGCAACATAGCCGACCGGTGCAGTCACCTGCTCGATCGTCTGCAACTTCGCCGACGCCTACTGTTGGATTACGGCGCCGATTTTATCCGACGCTCGCTAGCCAATTTTGTTGCCAACCGGTGCGCCAACGAGTATTCGGAGAGTCGGCTTGATAACGTGCTGCGACGCTATCGATTGTTGCAACGTCGCTGGACTGAAGAATTTCGTCTAGGCGGACGCGACAGTCGAACCCTCGGCGCCTCCGCCGATCTGCTGCCCTATCGGGTGCTCGGCCTGGCCAGAATTCGCCAGCTGTTCTCCATGACTATTGACTATCCCGACTCCGAGTGCGGACTCAAAGACCTGGCCGTCTGTATTGAACGGCTGCCGGAGCTGCGGCCTAGAATGGTGCGAACTCTGCGCGCTGATGTGGAACAGCGCCTGCTGCATCCGGGCGTGGCTACGCTGGACATTCTTAGCGCCTACATTGGCGCGGTGCGGTCGCTAAGGATACTCGATCCGTCTGGGGTGTCGCAGGAGCTGGCGTTGGGCTCCGTGAGTTACTGGCTGCCGTGCTGGGGGGACCTTGCTAGGGTGTTTTTCTATTGTTTGACATACTAAAATTTATCGTCTTAGATACATTAATCCTGTGCGATTATCATCTTAGATCCTCTAATTTGTGGGTATTATCGTCCCAGATCCTCTAATTGTGGGGGATTATCGTCCCAAATCGATTAATCGTATAGGATTATTGTCCTGGATCCTTATCTATGTGGGATTATCTTCCCAGATCCTCAGGTATGTGGGATTATCGTCCCAGATCCTTAACTATGCGGGATTGTTGTCCCAGATCCTCAGGTATGTGGGATTATCGTCCCAGATCCTCAGGTATGTAGGATTATTGTCCCAGATCCTCAACTATGCGGGATTATCGTCCCAGATCCTCAGGTATGTGGGATTATTGTCCCAGATCCTTAACTATGCGGGATTATCGTCCCAGATCCTCAGGTATGTGGGATTATCGTCCCAGATCCTCGGGTATGTAGGATTATCGTCCCAGATCCTCAGGTATGTAGGATTATTGTCCCAGATCTTTTACTATGTGGGATTTTCGTCCCAGATCCTCAATTTTGTAGGATTATCATCCCAGATCCTCAGGTATGTGGGATTATCGTCCCAGATCCTCAGGTATGTGGGATTATCGTCCCAGATCCTCAGGTATGTAGGATTATTGTCCCAGATCCTCAGGTATGTAGGATTATTGTCCCAGATCTTTTACTATGTGGGATTTTCGTCCCAGATCCTCAATTTTGTAGGATTATCATCCCAGATCCCTAATTAACAGGAAATATAGTGTTAATTTCCTTAGCCTTAACGATAATCCTCCGTGACCTTAATTCAGATTTTATTGCCAAACTGAACTGACATTGGGGACATTGTCAGACTCAAATATATCCGATCGCCCTTGGAAAAAACTCCCCATCCGATCAGGTAGCCGAATACCTTCGCCGACGCGAGGACACAATCCGGGCCATCATCAGCAAGATGATCGGCGACGAGGCCGGCTCCGGCGGCCCCGACGACCTGGCCGCCGAGCTGACCCGCAGCGGGCCGCTAGCCGGTCTGGGAGAAAACTCCGGCCAAAGTGTTGACGATCCCAGGCAGGACTTCGACGCTTGGCGACCCGACCCGGTGGAGGCGTACAGCAGCTGCGGCAGTTTAAGTCGCCAGCCATCCGACCTGCTGTCCCTGCTAGTTGGAATCTACGGCTCCAAGCGCTTGTTTATCAACGAGTACCAGAGCATGCTGGCCAGCCGCCTGCTGGAGAGTCTCAGCTTCAAAGTTGATCGCGAGATCAAGAATGTCGAATTGTTGAAATTGCGTTTTGGCGAGCTGGATCTTATTAAAAGCGAGGTTTGTTGCTCTGCGGGCTTCCATAGATTCTGTGGGAGAGGGCGGACTCGACAGTAGGAGAGAGCGGATTCAACAGTAGGATAGAGCGGATTCAACAGTAGGATAGAGCGGATTTAACAGTAGGAGAGAGCGGATTCAACAGTAGGATAGAGCGGATTCAACAGTAGGATAGAGCGGATTCAACAGTAGGATAGAGCGGATTCAACAGTAGGATAGAGCGGATTCAACAGTAGGATAGAGCGGATTTAACAGTAGGAGAGAGCGGATTCAACAGTAGGAGAGAGCGGATTCAGCAGTAGGAGAGAGCGGATTCAGCAGTAGGAGAGAGCGGATTCAGCAGTAGGAGAGAGCGGATTCAGCAGTAGGAGAGAGCGGATTCAACAGTAGGAGAGAGGGGATTCAACAGTAGGAGAGAGCGGATTCAACAGTAGGAGAGAGCGGATTCGACAGTAGCAGAGAGCGGGTTTAATCATAGGAGAGAGCGGATTTAACAGTAGGAGAGAGCGGGTTCAGCAGTAGGAGAGAGGGGATTCAACAGTAGGAGAGAGCGGATTCAACAGTAGGAGAGAGCGGATTCAACAGTAGGAGAGAGGGGATTCAATACTAGCAAAGAGCGGATTCAACAGTAGCAGAGAGCGGATTTAACAGTAGGAGAGAGCGGATTCGACAGTAGCAGGGAGTGGATTCAGCAGTAGGAGAGAGCGGATTCAGCAGTAGGAGAGAGCGGATTCAGCAGTAAGAGAGAGCGGATTCAACAGTAGGAGAGAGGGGATTCAATACTAGCAGAGAGCGGATTCACCAAAGCAGAGAGCGGATTCAGCAAAAGTACTTTGACACACCCACCGCCAACTCCCCACCCGCCAGGTGATGCTGAAAGACATCGAGGACTCGCGCCGACTGTGCTCTCTGATTTCAAACACCGAGTCAATCAGCTCGCAGCAGGCAGCAGCCGATGCGCCCGCCGCCTTCCCAGTGTCCGCCCTGATCCTGTCCTCCCAATTCTGGCCCGCATTCGCGCCTCGCAGAATGTCCGGCCTGCCGAGGCAGCTGGCCGCCGCCGCCGATCGATTCGCCGTCAAGTACCGCGCCCAGAAGTGCAACCGCGGCTTGGAATGGCGGCCGCAGCTGGGCCGGGTGCAAGTTCGCGTTGAACTGGCTGGCAGACAGCTGGAGCTGGCTTGCCGACCCGCTCAGTACGCCATCCTGACCGCCTTTCTGGAGCATCGGGAGCTCAGTCTGGCCGAGGTGGCCGAAGCTGCCCAGTTGCAGTTGTCCTTCGCTAGGCGGAATATCGGCTTCTGGCTGCAGCAGGTCTGGCTTCTTGGGGATTTTTAAAGATTTGGGATTGCGAACGTTAGGGATTGTGAACGTTGGGGATTGTGAACGTTGGGGATTGTGAACGTTGGGGATTCTGAAATTTTGGGGATTGTAAACGTTTAGCTATTGTGAACCATAGGGATTGTGAACATTAGGGGTTTTGAACGATTAGGGATTGTGAACGTTAGGGAATTGTGAACCATAGGGATTGTGAACGTTTAGGGATTGTGAACGTTAGGGGTTTTGAACGATTGGGGATTGTGAACCATAGGGATTGTGAACGTTTGGGGATTGTGAACGTTTAGGGATTGTGAACGTTAAGGGATTGTGAACGTTTAGGGATTGTGAACGTCTAGGGATTGTGAACGTTTAGGTATTGTGAACGTCTAGGGATTGTGAACGTCTAGGGATTGTGAACGTCTAGGGATTGTGAACGTTAGGGGTTGTGAAAGTTAAAGATTCTGAAAGTTGGGGATTGTGAAAGTTGGAGATTCTGAAAAGTTTAGGGTTGTGAACGTTAAGGATTGTGAATTTTTGGGGATTGTAAAGGTTTAGGGATTGTGAAAGTTAAAAAATTGTGAAATTCTGTGATTGACAAGCCTTCACTCAGAAGCATAGGCAGATCAATATACGGAACCCCAACCGCACCTGGCAGGGCGTACTTCAAGAACGCCAACCCGAGCGATTCTGCCTGGCAGATTCCAGCTCGCCAGCAGATACGGAACCGTTAGCTTCCGGCTCGTCGGCCGCTAAATTAACGGGCGCAACCGAGGAGGAGATCGAAGTGGCCGAAGGCGAAGCGGCCGGAGCTGACGGCTCGGACAGTTCCGGCGAGACCTGGGACTGTCTGTGGAACTACGTTGTCGGCATGCTGACTAACATGGACTCGTGCATGTCAGTGGAACGGATTCGCACAATGCTCCAATTATTCCTAGTTGATCCCAGCGTAGAATTGGATCAGCATAAGTTGAAAAATTTTCTCGACGAAAAAGTACGCGACGGACGGCTTACTATGCAGGGCAGCATGTACAAGCTGGCCTGATGTTTAAGTACATTTTGGTCAAGTCCATACTACTGTTTTTTGGGCTGCTGTCAGTAGCGATTGGCATATTTTCTTTTCTTTTTTTGTAAAATTTGTAACTTTTTGCTGCATTTCCAAGAAAATAGTAAGGTTTAACAAATCGCTTGTGCTTGTGAATTTAAGTAATTAAATATACTAGCTGTGTTATTAATCTGTTCCGGTAATTAATTAATTAATCGCAGTTGGATTTTTGTTGCTGCCTTCTGCTTTTGTGGCTTAAGATTTATTGCTAGCTAATCTAAGTCCTAGTAGTAGTAGTACTAGCAGTAGTTTTTTCGATTATTTCTACATTACCTAAGCCACTCAAATAAAAAAACCAAAGTAAAACGCTGGTATTTCCATGGAATTACCGCGGAAATTTCTTTCCTGATTATTAGTGCCTTGGTAAAAATTATGTGCATTGCTTTAATTACATATGATAAAATAGTGATGGATAAAGACAGGAGAGAGGGGAAGATCGTATTAAATCATGGGTATATTCAGTTTTTGCTCTCTAAGCATTGGTTGCGGTAGTGAAATGTACGTAATACATTTAGAAAGAAAGTACAATCAAGGCGTGGAAGTACAAATACTTGTCAATATTTCAGTACAGTGAGTACACTGTAGAAACTGACGGTACAACGTACAAGTACACTGGACTTATGGAATTGCCGTGGAATTTTCGTATTATTTATACAGTTTTCAGCTACCTTTTGGGGCAGCTTCTTTTTATTGCTTCAAAGCAATGGAGCTGTCGGACAGAGCGCAGGCTGCGAAGCCGGTCTCACAGAAAGCGATTTCTCCTTACCTAATATGCAAAGCCTGTCATAAAATTCTTTTTAATTGCTTGCACGAGTCTCAAGGATTTAAACTTTGCCAGCCGTGCGTACTTCATCTGGATCCTAATTTTCTGGTTGTGTGTCTGGGCACTACCGACGAGGACAATGACGAAAATGCCGATGGCGAACGACAGCGCCTGGTGTGTCGTAAAAGCTTCCTTCCGGACACTGGGACCCGGCGAGAGGTCTCTGAGCTGATGGTTTTTTGTCCGAATAGCGAGCTGGGTTGTAAAGCTAAGGAAATGAAATTGAAACTGATCGAAGCACACCTGGCAAATGAGTGCGAGTTCGAAATAGTTTTGTGTCGCTTTTGTCAAAAGGAATTCACAGCTTGCAAGCTGAATTCAATTCACCTAAACTTGGAGTCCGACACCTGCTGTGCTGGCTTTCGCAGTCACTGCCCTCACTGCGGCCCTGATGGCTGCGGCGGCAACTTTCTTAGCCGCCTAGCCTACCTTAAACACGCCGAAACTTGCTCCGAAATGCCTGTTGACTGTAATTATGCTGCATTCGGTTGTCCGGTGAGGCCAAAAAGACGTCAGCTCTCGGAGCATGACATTCAAAGCACCAGGGATCACATGCTGCTGATGGCCAAGGCTCAAATCGCATCGCAAGGTTCTCGAGATCGTGATGCTGCAAAAATTCGTCGTTTAAAGCAGGAAAACATTGAGCTCGAGGCTCGGCTGAAGCGGCTCGAATCAGTAATTCCGGTTTGTGTAACACATGTTATGTTATTTGATCGATCTTTACATGTCCATGTAGTAACCGTAAAAAAATTGTACTTTTACAACACCAAATTTTCCTTTTGTTAACACAGGTGAGGGACTTTACTATTACGAATGGAGTAAGTAGCCTAGCGCTTAGGGCCCTTCCCTTATGACTGGAAGGGAAAAAGGCCTTGGTTCGAGTCCCCCGTCTAGGAGACAATTTATGCCCTTAAGCAAGGCCGGCTGAGATCGGGTACCTGTGTGGGGTAGGAAAATTTATGATGGGTGTTTCGGTCCATCCTAATTGCCTAGCTTTAATTCCATATTTTTAGCTGTCGGCTAAACTGGAAAAGCGTCACGCGTCATGCCAGACACAAACACTGGACAATGCGCAAGAAGAACGCAGCGAACCTGACTCTAGGGCGAGTTTACAAAGGTCTCTAGAAGTTATTAACAATCGAGTGTCAACCGATAACGACTCGATAAATGAATCTCTACGCTCATGTTTACCGGGGGTTGTGCCGGCCAATCGTCAACTGCTTCAGCCAGGAAGCCATCTGTTGCGCCGGCATCATCGGCGATGCCCGTCAAGCCCGTTTCCGTCTCGAACGAGAACGAAGTCAGAAAGTCTACCTGCGGTGGCCGATGCTCAGCTAGAACAGGAAAATGAGTAAGCGTCATATTTTTTTCCGAATAATTTTTTGAATTTCAGACTCATAACTGGGGGTTTATTTTATTTGGCTGGTACATGTACGTTAAAAAACTTTAGCTAAATCTGCAGGAGGGCTGTAGGCACCTTGACGCTGGAAGCGCCACCGTCCCACAACCAGCGACGGGGCATGACTGTCCAATTGCGCTGACTCCTGAAGCGCGTTCAGTCACACTAAATACCGTACGGAGGCATAGCACCCAGTCACGCACTCACGTAGGGTGTACAAGCGGCGGTTCCAGGAATGTACACTCTCTATGCCTTGGGGGTTGCCCTCATGGGCGTAAATTGCAAACTGGTCCATAGCCTAACCAATTCGTGCACAAGGCCCCAAATTAATTTGACCCTGCACACGAAACCGCGCTAGGGAAAAAAGCCAACCTACAACGCGGGGTCGAACCTGGACCAGTGGCACACAAGGCAGACGCGCTAGACCGCTGTGCCACTCGCCCCAATGGTACGTGTACGTTATTACTAGACGATAGTCCAATTTGTCATTTATAGTCGCACAAGCCGTGCTCTATTACACAAGGACACCTATCTTGCTATTACATTGCTGCACGCTTTTTTGTTTTGTTTATAGTAAATTTGCCTGCGCTGATGACTTCTCTTTATTGTTGGCTAGACCATGCGACAATTTTTTGACCGAGCGCGCGCTCGTGCATAGACAATTTAAGCACCCAAAATTGATATGTATATGCTAACACTCCCATGGACTGTTTTATCTGGCCCACATACAAGACTGAGGACTGCGTTAATTGACCGAGGCGAAGCCCGCTAGACAAAAAATAAATGGGGAATATTATAAATGTATCCCGAACTTAAAACGGGCATCGATGCAAATTTAAATGAATACTTTATTTGCACTATAGTGCAAATAAAATAAAAGCTTAAAAACATAGACAACTGCCCAGGGAAAGAGGGGATACATCAGTCCATGGGGGCGATACAATATTTGTCCCACACTCACTCAGCTAGCGTATTAAATGTCTATGTCAATATTCCAGCAGGCATTGCTTTTAGATTTCCCTTTTTATTAGATCCCTTATTTGTGCGGGATTCCCCTTGTATATATGTATCCCCCACTTGCCCCGGGCGAGTGTCTATGTGACGCATGTTTGCATTTATTTCCCTAGGTGAATAAATCATTTATTTCCCGCTGCCCCGCGGGCTGATAAATTCGAGACACTCGCCCGGGGCAAGTGGGGGATACATATATTCCCCACTCATTTAGTTGTCTAGGGCCAAATGCACTCGGTATCTCGGCTTCGCCTCGGTCAATAAACGAGACACCTCTTGCTTTTGCCCGCTAGACAACAAAATAAATGGGAAATATTATACATTTCTCCCCAATATTTTTCCAAATGCGTGCTAAATATTACCAAATACTGAGCTATTTTTTATTGTTTTATATTCAATATTCGCAATAAAAATATAAATCGAATCCGGTGCAATATTTTTTAACTTCGATTAAATATATATTGATAATTTCAGCGACAGAGTTCCTCGGAACTGACCCGCGCCCCAGTTCTTGGGGGAAATCGTTTAAACAACAAATGTCTAAGTCAAAAGTTGCGTCATTTTTCCGGCCCGGCCAAATAAATGAATCGCTCTTTCTACGTATTGGTTTAGCCATTTTTTGGCCGGGCCCAAGTGTGGGATACATGGATGCTACATTTACCATAGACTTTTATTGACATACGACGCTAACTGCTATATAATTGACAATCAAATTTATTTCTGTCGTAATTAAAGCTGGTTAGGCAGCTGGGAACCGTACCTTGCCCACTAAACTGGAGACACCGACCAACAATCAGGACGAATATTTGCGAGCTCGCTGTACTTCATAGACGTGACAGTTCGCAAACCTCACAGATAGGGACCGTTCGCTTCAGCTACCGCGGCGTCCAAGTGATCGAAACAAAATTGAAATTCTGTAACAAACAACAGGGGGATTCCCAGCCAATCTAGCCACATGTGACAGACAAAACAGTGAGGCTACGCTAAGAAGACTGTTCTAAGAGGGCGATCGCTTCACAAATCCTGCCTGAATATCGAATTTAATAAGCCCTAAACTAACCCTTATCATATGTTCTGCTAATGTTTTATTTATGGCTTGTTTTTATAGATTTTGCGATAGTTTTGCATTAATAGAATTTACTAGCACCCTTAGACCCCCCTCCGGGGGGTCCTGAATGTAAACACATAAAATGTTTCGAAAGAAATTTAACCCACAAGATTCAGATTCATGTATTTAGCAAAAAGTTAACAACCACCCTATTAAAATTAACAACCACCCTCATCAAGTTAACAACCACCCTGAGAAAGTTAACAACACCCTCAGAAATTTCACAACCAATCCCAGCAAGTTTACAACCACCTTGTCCAAGTTTAAAACCACCTTGAGCAAGTTTACAACCACTCTCAGAAAGTTAATAACCACCCTCATCAAGTTAACAACAATCATGTGCTAATTAACAACTAACCTCAGCAAGTTTACAACCACCCTGAGAAAGTTAAGAGCCACCCTCAACAAGTTAACAACCACCCTCAGCAAATTAACAACCACCCTCAGAAATTTAACAACCAACCGGCCCCAGCAAGTTTAAAACCATTTTGAGCAAGATTAGAATCACCTTGAGCAAGTTTACAACCACCCTCAGAAAGTTAAGAACCACCCTCAGCAAGTTAACAACCATCCTCAGCAAGTTAACTACCCCCAGCAAATTAACAACCACCTTCAGAAAGTTAACAACTAATATCAGCAAGTTTACAATCACCCTCGGAAAGTTAAGAGCCACCCTCAGCAAGTTAACAACTATCGTTAGCAAGTTAACAACTATCCTTAGCAAGTTAACTACCCCCCTCAGCAAATTAACAACCACCCTCAGCAAGTTAACAACCACCCTTAGCAAGTTAACTACCACCCTCAGAGAATTAACTAACCCCCTCAGCAAATAACAACCCCGCTTAGCAAGTTAACAACAACCCTCAGAAATTTAACAACCACACTCAGTAAGTTAACAACCAACCTCAGCAAGTTAGAAACCACTCTCAAAATGCTAACTACCACCCTCAGTAAGTTAACAACAACCCTCAGAAATTAAAAAACACACCCCAGCAAGTTTAAAACCATCCCCAGCAAGTAAAAACCGCCTTTAGAAAGTTAACAACAACCCTCAGCAAGTTAACAACCCCAGTAAGTGAACAAACATCCTCAGCAAGTAAACAACCAACCTCAGTAACGTAACAACCACCCTCAGCAAGTTAACAACCACCCTCTTAAAATTAACAACCACCTTCAACAAATTAACAACCACCCTGAGAAAGTTAGCAAGTTAACTACCACCCTCAGAGAATTAACTAACCCCCTCAGCAAATAGCAACCCTGCCTACCAAGTTAACAACTACCCTCAGAAAATTTACAACCACCCTCAGCAAGTTGATAACCCCTCTTAGCAAATGACATTATGACGCAATCCTTGAATTATATGATATCACATAAACCTGGAATCATGATCGCCTTAAATCTTAATAATACATCAAGCTTGAATCATTATAAAGTAAAAGCCCCGCGTCGTGATAGAATCATGATGATGCGTAAGACTTAAATTATAATGATGCATGAAACTTGAAGCATTAAAATGCAAAGACCTAGAATTAAGTTGACAATGTAGCCCTAATCATAATAATTCATGATTTATAGCTCTTGAATCATGACAATTTTTTTGCCACAAATAAGCCTTAAATAATTTAACAGATTAGCCTGTAATCATAACGTTGCATAATTGCAGAATCATGTTAACAATCTTTTGCCGTAAGGATAGCACATGATCCAAAAATTGTTATGAGGCATAAACCTAGAATCATGATTATTCAAGAGCCTAAAATCATGATTATTCAAGAACCTAAAATCATAATTATTCAAGAGCCCAGAATCATGATGACAAAATAGCCTAGAATCATGATGATAAAAGAGCCTAGAATCATGATGAAAAAATATCCTAGAATCAGAATGACTCATAAACCTAAACTTATAACGAAATATGAGCTAAAATTGTTGATTGATAAGCATGAAATCATGATGACGAATAAAAACAGAATTAAAACAGAATGACAAAGAGCCTCGAATGATGATTACGGATAGGACTTGAAACAGAATGACAAATGAGCCTCGAATGATGATTACGGATAGGACTTAAAAGAGAATGACAAATGAGCCTCGAATGATGATTACAGATAGGACTTAAAACAGAATGACAAATGAGCCTCGAATCATGATTACCGATAGGACTTAAAACAGAATGACAAATGAACCTCGAATCATGATTACAGATAGGACTTAAAACAGAATGACAAATGAAACTCGAATCATGATTACCGATAGGACTTAAAACAGAATGACAAATGAACCTCGAATCATGATTACAGATAGGACTTAAAACAGAATGACAAATGAGCCTCAAATGATGATTACCGATAGGACTTAAAACCGAATGACAAATGAACCTCGAATCATGATTACCGATAGGACTTAAAACCGAATGACAAATGAACCTCGAATCATGATTACAGATGGGACTTAAAACAGAATGACAAATGAGCCTCGAATGATGATTACAGATGGGACTTAAAACAGAATGACAAATGAGCCTCGAATGATGATTACCGATAGGACTCAAATCAGAATGACAAACAAGCCTTTAATGGTAATGACGAATAAACCTTGACACAGGATGACAGATAACTCTAGAATTATGAAACCTAGAATGATAGGTTTGCAACTGCGCCTACCATTATGCTTGACTATCAAGCTTATAATCACGCCATGGAAAAAATAGGACGCACGCTTAAGAGATTTTAGCCAGGGATAATTAAATTTTTCCTTCTTTTAGACTCACCAATCAGCATTGTGCTCGAGGAAGACTTTTTAACAGATTTTGGCTTGTACTTTTCTCCATGAAGCAGAACTATTAGCAACGATTTTAACACGATACATGAATGGTTTAATTTGACTGCAGGGTTGCCACATGGCTTCTTATATATGCTCACTCTTTTAAGCCAAATTTGCCAAGTTCAGTACTCTAGCTAGGCAAAAAATCATTACTAAAGAAACGTACACACAATGCCTGAGCATTTTTCTCTTAACCCTTGGCACCACCAGTCAGACAAAGTTGGAACAGTACTCTAGCTAGGTGCGAAAATTTTAATCTTCACTTACTGCCAACACAATTCAGCCAAACATGGAACTGTGTACTCTGACTTTATGACGCAACGTTTTTACAATCAAAATTTTGACAATGCAGTGATTGGGACTGTGGGCTCTACCTTTACGACGCAACCTTTTTAAATTAAATCACTAATTTGACAGTGCAGTGATTGACCATTCATGGCCTCGCTTTGCGCAACTTATTGCAGAAACTTTATGACGCAATCTAATTTAGCTATACTTGGAGCAGTGTACTCTAGCTTTATGACGCAACCTTTTCAAATCACAAATTAGACAGCGCAGGTTTTAAGCATTACTCACTCACTAACTGAGCACAAAACTTTCTGACGCAATCTAAAATAAAATTATCTTTCTGACAGTGCCGGGTTTGACCTTTGTTGGCCTCGCATTGAAAGCATAGGAAAAACTCGTTTTTCAAATATTTAATCCCCTTCCACTTGGAGCAGAGCTTGCAAACTTTCACCGTCTCATCCTCGAAGAATTTGCAATCTTTTGGCGCAAATTTGATCAAAATCGGTTGAGCCGTTCGAGCTCTACATCGTTACAGAGAAAACTGCCACAGACACATACACATTAGACATTTAGTATAGTAGACTAGCTCTTCGGTGCCCCCCCCCAGGGGGGCGCAGACAGGCATTTTAAATCACTCATGTAACTCAACAGAAATCTCCCTAAGCTGCTAGAAAATCTCTGCAGCAAAATTAAAGTCTCTCTAAAAGCATAATATCCTTCCATGTATTCAGAAAATTTACTGAAAGTGCCCCGAGCTCTTGAAAAATCTCCCAACCAGCTAGATAATCTTTCCGAGCAGCTGGAAAATTTTTGAGAGCAGTCAAAAAATCTTCCCCCAGCAGTAAAGTAGAAAACCCCGCCAGCAGTTAGAAAATCCCCCAATCAAATAGAAACTTTCCCCGGGCAGTTAAAAATCTCCTAAGCAGACCGAAAAGCCCCCAGAGAAGAAAAATCTTCGTGTAAAAAATACCCCCCACAGACAGAGAATTCCCCAACCGGACAAAGAATCCCAAGCAGGAAAAGAGTCTCATGAGCAGTTGGATATTCTACCCGAGGCAGTTGAAAAATCTTCCGGGGCATTTTAGAAATCCCCTTTAAGCAGTTGGAAAATCTACCTGAGACAGTTAGAAAAACTTCTCATGCAGTTAAAAATCGATCTCCCGGACCATTTAGAAAATCCCCCCTCAAGCAGTCCGAAAACACCCAAGCAGTTAGAAATCCCCTAATCAGACAGAAAAGTTCCTCGAGCAGTTAGAAAATCCCCAAGCAGACTGAAAATCTCCCTGAGCAGTTAGAAAATCTCCTTCAAGCAGTCCAAAATCCCCCCAGCAGTTAGAAAATCCCCTTCTAGGAGTCTGAAATCCCCCAATCAAAAAGAAAATTCCCTGAGCAGTCAGAAATCCCCCAAGTAAACAGAAAATTCCCCAAGACGACTACCCGAACATTTATAAAATCCCCTTTGAGCAGTAGAAAGATATCCTCGAAGCAGACAGAAAACCTCCCTTAGCAATTAGAAAATCTTCCCAAGCAGACAGAAAATACCCTTCGAGCAGTCAGACATTGCCCAAGTAGTTAAAAAGTCCTTTTCGAGCAGTTAGAAAATCTTCCCAAGCAAGCAGAAAATCTCCCTGAGCATTTAGAAAGACCCTTCGAGCAGTCAAAAATGCCCCAAGAAGTAAAAAAGTCCAGTCAGAAATCTCCAAATCAGGTAGAAAATATTCCGGAGCTGTTAGAAATCCCCCAAGCAGACAAAAAAGTTCCCGGGCAGTAAAAAATCTCCCAGAGCAGTTAGCTACCTAGCAGTTAAAAAATCCCCCTGCAGCATTAAAAAAATACTCAAGTCAACCAAAAAATTCCCTGAGCAGAAAAAATCGCCCAAGCGGTTAGGAAATTCCCCTTCCGGCAGTCTCAGAAATCCTACAATCCGATAGAAAAGCACACCGAGCAGTTATAAAATCTCATTGAGCAGACAGAAAATCCCCGAAGCAGACAGAAAATCTCACTGAGCATCTTCCCAATAAGTTTGACAATACCTTTCAAGCAGTCAGGAATCTCCTAAGCAGTTAGAAAGTCCCTTTCAAACTGTTAGGAATCCCCCACTCACATAGAAAATTTCCCCGAGCAGTAAGAAATCGATAGGTAGAAAATCTCCCAGGCAGACGGAAAATGCCCCCCCCCCGAGCATTTAGAAAATTTTCTTCGAGCAGTCAGAAATTCAAAAGTAGACAGAAAAGTTCCCTAGCAGTTAGAAACTCTCCCAAGCAGTTAAAAAAAATAAAAAAATTTGCGAGCAGTCAAACCTCCTCCCCGAGAAGATAAAATCCCCCACGCAGTTAGAAAATCCCCTTCAAGCAGTCTCAGAAATCCAGCAGTCATAAAGAAAATCACACGCGAGCAGTTACAAAGTCTCCCTAAGCCGATAGAAAATCCCCCAAACAGACAGAAAATCTCCCCAAGCAATTCGAAAATCTTCCCAAGTAGTGTGACAATATCCTTTGAGCAGTCAAAAATCTCCTAAGCAGTTAGAAAGTGCCGTTCGAGCTGGTGAAAATCCCCAGTCACAAAGATACGCTCGTAATTTCCCCAAACAGCAAGAAATCCCTAAAATCTCAATAGGAGGTACAAAATCTTCCAAGCCGAAAAATCTCCCCTGAGTAAGGTCGAAAGCTGACAGAAAAACCTCCACGAGCATTTAGAAAATCCTCTTTGATCAGTCAGAAATTCTCCAAGCTGTTCCCTTCGAGCAGCTCGAAGTCCCCTTCGAGCAGTAAGAAATCTCCAAATCAGATAAAAAAATTCTCAAAGCAGTTAGAAATCTCCCCGAGCAGTAAGAATATCTCCTTAAACAGTTGGAAAATTTCCGAACAGTATCAAAATAGCTTCGAGCAGTTAGAAATCCCCTGATTAAATAGAAAATTACCCCGAGTAGTTACAAATCCACAAAGCCGACAGAAAAGTTCCCCAAACAGTTAAAAAATCTTTTGAGCAGTGAGAAAATCTCCCCCAGCAGTTGGAGTCAGAAATCCCCGCAATCAGATAGAAATCTCACTAAACAGATAAAAAATCATCAAAGCAGACAGGAAATACCCCGGGCCATTTAGAAAATCCCCCTCGAGCAGTCCGAAAAAACCAAGCAGTTAGAAATCCCCTAATCAGATAGAAAAGTTCATCGAGTAGTTAGACAATCTCTTTCAAGGAGTTAGAAAGTCTCCCTGAGCAGTTAAGAAAATCCCCAAGCAGACAAAAAATCTCCCTCAGCAGTTAGAAAATCTCCTTCAAGCAGTTGGAAACCTCACAGCAGTCAGAAATCCCCGGAATCAGATAAAAATCTCCCTAAACAGATAAAAAATCCTCAAAGCAGACAGAAAGTCTCCCGAGAATTTAGAAACACCCCTTCGGGCAGTTAGAATTCCCCAAGCTGACAGAAAATATCCCCGAGCAGTCTGAAATCCCGCAATCAAATAGAAACTTCCCCCGAGCTGTCTGAAAACCCCCAAAAGCGTTAGAAAATCCCTTTTGAAAAGTCACAAATCCCGCAATCAAATAGAAACTTCCCCCGAGCAGTCTGAAATCCCCCAAAATGTTAGAAAATCCCTTTTGAGAAGTCGGAAATTCCCCAATCAAATAGAAACTTCCCCGAGCAGTCTGAAATCCCCCAAGCAGACAGAAAGTATCCCCGAGCAGTATGAAATCTCCCCAGCGGGTGGAAAAGTTCCCCAAGCAGTTAGAAAGTCCCCTTCGAGTAGTTCAGAAAATCTCCTCATGCAGTTAAAAAGTTTCCCGTAGCATTTAAAAGGTCCCCTTCGGGCAGTTAGAAATCCCCCAAGCATACAGCGAATTTCCCCGAGCAGTCTGAAACACCCAAGCAGACAAATAAATCTCTTTCGAGCAGTCAGAAATCCCCCAGCAGTTGGAAATTCCCCTTCGGGCCGTTAAAATCCACAATCAGATAGAAAATGTCCCCAAACAGTTATAAATCTAACAAGCAGACAGAAAAGCTCCCCGAGCATGTAGAAAATCCCCATAAGAAGGCAGAAAGTACCAATCGAGCAGTCAAGAAATCCTCTAGCAGTAAAAAAAGTTCCCTTAAAACACTTAGAAATCTCCAAATCAGTTAGAAAATTTCCCCGAGAAGTTTGAAATCCCCCAATCAGACAGACAATCTCCCTGAGCATTCAGAAAATCCCCTTCTCGCGGTTGGAAAAACTTCCCGATGCAGTAAGAAAACCTCCTTGAGCAGTAAAAAAGTCTCCCAGAACATTTAGAAAATCCTATTGGAGCAGTCAGAAATTCACAAGCAGTTAGAAAGTCTCCCAGCACCCTAACAGTCAGAAAATTTATAAGTGTCGTTAGAAAATCTCCCAAGCAGTTTGCAAATCCCCCTCAGCATCTAGGAAATCCCTAAAAGTGTGGAAAATTGTTCCCAAGCTTGTAGGAAAATCACTACAGCAGATAAAAAATCTCGCGAGCAGGTAGGCTATCAGACTTACCGATCAGTATCGTGCTCGACGAGCTCGCAAGGCGAAGGCAGCATGCCCGCAGAGTATGAGACAGGTTATCCTGCGATGCTCTGCACCTGCTCTACCCTCTTTTTGAGCAGGTCGTGGCCAGATGGAGCCCATGTCTGTTGGCATCATCTATCTAGCTGTCACGCAAGCCAACCCTGGGTACCAGTTCCTGCGAGCTGTTATCGCTGACTGGGCTCTGGCGATGGACCACCCATTCCTGGCTCTGGCCAAACTGGGTACCTTGGGGCCAAGTGCTCTGAGGGACAGGTGTTACCTTTTTGACCTTAACAGTGGTATGCGGCCAGTCCGCAGGCCTTGGTGCAGCTTAACGCGCTAGCCGCAGTCATGTACCGCGCTGCTGGCAGTTGGCCGGGGTCAAACTCGGCCGCTAGCGGTCGGACCGCGGGGGCTGGCTCCCCCCTCGGTTGCTATCTTTTTGCTGGCTGTGTGGCTAGGGGTTTGCGGTCAGGCAGTCTCTCACTATTTAGCACCCCAAATTTTTCTGCGACTCATGGAGAACTTGAGTTCAAACAGCGCGTCCCAGGACACCGCTGCCCAGCCGGTTTCGGCTGGAGACGCGGCAACTGAGGACTCCAGCAGGGGCAACGCTCGGAATCCCAGCGTCCCCAATACCACTGGCCCAGCCACTGCCGCGGCTCAGGACCCACCTGAGCTGCTGGAACTGATGGCTCAAGGGCTAACGCGGCGCAAAGCCCGCGATCGTCTCCGCCTTCGGCTAAAAATTGCGGAGCGGAAAAACAAGGCGGCCGCCTCTGGAGAGGGCAATGCCGACTCTGCGGCATCCGCGGAGAAGGCGGCGCCCAACCTGGGAGCGGAACCCGCCAGCCAACCAATGCCTGGGGCCGCCGAGGCTTCTAGTGAGGCTGCTGCTTCCTCCCAAAGTGGGGCCCCCGCACGTGCGAATTCCACGTCGGAGAAGGGCTCTGCTGAGGGTGGTGGCGGCAAGACCACTAAGCCAAAGCGACCCTACGCTGCGGTGGCTTAGAGGCTGCCGGCCATTGTTTTTCAAGGCCGTGACACGCCTCTCACCGCCGACCAGCTCGATCAAATCTGGCGCAAGGTGGATTCCCGCTTGCTCCAGATGACGCTGGCCGGCACCGTCCTGAATGTCGCGAAAACCAGCTTTCAGGACTCAGCCCTCATGATCCAGCCCGCCGATGACCGGTCAAGCCAGCAGTTGCTCACGACGCTGAAGGACCTTGACTGGGGCGAGGAACTGGGTCACCTGCAAATCTACAGGGAGGACGAGCGACCTCGAACTCACCGACACCGAGCCTGGATACCAGCTCGTAGCGCCATCACCAACGCCGACGAGCTGCGACGCGTTATGCTGGCGATCCACCCGGATCTGCCGGCTAACGGTGTCGTAGTTCACCAGGCCATCAAAAAGCCAGGAGGCGATGGTTTCACGGCCATCCTCGGACTCTCAGACAGCTGGATGCTCCGCTGTCGTGACATGTCCTACATCAATGCCGGTCTGACACAGATTCAGCTGTTCAGCTTCGAATCTGACGCCACCCGACCACCGCCACCGGAGAAGCGTGCGCGCACAGGTAAGCATACCGCTGTGAACCGTTCCAGCGCAGGTGCCCCGGCGCGTCACGACCACTCCGCTAACGTGGACCCTGTGCGAGGCAAAGCCGCCAAGGCCGCTGCGTCAGTCGGGAGTGCGAAGGGCCGGAAACCCGCCCGGAACACGATCCGATCTGGCCTCACCCAGCGCGCTAGTGCGGCGGCTGCTCCGACCATGGGCCGCAAGCCACCTGCCAAGGTCACCGTCGTGGCCCAACCGGAAAGCCAGACTGAGGAGGTGACGGCCGACCCGGCAGCTGCTGCCCCGGCGGATGCCGCCCCGGTAGTTGCTGTCCCGGTAGTTGCTGCCCCAGTCTTGGAAGCGATCCGGGAGGAGCCCATGGAAGTGGTGGCCCCGGCTATTACCGCCGAGGAGGAGGCGAGACTCCTCAACGACTCGGCGTAGGCCAGCAGACGGCTGCAAGAACCTCGGGCCCGCCCGTGGTGCACTTCCTGCAGCTCAACCTGCAACACTGCATCGCGGCCTCGACCAACCTGGCGAGAGTTGCTAGCCTCGTCAACCCGGGCATCATTCTGCTGCAGGAGAAGGTCGAGGAAAGGTAAGATCCTTAACGTGCCCTCTGGCTTTGACTGCTTTTCCGTTTCTCAGCAACCCAGAGCTGCCGTTTTAGCGAATCCCCATCTCAAAGCCTGGCACAGACCGGACCTCTCCGACCGAGACCTCTGTGTCATTCAATCCACCAACCTCATACCTAACCGCACGGTGCTCATCGCCTCGATCTATATTCCTGGCGACGGCCCCGCGGTCCCACCCTCCCTCTCTTCCCTGGCGGAGTACTGCTCAGATAATAGATTTGAGCTGCTGGTGGGCGGGGACCTCAACGCCCACCACACCCACTGGGGAAGCAAGAGTATTAACAGCAGAGGCGAGGAACTCCTTGCCTACATCTGCACTACTAGCATGTTGCTCTGCAACTCTGGTGGCACGCCCACCTTTGACAACGGTCGGTGGACTGAGGTTCTGGATGCCACCCTGGCTTCTCAAAACCTGGCCGCTTCGGTCAGAAATTGGGAGGTGTGGGATGAGGAATCTCTGTCCGACCACCGCTTTGTCCGCTTCCGACTGCAGACTACCAATCCCAACCCTGGTATCGTTTGGAAAAGGAATGTCCGGAATTCTGATTGGACGACGTTTGCAGAATCGCTGCAACGCCAGGTCCGCCAGTTGGAACCGACTATTCCCACCACGTGCCAGGATGTTGACAACCTCGCTGATTCCCTTAGCGAGGCCATTATGGTAGCCCATACAGACTCCTGTCCGCTCAAAGCGTACAAAGGCAAAAAATCAGCCCCCTGGTGGAATCCTGCGCTCGGAGCTCTCCGGCGAAAAGCGATGCAACTCCAGCGCAGAGCCAGGAAAAGCAAGGACCCAGCGGACCTGTCCGCTTATCAAGACGCTGCCTGCGACTTTAAGCGTGAAATCAGGAAAGCGAAGTCCGAAAAATGGCGCCAATACTGCGCGGAGTTGGAGAGCGCCAAACCAACCTCGCGCATGGTTAAAGCGCTTACTCTCGACAAAATGTCTAAGCTCTCAGTGGTTAAAAAGCCGGATGGCCGGCTTGCTGAGAACCCGGGTGAATCGTTGGAGCTCATGCTTACCAACTCTTTCCCCCGGGCTCCTCCGCAGCTTGGTCCGCACGACCACTCCCCGGGTGGTTTTGTCCTAGCTGCGAATGTCATCACCAAAGAGAAAACAACGCGCGCTGTTAGTTCCTTTGCCCCCTTCAAGTCGCCAGGGCCTGACAACATTTACCCTGTGTTCCTTCGGGAAGCAGTGAAGAAAGACAGGTTCCTTGGCCTCCTTTGCAAGCTGCTCAAGGCGTGCATCACCCTCGGGTATGTCCCGTCCGCCTGGCAGCAGGCCACTGTCGTCTTCCTTCCCAAACCCGGGAAGGCAGACTACCACTCTGCCAATTCGTTCCGGCCCATCAGCTTGACCTCTTTTTTCCTCAAGCTGCTTGAAAGACTGGTCCTCTGGCGCCTACTTTCTGTTGAGCTGCGGAACTCCCAGCTCTCCTCTAATCAGCACGCCTTTCGTTCTGGCCGCTCCATCGAAAGTGCGCTGCATGCCATTGTCGACAGGTTGGAAAGAGCCGTTCTGGGCACCGGTTACGCGCTCTCCCTCTTCCTCGACATTGATGGTGCTTTTAACAATGTGCTTTTCAATGCCTTTCAGCGCGCCCTGGAATCCCGGGCGACGCACGAGCACCTTACCAGTTGGACCATGTATATGATCTCCAACCGGACTGTCACCTCGCACCTCCTCGGGCATTCGCGCACTATTGATGTCCAGAAAGGTGGGCCGCAAGGTGGAGTCCTTAGCCCGGTCCTCTGGAACCTGGTCATGGATGAGTTGCTCTGCAGCTCTGGTCCAGACCCGGTGCACAAGACTGGCTATGCTGACGATGTCACAGCTATTGTGGCTGGCCCGTCACCTGATGTTCTTCGGGACCTTATGCAAGCCTTCATCCGCCGCGCTGAAATGTGGGCTGGTAGTTGCGGTTTGAAATTCTCTGAATCCAAGACCGTTGCTATCATGTTCACCAGTCGGCGTAACTGGAGGATTGAACCCCTCGTCCTCTATGGCAAGCCTATCGCCATGGAGAAGCAAATTAGATGTCTGGGCGTTACCCTCGATCACAAGTTGAGTTGGACCCCTCACGTCACTAGCAAAACTCGCAAGGCCCTTGCGACGCTTGCGCAGCTTCGCCGTGCATTCGGCGCCACCTGGGGCCTTACCCCCCGCCGCCTCTGGTGGATTTACACTGCCATTGTTAGACCGGCCATTTCCTTCGCCGGCTTCATTTGGAACAGTGCCCTGGAGACCAAAGGGGTTCTGGAGGCTCTTACCAAAGTGCAGGGCCGCGCTTGTCGGGCGATCACGAGCGCGACGCTCTCCACCCCCTTTGCTGGCCTGAACTCCTTCCTGGGGCTTCCTCCTCTGGATCTCTTCATCAGAGGAGAAGCGGCCAAAACTGCCCGCCGCCTGCTTGACGCGGGCGTGACCATCCAGAAGCAGTTCGCCTTCAGGAAACGGAACCTCAGACCGCACGGCGACCTCAGCCTGCGTGACCTCGACGCTGCGGGAGGCCTCTCGGTCCTTTCCGATGGTATTCCATCGACGCTCTGCCCGCAGCCCAGGTTCCTTACCAGCATCCCCCCCCCGTCAGGAAGCGCGCAATTACGGTAACTCCCGTGATACCCACTGCTTCACTGACGGCTCTCAAATCAACTCTGTCTCTGGTTTCGGCTACTGCATCGGGTCTGGAGGGAGTACCGCGGCTACCTACTCCCAGTTCACCGGCACGGGCTCTACCGTCTTTCAGAACGAAGTTCTTGCTATCAGCTCCTGTGCCGCGGAGCTCCTGAGCTCGCAAATCTGGGGGAAGAACATCACCTTCCACTCAGACAGCCAAGCGGCGATCCACGCTCTCGGTCGCACCTCTACCTGCTCGCGGACAGTCCTCGACTGCATCTCGCATCTTAACTGCTTAGGTGCATCTAACAAGGTGTCCCTAAGGTGGATCCCCGGGCACTCCGGGCACCCCGGCAACGAGCTGGCCGACAGCCTTGCTAAGGCCGGCTCTTCCGGGTCGCTTTTCGGCCCCATGCCCGCGGCTCCCACCCCTACTGCTGTCGTCACCGCTAGGATCAACCAGTGGGTGACCTCTCTCTACAAGGACAGATGGACGAGAACGCCCGATTGTCGTCAGTCTCGCGAGGCCGTTCCCTGCCCTTCGCCTGCCCTTCGTAAGTCCCTGCTTAGCCTCAACCGCAGGGACATCAGGGCTGTCACTATGGTCCTCTCTGGCCATGGCTGTTTTGCTAGGCACCGCTACCTGCAGGGTAAAATCTATAGTGAGGAGTGCCCCTTCTGCCTTTCTGGCGCAGAAAGCGCGGCGCATTTCATTCGTGACTGCCCCGTCTTTACCCAGGACAGGCTTAAGTATCTCGGACCAAACCCGGACCTCTCCGACGTTTGCAGGCCCGAGAATATCTGCCAGCTCGTCCGTTACCTTCGGGCTACCGGGCGAGCAAACATCCACCTCCAGGATCTACCGGAGGAGGACCACGCTGCAGGACCCGGCGCCACCGGATCCCCCTGCACGACACCGCAGCGCTAGCTGCCCGTGGTCGCCAGGGGTTAGCGCAATGGACGGCCATCGCCCAGTCGCTGTATCCGGCCCGGCCGGATGCCCCCTGCAACTAAGTCAAGTAAGTCAATCGTGCTCGACGAAGACCTCTCAAACAGATTTTGCTTCTTTGAAAAGTTTTCTCAATCTAACAGGGCTACAAAAACTAACATTCTTTACTTACTGACTCGAGACATTCCAATTTGAAATTCCCCTTCGGGCCTTTAGAATTCCACAATTAGATAGAAAATGTCCCCAAACAGTTATAAAGCTGCCAAGCAGACAGAAAAGCTCCCCGAGCATGTAGAAAAATGCGCATAAGAAGGCAGAAAATACCAATCGAGCAGTCAAGAAATCCCCTAGAAGTAAAAAAGTTCCCTTGGAAGCACTTAGAAATCTTCAAATCAGATAGAAAATTTTCCCTAGCAGTTAGACATCCCCTAATCAGTTAGAAAATTTCCCCGAGAAGTTTGAAATCCCCCAATCAGACAGACAATCTCCCTGAGCATTCAGAAAATCCCCTTCTAGCGGTTCGAAAAACTTCCCGATGCAGTAAGAAAACCTCCTTGAGCAGTAAAAAAGTCTCCCAGAACATTTAGAAAATCCCATTGGAGCAGTTAGAAATCCACAAGCAGTTAGAAAGTCTCCCAGCACCCTAACAGTCAGAAAGTTTATAAAAGTCGTTAGAAAATCTCCCAAGCAGTTTGCAAATCCCCCTGAGCATATAGGAAATCCTTAAAAGTGTAGAAAATTGTTCCCGAGCTTGTAGGAAAATCACTACAGCAGATAAAAAATCCTGCGAGCAGGTAGTAAGACCTTATAACACCTTATCAAAGACACATGCGCTGTAAGAAAATTAAGCTAATCACAATTTAAGATTTGGCAGGCTATCAGACTTACCGATCAGTATCGTGCTCGACGAAGTCCTTTTAAACAGCTTTTGCTACTTTAAAAAGATTTCTCAATCTAACAGGGCTACAAAAACTAACATTCTTTACTTACTGACTCGAGACATGATTGGCAAATTCACTGCAGAACGGCCGACGGCTACTTTAAATAAAAATATTTCGCTCAAGCATCCACACTTTTAAGCCAATTTATTCATGTTGGCTCTCCAGCTGGGCGAGAAATAATCAATCGCTAATAAAATGTACACCGATCGCTTGAGCAGTTTTTCTATTGCCCTTGTGCACAACCATTAAGCTAGGGTTGGGGCAGTGTACTCTAGCTAGGTGAGAAAATTTATATTCTCTTCTTACCGGCGCGACAATTTAAGTAAACTTGGAGCAGTGTACTCTAGCTTTATGACGCAACCATTTCAAATAAAAAATTAGACAGTGCAGAGTTTGAGAATTACTGGCCCTCGAATTGGAGCAGTGTACTCTAGCTTTATGACGCAACCATTTCAAATAAAAAATTAGACAGTGCAGAGTTTGAGAATTATTGGCCCGCGAATTTTAACTGAGCACAAAACTTTATGACGCAATCTAAAATAAAATCATCATTCTGACAGTGCCGAGTTTGACTTTTGTTGGCCTCGCATTGAAAGCATAGGAAAAACTCGTTTTCGAATATTTAATCCTCTTCCACTTGGAGCAGAGCTTGCAAACTTTTACGGTCTCATCTTCGAAGAATTTGCAATCTTTTGGCGAAAATTTGATCAAAATCGGTTGAGCCGTTCGAGCTCTACATCGTTACGGAGATTACGAGCAGCCACAGACACACATTAGACATTTAGTATAGTAGACTAGCTCTTCGGTGCCCCCCCCCCAGGGGGGCGCAGGCAGGCATTTTAAATCACTCATGTACTCAACGGAAATCTCCTTAAGCTGCTAGAAAATCTGGGTCGCTTTCACAAGACCGAAATTTCACAACGCCGAAAAGCAATGTCTTTCACAAGACCGAAATTTCATAAGACCGAAATTTCACAAGGCCGAAAACTCAAAAAGCAGTCTCCTTGTGAAGGACCATGCTTGAGTTTTCGGCGTTGTGAAATTTCGGTCTTGTGAAATTTCGGTCTTGTGAAGGAGACTGCTTTTTGAGTTTTCGGCGTTGTGAAATTTCGGTCTTGTGAAATTTCGGTCTTGTGAAAAAGAATGCTTCGGCTTTATGAAATTTAGGTCTTATGAAGCGACCCCGAAAATCTCTGCAGCAAAATTAAAGTCTCCCTAAAAGCACAATATCCTTTCGTGAATTCAGAAAGTCTACTGAAAGTCTCTCCGAGCAATTAGCCAATCGCCCCGAGCACTTGAAAAATCTCCCAACCAGGTAGATAATCTTTCCGAGCAGCTGGAAAATTTTTGAGAGCAGTCAAAAAATCTTCCCCCAGCAGTAAAGTAGAAAACCCAGCCAGCAGTTAGAAAACCCCCCAATCAAATAGAAACTTTCCCCGGGCAGTTAAAAATCTCCTAAGCAGACCGAAAAGTCCCCATTGAAGAAAAATCTTCGGGTTAAAAATACCCCCCCCACAGACAGAGAATTCCCAAACCAGAAAAAGAATCCCAAGCAGAAAAAAGTCGCATAAGCAGTTGGAAATTCTACCCGAGGCAGTTGAAAAATCTTCAGGAGTATTTAAGAAATCCCCTTTAAGCAGTTGGAAAATCTACCTGAGGAAGTTAGAAAAACTTCTCATGGAGTTAAAAAACTCATGGAGCATTTAGAAAACCCCCCTCGAGCAGTCCGTAATCACCCAAGCATTAGAAATCCCTGATAAGATAGAAAATTTGTCCTAACAGTAAGAAATCCCCTAAGCAGACAGAAAATTTCCATGAGCAGCTAGAATATCCCCATCCAGCAGTTAAAAAATCTACCCGAGGCAGTTAGAAAATCTCCTCATGCAGTTAAAAATCTCCCGGACCATTTAGAAAATCCCCCTCAAGCAGTCCGAAAACACCCCAGCAGTTAGAAATCCCCTAATCAGACAGAAAAGTTCCTCGAGCAGTTAGAAAATCACCCAAGCAGCTTAAATTTTTTTCGAGCAGCCGAAAAATCTTTTCCCAGGATAAGTTAGAAAACCCACGAGCAGAAACCCCCCCCCCTGCAGTTAGAAAATCACTTTTGAGAAGTCGGAAATTCCAATCAAATAGAAACTTTCCCCGAGCAGTCAGAAATCCCCTAAACATAGAAAAAACTTTTGCGAGCAGTCAGAAAATCTTTCCCCAGCAGTTAGGTAGAAAGCCCCTCAAACAGACAGAAAAATCCCCCCAGCAGTTAGAAAATCCCCTTCTAGGAGTCAGAAATCCACCAAGTAAACAGAAAATTCCCCAAGCAGACTACCCGAACATTTATAAAATCCCCTTTGAGCAGTAAGAAGATATCCTCGAAGCAGACAGAAAACCTCCCTTAGCAATTAGAAAATCTTCCCAAGCAGACAGAAAATACCCTTCGAGCAGTCAGACATCGCCTAAGTAGTTAAAAAGTCCTCTTCGAGCAGTTAGAAAATCTTCCCAAGCAAGCATAAAATCTAGAATTTAGAAAGATCCTTCGAGCAGTCAAAAACCCC
The DNA here is from genome assembly GCA_950096795.1 of Macrostomum cliftonense. Lineage (NCBI taxonomy): Eukaryota > Metazoa > Platyhelminthes > Macrostomidae > Macrostomum > Macrostomum cliftonense. The sequence continues at coordinate 83,301 of CATNEM010000171.1, forward strand.
CCAATACGAGCTACGTAAAAAAGTCCAGTTCGGGCAGTCAGAAATCCCCAACTCAGGTAGAAAATATTCCGGAGCTGTTAGAAATCCCCCAAGCAGACAAAAAATGTTCCCGGGCAGTAAAAAATCTCCCAGAGCAGTTAGCTACCTAGCAGTTAAAAAATCCCCATGCAGCATTAAAAAATCCCCAAGTCAACCAAAAAATTCCCCGAGCAGAAAAAAATCGCCCAAGCAGTTAGGAAATTCCCCTTGCGGCAGTCTCAGAAATCTACCAATCCGATAGAAAATCACACCGAGCAGTTATAAAATCTCCTTGAGCAGACAGAAAATCCCCGAAGCAGACAGAAAATCTCACTGAGCAATTAGAGAATCTTCCCAAAAAGTTTGACGATACCTTTCAAGCAGTCAGGAATCTCCTAAGCAGTCAGAAAATATATTCGCACACAGAAAATTTCCCCGAGCAGTAAGAAATCGAAGAGGTAGAAAATCTCCCAGGCAGACGGAAAATATCCCCCCGAGCAGTTAGAAAATTTTCTTCGAGTAGTCAGAAATTCCCAAGTAGACAGAAAAGTTCCCTAGCAGTTAGAAAATCTCCCAAGCAGTTAAAAAAATTTGCGAGCAGCCAAAACTCCTCCCCGAGAAGTTAAAAATCCCCCAGGTAGTTAGAAAATCCCCTTTAAGCAGTCTCAGAAATCCAGCAATCAGAAAGAAAATCACACGCGAGCAGTTACAAAGTCTCCCTGAGCCGATAGAAAATCCCCTAAGCAGACAGAAAATCTCCCCAAACAATTCGAAAATCTTCCCAAGCAGTGTGAGAATACCCTTTGACCAGTCAAAAATCTCCCAAGCAGTTAGAAAGTGCCGTTCGAGCTGTTAAAAATCCCCAGTCACAAAGATAATTTCCCCAAAAAGCAAGAAATCCCTAAGCAAACAGAAAAATCTCTAGGTGACTCACAACAATAGGAGGTACAAAATCTTCCAAGCCGAAAAATCTCCCCCGAGTAAGGTCGAAAATCCATTAAGCTGACAGAAAAACCTCCACGAGCATTTAGAAAATCCTCTTTGATCAGTCAGAAATTCTCCAAGCTGTTCCCTCGAGCAGCTCGAAGTCCCCTTCGAGCAGTAATAAATCTCCTAATCAGATAAAAAAATTTCTTAGAGCAGTTAGAAATCTCCCCGAGCAGTAAGAATATATCCTTAAACAGTTGGAAAACTTCCGAACGGTAATAAAATAGCTTCGAGCAGTTAGAAATCCCCTGATTAGATAGAAAATTACCCCGCGCAGTTAAAAAATATTTCGAGCAGTGAGAAAATCTCCCCCAACGGTTGGAAACCTCCCAGCAGTCAGAAATCTCCGCAATCAGATAGAAATGTCCCTAAACAGATAAAAAATCCTCAAAGCAGACAGAAAATCCCCCGGGCCATTTAGAAAATCCCCCTCGAGCAGTTAGAAATCCCCAAGCTGACAGAAAATATCCCCGAGCAGTCTGAAACCCCAAGCAGACAAAAAATCTCTTTCGAGCAGTTAGAAATCCCCCCAGCAGTTGGAAAACTTCCCCCGAGCTGTCTGAAATCCCCCAAAAAAGTTAGAAAATCCCTTTTGAGGATCCGGAATTCCCTAATCAAATAGAAACTTCCCCTGAGCAGTCTGAAATCCCCCAAAATGTTAGAAAATCCCTTTTGATAAGTCGGAAATTCCCCAATCAAATAGAAACTTACCCCGAGCCTGAAATCTCCCCAGCAGGTGGAAAAGTTCCCCAAGCAGTTAGAAAGTACCCTTCGAGTAGTTTAGAAAATATCCCTGAGCAGTTAAAACGTCTCCCGTAGCATTTAAAAAGTCCCCTTCGGGCAGTTAGAAATCCCCCAAGCCTACAGACAATTTCCCCGAGCAGCCTGAAACCCCCAAGCGGACATAAAAATCTCTTTCGAGCAGTAATAAATCCTCCCAGCAGTTTGAAATTCCCCTTCGGGCCTTTAGAATTCCACAATTAGATAGAAAATGTCCCCAAACAGTTATAAATCTAACAAGCAGACAGAAAAGCTCCCCAAGTATGTAGAAACTCCCCATAAGACGGCAGAAAGTATCAATCGAGCAATCAAGAAATCCTCTAGCAGTAAAAAAGTTCCCTTAAAACACTTAGAAATCTCCAAATCAGATAGAAAATTTCCCCGAGAAGTTTGAAATCCCCCAATCAGACAGACAATCTCCCTGAGCATTCAGAAAATCCCCTTCTAGCGGTTGGAAAAACTTCCCGATGCAGTAAGAAAACCTCCTTGAGCAGTAAAAAAGTCTCCCAGAACATTTAGAAAATCCCATTGGAGCAGTCAGAAATCCACAAGCAGTTAGAAAGTCTCCCAGCACCCTAACAGTCAGAAAATTTATAAGTGTCGTTAGAAAATCTCCCAAGCAGTTTGCAAATCCCCATGAGCATCTAGGAAATCCCTAAAAGTGTAGAAAATTGTTCCCGAGCTTGTAGGAAAATCACTACAGCAGATAAAAAATCTCGCGAGCAGGTAGTAAGTCGCTATTATAACACCTTATCAAAGACACATGCGCTGTAAGAAAATTAAGCTAATCACAATTTAAGATTTGGCAGGCTATCAGACTTACCGATCAGTATCGTGCTCGACGAAGACCTCTTAAACAGCTTTTGCTTCTTTGAAAAGTTTTCTCAATCTAACAGGGCTACAAAAACTAACATTCTTTACTTACTGACTCGAGACATGATTGGCAAATTCACTGCAGAACGGCCCACAGCTACTTACGAGCAAATAAAAATATTTCGCTCAAGCATCCACAATTTTAAGCCTATTTATTGAATGTTGGCTCTCCAGCTGGGCGAGAAATAATCAATCGCTAATAAAATGTACACCGATCGCTTGAGCAGTTTTTCTATTGCCCTTGTGCACAACCATTAAGCTAGGGCTGGGGCAGTGTACTCTAGCTAGGTGAGAAAATTTATATTCTCTTCTTACCGGCGCGACAATTTAAGTAAACTTGGAGCAGTGTACTCTAGCTTTACGACGCAACCATTTCAAATAAAAAATTAGACAGTGCAGAGTTTGAGAATTACTGGCCCTCGAATTGGAGCAGTGTACTCTAGCTTTATGACGCAACCATTTCAAATAAAAAATTAGACAGTGCAGAGTTTGAGAATTACTGGCCCGCGAATTGGAGCAGTGTACTCTAGCTTTATGACGCAACCTTTTCAAAAAAAAATTAGACAGTGCAGAGTTTGAGAATTATTGGCCCGCGAATTTTAACTGAGCACAAAACTTTATGACGCAATCTAAAATAAAATCATCATTCTGACAGTGCTGACTTTGACCTTTGTTGGCCTCGCATTGAAAGCATAGGAAAAACTCGTTTTTCGAATATTTAATCCCCTTCTACTTGGAGCAGAGCTTGCAAACTTTTACGGTCTCATCTTCGAAGAATTTGCAATCTTTTGGCGAAAATTTGATCAAAATCGGTTGAGCCGTTCGAGCTCTACATCGTTACGGAGATTACGAGCAGCCACAGACAGACACACACACAGACATTAGACATTTAGTATAGTAGAAGACTAGCACAAATCACCCGTTTGATTTATTTTCTCAGCATGTGTCAATGAAAGCAATATATTGTTTTAAACACAATGAAAACAGTTAGCAAGTCTAGTGTTGGCTTCACTTAGCAAGAAATGAAGCTCCACTGCATGGCTCACTTCGTAACAATATCTATCCACAACTCATCGGCACGAAAGATTGCGAATAGATATTAAGAATTAATGTCCAAACCAAAAGAATTGCTGTTCCTTGCCATTGCAGTCTCTCAGTAATGTCAACAATTTGCTAGACAACACATACAAAAATCTAATGTCTAATGAAAACAATTGATTGTTTAAAACACAATGAAAACAGTGGGCTCTTTGATGAGTCCTTGAAGTGTGCTGGGACACAAAACAGTTATTCAAATGAACTAAATATTTTCTCAATAACAATTTGGTAACGCTCGCTTTCTTTGGCAAGTGTAGCAAGAAACATTTTTCAACTTATTTGATTACATAATCTCCATGGAAAAGGTGCCCATGCTCCTCTGTGGTAAATAATCAAATCTCTATAGCAAAGAAGCAAACCCCCCGCAACAAACGAGCAGACCCCCTCAGCAAATGAGCAAAGCCCCCTCAGCAAATGAGCAGACCCCCTCAGCAAATGAGCAAAGCCCCCTCAGCAAATGAGCAGACCCCCTCAGCCAATGATCCAAGTAGAAGGCAAGAGGGGGCTTCTGGGACAGTAAGAATCGCCCTTTTCTATATGCGCCTATAACTAAATTAAATATCCCCAGGCACTTCAGCAAAAATAGGGTACCTCCCCTTTTTGACCAAAAGTCACCAGATCCCATTCACTAGCCTAAATTTAATGTCCCCACAGATCCGTACCTTTTTCCCCAATGGGTCATCTGGGACAGGGATAAAAACCTGGGACAGCCACAAAAACCTCGTAACATGCAAAAAAATCATAATCCATAATCCATTATTTTGTTTATCCCAGCGAGTTCAATGCACCTCCAGCTTTCATCCGGAGACACTAAACCTAAGCCTTATTCTAGCAACTTAAACACATTCAAGCATCAACACAGGGTACTCACCCCGAAAAAAAATATATAAATTTTCAATAAAAATGCTTCCAACTGTCTCTCCAGGATCTTACTATGTTAAGCCTCATCCCAATTACAAATCTAAGTACCAATGCAAGAAGGAATGCAAAGAATATATGAAAAAATTCTGGCCTAACATTGAACCAACCATCTCGAATCTTAATCATGCGGTTAAGATTCACTGGCATTATTTGCATGGGGTAACTATTAAAGATTACGACAGCTACTATAACTTTTCAGAAATTATTAAGCAACTGTAATTTATTTCATTTTATTTTTTTTTCTCTCACATCCTTTCAATAATAATTGTCATTGCGAACTCTTCAAAAAAAAGTTGAAAATTTTTTGGATAACTGTTTCTCTTTTCCAATGAAAGCCGCAAATTTATTTGCGACTTTCCATATCAATCTATATCATCGCTTAAGAATCGCTTAAGATATTCGACTTCTGAGATGTAGCACAGTATTAATTGAAAAAAGTGAAGACATGAAAGCAAAATAATGCTAAGACAAAGATAAATATGTTACTTAATTTTTTTATTTTGTATAGTTCAAATTCGCGCCAATTCCTGTAAATACAGGAAATTCAAATTCGCGCCAATTCCTGTAAATACAGGAAATTCAAATTCGCGCCAATTCCTGTAAATACAGGAAATTCAAATTCGCGCCAATTCCTGTAAATACAGGAAATTCAAATTCGCGCCAATTCCTGTAAATACAGGAAAAAGTTAACTATTAAAGTAGACATCCTCTTCTAGAAGGTCTTCGTCTTCATTAATGTCGAACTTCATCTCAGGATTGATCTCCAGTCTCGTAGCAAAGTTTTCATCTTCTTTGATGGTGCGCTCAATCGCCGTCTTGTACTTCAGGATTGTATCAAATCAAACAATTTACGCTTATCTCCTGATTCCATTTCATTGATAGCAATGGCTAATGAAGATGGATCTTTCTTTACAACATCCTTCAACGATTCTACTATTTTTCCAGCCGTCGCCATTGTAATATCAAGGTAAAGATTTAATACACGGGAAATCTACTTTAAAAGAGCACCGTTGAGACGGTAACTTACTTAAATAAGAAGGCAACGCAGGTTACGCAGGAGTTTAGCTTGAAATAAATAGCTTCGTTCGCTCGCTTATTGGTTGATTTCAGGAGTTTACACGCAGGAGTTTACACGCAGGAGTTTACACGCAGGAGTGTACAAAAAAGAGCTGTCTGTCTCTCCCTTTATCGATGGCTAATGAAGATGGATCAAAAATAGAGTACAAAATAGTGTGCATTTCAGTACAGCCTTTCCTCTTTCCCTCCCCCCTTTTTCCTCGCTCTTTCCTGTCTCTTTCGGTCTCAAGCCGGGGGGTGGTTGCGCGGGCTGTCTGTGTCTCTCTTGATCGATCTGGCCGGTTCCTCGTCTTCCTCGTTTATCTGCTTCATTTTCTGCATCTACTGCTTAGAAGACGGGGAGCTTAAAACGCAACCTCTAGCCCAAGCTCTTTCAGTAGTCTCCCTAGTTCTATATTTGGCGCGTGTAGTATAAACCCTACCCCACTCCCCGCCGCACAAGCGCCAACCCCCAGCCCTAGCTTAGTCTTTCCAAAAATGATTCCTTTAACTAACTTACGCGCAATACTTTCTCTAAACCCACTCGATGCCCCCATACTGTCTAGACTTCTAAGCATTTCCTTGTCCCATCGGTGTTTTTCATTTGGAAAGTCGCGGTACTTAATATCATGTTCCATACATACCTCATCAAGCTCATTTACAGGCTCATGACCCGGATTAGGCACATTGTTAGAATCTAACTGAATTTCAAGAGGGTTCAAAGGTCCACAATACTTATATCCAGGGATTGTCCACCCTCTGTTTGGCTTCGGAAGCTTTTCAATTATTCCGTGAATGTCGGGCATTTTAATTTATTTTTTATTAAAAATTAAATTAAAAAATAATGACTGAGAACAAATTACAAGCAATCTATTACCGTGACAACGGTTATTTTGTTGGTAAAAATGCCGTCTCCAAATTAACAGAACTCAGTAAAGAACCAAAACAAATAGTAGAAAAATGGCTGTCTAAACAGGCTGTTTATCAAGTCTATTTCCCGCCTGTTAAATTTACAAGACCCCATTTCAACATCTATAAGCCTAACGAGGCGCACCAAGCTGATCTTCTGTTTCTCCCAAACGACTCTGGGTATAAGTACGCTCTCACTGTCATTGATGTAGCTTCGCGTTATAAAGAAGCAAGGCCGCTTAAAACGAAACAGTCTCAAGCTGTAGCAGACGCTCTGCAAGACATATACGAAAATTCACCTTTAACCTACCCAGACCTCCTCATGACCGATCCAGGTAAAGAATTCATGGGTCGAGTTAAAACTCTAATGCAAAAAAATAATACAAAAATTCGTTACGGTAGAACCGAGCTTCACAGAGATCAAGCCTTCGTAGAAAGATTTAATCTAACTTTAGCCAAGCGACTATTTACTAAGCAGACAGCAGAGGAGCTCAAACTGAAGAGCGGACAATACTACACCAAATGGAAAGACCAACTCCCAGTAGTAATCAGTCAGCTTAACAATGAAGTTTCTCGCATGACAGGCCTAAAACCTTCAATTGCAATTAAACAAGACAAAGTTCAGCTTAAATCTCACAATCCACAACAGAAAAATTATCCAAAGCTCCCAGGAGTTTATTCTCCGGAAATTCTCACAAATTCTGAGTTTGTTCGATTCCTTTACCTGCCGGGAGAATTAGAAAAGGACACAAAGAGACGAGCAACTGACCCCTATTTCAGTTTAGATGTACATAAAATAGACAGACATTTTACAACAGCAACTGGTGACTACTATTTTCTGTCTCAAGCCTTTAATCCTAAATCCCCTACAAGATCATTTGCCAGAGCAGAACTTCTCGTCATTCCAAGTGACACAGAAATAAATTGAAAAATAAATTGAAAAATAAAAATGTACAAAAAAATGATCGAAACCAGAACAGTTAATAAAATTAGCAAAATCATCGACTCTAAACAACCAGGTTTTGTAACTATTAAGGGTATGAAAGTGAAAGTCGATCCGTTACAGCAGCAAATCCATTGTAAAGATTGCAATAACCACACCCACAACCCCCGCAGCATTACAGATGAAAAGACAGGTGGAATTCTGCCCCTCGCTGCACTGATTCCAATCATTGCGGGTGCAGTTGGTGCTGCCGGTGGCGTTGCCGGGGGGGTTGCAACGGCTGTGAAAGCGGGCAATGACAGAGCTCACCAGTTAGAGATGCAGAAAATTGCCCAAGAAAAGGGAGTCACAATTAAGGCGGGTGAAGGATGCCCTTTGGAACCTAATCCCTCGGTAACCGAAAGCATTTCAAAATCCGACATTATTAAAGCCATTATGACATTGCACAAAGCGGGATTTACAATACTCCGGATGTGAAAAGCCAACAATCAGGATCTGATTAATAATACTCAAATTAATCAAAATTTATTAATCCAGAGAAGTTCAAGCAACACGAAGGGTGATCACCCTAAAACATATTTTTTTATTTTTTTATAAAAAAACATGCCAAAAGCAAATTTTGCAAAAAATTCTGTGGACAAATATTTTTCCGAAAATTTTCCGCAGCTTCAAAATCTTTCATTTCAAGCTAAAAGCAAACGGCTTCAAGAACTCACTAGGGAAAAATTCGGTTTGGATCCTGGCTATCTTGGCAGCTATGAGAAACAATTGGAAGTAATAAAACAGCTGGAGTCATCAGATCAGTATATCCCAGTAAAAAACCCAGCAGCTGAGCACCAACAGAAAAGCCGCACCCTAGTTAAAAAGTACCAAACTCTCACAGGACTAAATGTGTCTAAATACCCACAGAATAAGCAGGAACAGGATGAACTTGAAAGAATTGTTAACCAAATTGAATCGGAGATGAACCAAGAAGATATTCCATTTGCAAAGAGAACTTTTACTGATCACTATATAGAATATGCTATTCCTGTAAAACCCAACACCAACAACATAAATGGCTTTAGAGATGACATTCAATCAGTTATCGATCACGTGCTTAAAACACGTAAAACATTCAAGCTTCAACTATCGTTTTTAATACAGTTTTATATGCCTACAAGGCCCACCGAATATCTTGATTATTACATGACAACTAAGGCTTCACCCTTTAGTCCAACCGATTCACCAGACCCTTTTCTACAAGAAATTACTAAAAAGATTGACGCCTTTACATCAAGAGGTTCTGGTTGGGTTGTTACTGGGATTCAAAAAGTCTCAGTCATGATTTATAAATTTGATCCTCTTAAAGCTTCCTCTTACCTGGAGTTACCAACAAAGCTCGCCAGTAAAAAGGCTTGTGTCAACGTAAAGAACTATGATAACTGCTGTGCTTTGTGGGCGGTTTTATCAGCATTATTTTACGATAAAGATCGGTCACATCCTGAAAGAACTTCACATTATAAAACATATTTTGACCGATATTTTATCAAGTGTCTCAGTAAAGGAATATTGTTTGAGAAAGGTGGTTTATCAGTCTCTCAAATCCCAAAACTAGAAGAAGTGTTTGATAACAAAATCAGAATCACCGTCTTCGAGTGGAATGAAAGCAAAGAGAAAGTTGAAATTGTTAGGAGTAGCAAGAAAAATCCAGCCGCCAGCACCAATATCGATCTTCTAATAATTGGGAACTTACAATTTTTAGCCCATTATGTTTGGATAAAAGATCTTTCCAGGCTACTCCACAAGCAAATGACAAGCCACAACGAAGCCGTTTCCATCTGCAGACTGTGTCTTAAGTATTATCGCGGGAATAAAGAAAATCGAGAAGCTAAGCTCGCCGAGCATGAGCTTACCTGTGAGGACCATCCAACTAACTGCTCTCTACCGATGGGCAACCAGAAGTATTTACGGTTTAAAAATTACCACAAGATGGAAAAACTTCCCTTTATTGTATTTGCCGACTTTGAATGCTCATTCATTAATAACAAACACATCCCAAATTCAGCAGCGTACGTTTGCATTGGAAATATTGATTATCTTGGAAATACCGGTATTATAGAGTATAACCATTTCTTCGGTGAAGACTGCATTAAAAAATTTATATTCAGAATGTTAGAGCTGCGTAAAACATTAAGCTCAGTCACTCCTGCGCCAATAAATATGTCAACTCAAGATGAACTCAATTACCAATCGGCAACCCGGTGTTACATATGCAAAAAGCCATTTGATGACAACCTAAAGAATCCAAAAGTTAGAGACCACTCGCACTTTGACGGCCATTTCCGCGGTGCCGCACACAACACCTGCAACCTAAAGTTAAAAAATAATGTCCACGACTTAAATGTTTTTATACATAATGCGCGCAATTACGACCTGCACCTAATTGTTGAAAGAATAGGTGAAATAGAGGGCATTAACCTTGACTGCATAGCAGAGAACAAGGAAAAGTTTAAATGCCTCAATATTAAAGAAAATGGAACGTCCACAAGTGGCGCTGTAAAAATCAAGGATACTTATCAATTTCTTCAATTAACCCTAGAAGATCTCGCAAAAAATTTAACAGATGACCAATGCGTCTATACAAAAAAACTGGCGAAAATCTTAGGTAAAGAAGATTCAGATCCCGAGTCTTTCAAACTACTCAGAAAGAAAGGTTACTACCCTTATGAATATGTGACGGGGTCGCCCACCGCTGAAAATCCTGTTTTTAAAGGCGAACTTCCACCAAAAGAGAAGTTCTACTCACATTTAAAAATGACTGAACTCACCGACGAAAAATATGAGCACGCGCAAGCAGTCTACAAACACTTTAACTGCAAAAACTTCTTTGATTACCACTTAATATATCTTTACACTGATGTTTTTCTTTTGGCTGATGTATTTCAAACCTTCAGAAACACCTGGTACACAGCATATGGTCTTGATCCTGCGCATTTTGTAAGTTTGCCCGCCACCAGCTGGGAATCGCTACTTAAAATGAAATGGGATGAAAACCCAGACTGGTATATCGAATTACTAACCGACATTGACATGTACAATTTTATAGACACAGCGAAAAGAGGCGGCATATCAATCTGCGTGAACAGACATGCAAAAGCCAACAATCCGTATCTCGAATCTTATGACAAAAATCAGCCGTCAAATTATATCGTTTATTTAGACGCCAACAATCTCTATGGCTGGGCAATGAGTCAAGACTTACCCATAAGAGATTTCAAGTGGACTCAACAATTCGAACCCGACTTTTCTACTCCCGCCTTCTATGAAGTTGACGTTACAATTCCCGATGAACTCCATGATCATTTTTCTGACTTTGCGCCATTCCCTGAGAATATTAACTGTCCGAAAATTATCGAACACATGGATGGCACTTGGAGCCTGTCTACAGAAAATGAACACACCACTAAACTCACCCAAAACCTACACAACAAGACTCGCTACAAAATTCATTATAAGCTGCTACAATATTTCATATCCTTAGGCTGTAAAGTCACACACATACATAGGGCACTCAAATTCACTGAAGAGGCCTGGATGAAACCCTACATAGAAAAGAACACCCAGTTCAGAGCCAAAGCAACCAACAACTTTGACAAGGATCTGTTCAAGCTGGCAAACAACTCTGTATACGGCAAGACTCTTGAAAATGAGCGCAACCGCACGAATCTTAAACTCGTCACCGTTCATGAGCGTGACATTATTCAGAGAAATATTTCTAAACCGACATTTAAACAACTTCACATCTTTAACGATAACCTAGGGGCCATACTCTTTTATAAAACGAAAGCAACACTCTGCAAACCTATCTTTACAGGTGTCACTGTGCTTGATGAATCGAAGCGTCTTATGTACAGTTTCTTCTATGACATGAAACGACAATATGGGGATCGGAGCTCGGTCACAGGCGACACTCGGTTAAAACTTCTTTACACTGACACCGACTCTCTAATTCTAGACATTCAGACTAAGGACATCTATCAGGACATGCTTGAACAAAACCACCTCCCCCAAAACCCTTACGATTTGTCAGAGTACCCAGAATCATTTAAAACTTTGAAAGGGGATCAAGTGTTCGACCCATCCAATAAAAAAGTAATTGGTAAAATGAAAGATGTAGAGGCAGGTGATGTTATCTCCGAGTTCATTGGTTTGAGATCAAAATCGTATTTTGTAAAGTGTGGTGAAAGCGGTGTAATTAAGAAGTCCAAGGGAATTCCGAAACATGTAGTTAAGAACTCTCTACATGAAGAAGCCTACAGAGATGCCCTGTTACATAATAAGAAAACTACACATGAGTTTGTGAAGTTTCAGTCTAAGAACCATGATGTTTTTACAATAACCCAGAAAAAAATAGGCCTGTCAGGCGCAGATAATAAGAGATTTTACCTCGACAATATTACGAGTCTTCCATTTGGGCACTGGAGGCTAAAAAACGTAGGTTGAATTTTAAAAAAAAATGACAAAAAATAATGACGACAAATATTTTTCTGGAACAGTTGGCCAAAGAACTAAAAATCCCAAACTTTAGAGGCGTCTTTATGAAGGATACATTACCTGAATCCCACACATTGAAAGAATGTGGCATCATGAACTTTGACACTGCCGAGAAACCAGGGTCTCACTGGGTTTGCTGGGTGATTGATCCAAACAGAAAGCATAGGTACTACTACTTTGATAGCTATGGGACGGGCGTTCCTGATGAGCTAAGGGAATATATGGAAGCTCCAAAAATCTACCGCTCAGACTTTATTCTGCAGGGGCTTAGCAGTGATATCTGCGGTGAGCTGTGTATGACAGTTTTATATGCAATGACCAAGACTCGAAAAAGCTATAGGGAAATCATTTTAAGTTTAAATGTTTAGTTTTTGCATAGTTTTTGAAGACAGTTTCAATATCATTTCTTAATTGGCTCATGTCATCAATGCTATTCAAATTTTGTTGCTCACTAAGCTGCTCATAAAGTCTTTGAATGCTTTGAAACTCATCCTCTGAAATGAACTTGTCTTCTATTGCTTTTGAAATGTACCCGGTGACTGCCGACTGGATGCTTTTCTGTTTTGCTTGCATTTCCTGCAGATGCTTTAGCTTCTGGCGTCTGTTTCGAGTTAGAGCCCCTGTAACCGCTGAAATGAGACCACACGAGGCCCCAATAATTCCAAGTGGAACAGCGACTGGTGCGGTGATAATGGGAAGTGTAGAAACAGCAGCTGCAGATCCGCTTATAATTGACACTGACCCGAGAACCATATTAATATACTCGAAAGCTTGACACTGGCTGTTGAAGCGTTTCAGTTTTTTAGAGTTTTTCATAAGGGCGGTTTCAATGTCATTTCGCATTTTCTGAATCTCTACAAGTCGGAACTGTTGAGAGTTGCAGGTAAAAGTTTTGATTGTTGGATAGAGATTTGGCGCACTAGGTGCCATAGGTGGGTCATACAGAGAATCATTTTCGGCCATTTTTTATAGGTAAAAAATTTTTTTTTCTATTTTACGATCGGGCATCTTCAATGTCGATGTCAGGGAGATTGTGCTGTCGTTCCAGGCGACTAATTCGTCTCAAAGTTTTCCCCCACTTGTTATAAATTCTATCCAGATAGAGCGTATGCGTGGCAACATCTCTTTCTATCTTTTTTATTTTTGCAACATTTTGATTAATCGCTGTTCTTAAAGCGGTAAATAAGGCATCAGTCTCTGCTTGTGAATTTGATTTTGCATTGATTTCCGATCTGAGAGTTTGAGCTAGAGTCTCAACGATGGCGGTCAGCTTTGCTATTTTTGTCCGCAAGTCTTCAATGTTTATTTGATGATGGTGTGCTGACCGTTCCAATGGTTTTAAGCGGCCTTTGATTGGTCCGATCTCCGGGATTTTTTCGTCAACGTTAATGTAGCGCCTGTCAAGGAAAGCAAGCGAGTGTGCAGTGGAGCCACTAGTAGATTCGCCAGCAAAGTTTATGGACATTTTTTGTTTGTTTTTTTAAATTAGGCTACTGTTCTTTTCTCTTTGTTAATCATCACGAACTGATAAGGTTTATTCCACTTTTCAAAGCATAGGTTAACGAATTCTTCCTGCGATACCTTTCGACCATCGTTCTTTCGATCAAATGGAGGCTTAGTAAAATGGGCTGGAGCAATCACCTCGTTACTTAACCTCTTCAGTCGGTCTTGTGGTATGGTTGGAAACAAGAGGATCAGATTGCAGTTCCCACGAATAGTTTTGTTTGGCAACTCAAACCAGTTTTGGGTAATATAGATTACATTACAGTTGTTGTGTCGACCCCTGGTGAAATAGTTTTCAATTTGCTTCTGGGGCCCTGTCATGCAGTCATCAAAGACAATCAAGTGTTTCCTTCCCTTTTCCAGTTCATCAGGCTGAGGGAGAAGTTTAGTTTTAGGATCAATTTGCGGGTCCCCATAAGTGAACACTTTAATGTCGTGCCACTTTTCATTATCTGGGATATGGCTAGCATATTCTCTGGCGACAATTTCTGGATCACTTGGCAGCTTGGATTGGTTATTAAAACACTGAATGATATGCTCCTTTTTAAGTTTGTTCTGTAGACCTGCAATCAACATTTTATACTCATCTTGATACAGAGTGGGTGAGTAGATGTGCAGTGTGTCATAGTCAAGAAATCCTGGTCTCAGAAGCATGTTGAAGATTCTAAATGTCTTCCCTGAGCCTGATTCTCCAACAACAATACATCTGAAATGACCAGGAATTGCCTCGTTATGATTAAATTTGATTTGGTTCCGAGTCCAATGAGGGTTGAAATCATTTGAAAAATCCATTTTAAAAATAAAAATTAAAATAAAAAAAAAAACAACATGAATTTCGCTGGCGTCGTAAATCAACCTTCCAATACTTACAAGCTGTCGTTCCTAGATTCTAGGTACATCAACACAGACGAAATCACAAGACAAGACATTTCGCAAAACGCAAAACTCAGTGACCTATCAAAACGTATACAAGCCCTAGAATCGGAGAATTCTGCATTGAAATCAAGGGTCACTACGCTAGAATCGGAGGTAAATCTCCTGGAAATAAGGACAAATACCCTGGAACCGCAGACAAATGCCCTAGAATCAAAGGCGATTGCCTTGGAACGCCGAATGGCAAATCGCCTTGAGTTCACGGCCGCGGACCGTAAGGGCATCGCCGACGCGGCAGTAGAAAGCAACTGTGTAAAAATACATTCGGCCTTTATATTTTCTGCACTTATGGACGCAATATCGGCGCTACAGATCAAGACATATGGTCATGAAAAACAATCCTGGACAACTTTGTTACACGAAATAAAAAATTTGAAACGAGGCAACCGTGGCAGACCGTCTTGCGATTCGAACACAAACCTTCCCAAATTTACTTTAACAACGTTAGTGTCTCTGGCACTGGGTCCATAACCGGTGCGTGTGTGTGTGTGGTTTTTTTACTTATATATGTCTTTTTGCAAGACGTCTTGTACCCCCACATGTCTTGTACCCCAAGAAAGCACCCGTGAAACTCCTACCTTAGTCATATTTAAAACCGCTGCCCTTTTTAAGATCGGCTCTCATCTTAGCATAAACGGATGGATCAATGCTATCAGCGCTTGGCGCCAATGAATTTGGTGCCAATGAATTTGGTGCGAGTGGTTGACCGTCATTTATAGTGTCCTTGATCTTCTTCGCAGCTGTGACTACACTTCCCACCGCCTGGGCCCCGACCTCGGCAGCATTTTTAATATTTTCCTTGTTCTCACTGATGACTTTGAAAATCTTTGCCCCCTGGGCGATCAAATCAGCAATACCGTTACCCGATCGCTCTTTTCTTGGATAATGACCTGCTGGAAAAAGTCCAGATCCTCTTTTAATGAGCTTTAATTCATTCTCATCGTAGTATTTAGGGACGTCTTTTTCGAAGATTAGTGGCATTTTTTATCTGGGAAAAAAATTATTTTTTATTGAACCTTGAAAGTAAAAGTTCTCTTGCTCTTTTATCGATGTACTTCTTTTGTAGCATTTTATCAAGAATGTGAACAAACTCTTTTCTATTCTCATCCTTTAAACCTGTCTTTGCTGCTCCTAGGAGAACAACTAGTCGCTTGTAGACTTCAGGCATCCCTGTGCCGGTACTTGCAGCTGATGTATCTGGTGATGTCTCTGGTGATGTCTCTGGTGATGTTTCTGGTGATCTAATGTCTTGCCTTGGTGTGAAAACTCTGTTTGAAATTCGCTGCATTCTATCTGGTGAGAACTGTTCTAGATGCCTCCATACTTGTGGATTTGCTGTTTTGTAATTAGCTACTTGAGTTGGATCTGCTGTCTCAAGTTGAGAGAGTACATCTTCTGCTGTTAATTTTTTAGGGCTTTGTTGCTGTTGAGGGGTCTCTTGTTGCTGAGAGAGTTGTTTTTGCTGTTCGAGGTAATTTATGACTTCTAGCTGATCTGGCAGGTCGAACCATTGTTTAAAGTGCTTATACTTTCTAAAGCTGTTCAGGTCGACCCCATTGTCATGTAAAAATTTGAGTATGTCAGGGACTTTAAGGATGTCTATGTCTCTTTGTAAAGCAAAAGTCACCAGATCTTTATAATTTTGTAGCTGTTTCGCAGAAATAGTTTCTTGATTTTTAGTCATGAAGTTGAGCAATACTTGGGTGAAAGCAACTTTCTTTGAGGTGTTTTCTCCTTCCCCGGCCGCGCCTTCTTTGATGACTCCAATACTTTCTTTCGTTATCTCAAGATGATAATCCACAGGATCAGTAGAAATATTTTTACGCCAGACACTAACACCAAAGACGAGTTTGCCTTCATATTCTACTGGCCCAAAGAAGTTATCTGTTACTTTCAATTTTTGCTGAGATGCTTGAGGAGACGTTTCGCCAGGTGGAATTTTATTCAGCGTATTCTGAAACTGGCTCTCTTGAATCTCATCAACAGCTTCCTTAACTGTTTCAATTGATTTCTTTGCTTCGGTGTATCCCGGCTTGTGAAACTCAGTGGCGGCTTGGATAAACTCATTGTAGGACTGCTGCTCTTTGTTAATTAACCCGGTGACTCGTTTTTCAGCTTCTGCGAGCTTCTCTAAGTCAGAGATGTAATGAGAATTTTTTCGTTTCATTTTTTAATTTTAATTTTTAAACTAAAAAAATGAACGATCCTCTGACGCCAGTTTTCTATAAAATCAACAAGCCTATCTTGAGTGATGACAGCACAATCAAAGCGACTCAAGTAAGAGTCCCCAGTCATGAAAATCAGAATGAAACTAATTTGGGCCCCGGTCAAACGCTAACATTTACTTACACTGGGTGTTCATCTCTGGTCAGCGTTCACAGTCTAAGGAGCGGGTTTTACATGACATTCCAATACAAGACTAAAGGTGGTACAAATGCTGATGGTGCTAATACTGACAAGCATGACGCTAATGTCACGCTAATCAGCAACTTCTGGGCCTACATGTTTAAGGAGATTAGCGTGTCGAACGGGAGTACAGAGCTGGAGAGAATTGCCAACTTTGGTGTAGTGTATGACACTCATTGTCTCATTGAAAACCCAGATTTTATTCAACTTGGTAGCGGCGCTGGCTTCATCCCTAATGAGGAGAAAGGAGACGTAAATGATTCAGGTTATGCAAAAAGAAAAGGGAGATATAACTATGCATTGACGGGTGTTGATGATGGCGCAAAGAATACTCAGTATAGAAATTTAGATATATTTGTACCTTTGAGATTCATGAGCGGGTTCTGCAATACTTTTAATCGCCTGACCAGCAACTTTAGCTACACATTTAGGCTTACCAGGGACGATCGCAACAGGAGTGTTTGGACAGGAGCTGCGCATACTATAATGGAAGTTAAGCTAG
The DNA here is from genome assembly GCA_950096795.1 of Macrostomum cliftonense. Lineage (NCBI taxonomy): Eukaryota > Metazoa > Platyhelminthes > Macrostomidae > Macrostomum > Macrostomum cliftonense. Next base: position 100,766 of record CATNEM010000171.1, read on the forward strand.
CGGGAGTTGAGCTGTACTTGGAAATCATTGAACCAAAGACAGCACTGAAAGCTGAATATTTGAAGGCTATTGAAAAAGACATTGATGTTGCTTACACAGCTTACATGTGCAGGGATGAACGCAATGAAATAAGGCAACAGATTTGTATTAAGGAGGGTTCTTGCAGCAACCCAAGGTACATTATTGTCAGTTTGAGAGATCCATTAACTATAAGTCGTTATGGACATGGAAATGTGCGAACAATTCAGCATGAAATCAGTGATAATCTTTACCCGCCAATGCCACAGAATGGAGATTTTGCAACAAACAAAATTAGTAAATTTTACTGCGAGCTGGTTGACTTAGCCGTAAAGGAGAACAACGGAATCGCCATTACGGCAGGGCAGTACAAGACTCTTTTCCCCATTTTCGGTGCAGACGTGTCGGCCAGGCAAATGCCTACTGACAACAGTCCGGTGAATATTGTGACCACTATCGACAGAAGTGAGGCTACACCCGTTGACCTTTTTATCATCTATGCATTTGAGAGGAAAATTAAGCTGAACATGATTAATAATTCTTCGAGTAAGGTTTAAAATATTTTTTTGTAAAAAAAAATGGAAGCGATTGCTGAAAGACTAAACAATATCGTGTCGCATTCGAAGGAAAGTATCCCAATTACAATAACTGGTCGACTTACAGATTCAAGTGGAACTTTTATTGAAAAACTTGAGCAACCCATTCGTCTGGACCCAGAGGCAAACTACCATGTTTATCTCAATGACTTTACTGGCTGGTCAAATGTCCCCAATGTGACAGAAAAGAATAACATGTTTTATTACAAATGGAAACAAATTGGAGGCGAAGTGAAAGAATTTCCGGTTAAATTCCCTGTGAGCACACAGAGCGTGGATACTTATAATTACTTTCTGGAGAACGTTTTTACCAAAAGGGGGCATTTTGAAACTCCTGATACTAGCAAACCCGAGAATAAACTATTTCCTGTTAAATTGTCCTATGATCTCACTGTAATGAGAGTGGTTATGCAAGTTCATAAAGACGCAGAGGTGGAGTTTAAAGATGGCACCTGGTATCGGGAGTTGGGATTTGAAAAGAAGGTTTACAAGGCGGAAACTGCAGCTCCACCCACAGCTCCTTCGCCGGGGGCGGTTATGTTGAGCCGCCAGCCAGCACGCGGTTTATTTATGGCAGAAAATATCGCAGACATTGTTAAAAGTTTGAACATTTTGATCCGAAGCAATCTCAGTCTGGACTGGGTCTTCAAGGGAAAGCGAACAAATATTTTGTACAATATTTCTAACTCTGTTGCTGGTGGACAGATGATTGTTGAGAAGCCCAATCCAGTAAAAAGAGTTGTGCTCTGTAACAAAGAAATTAATGAAATAGTGCTACAGTTTGAGACAGAGGACGGAGAAGCTGTTGATTTTAACGGTGAAGAGTTTGCCATGACAATTATTATTGAAAGAATGTGAATTGTCATTAGTACAGCGGTGGCAGGGACAGGCAAAGAAATGACTGGAAAAGAGGCAGGGGAAGAGACGAAAAAAATCGAGAGCTCAGTGTACGCTGTGTGGAAGAAAGCCGCGTGGACCACGTAGACTATGCGTGCGAGCTTGTGGTTAGGGGGGGGGGGGACGTTGTTGAAAGAAAAGGCTAAAAATAGATTCGACTGAGTATTTTTGCATGTACAGTAAACAGTATTCCCTCATTGATTTGTTCGGCTGCGGAACATTTGTTCGGCTGCGGAACATTTGTTCGGCTGCGGAACAGCTATGCATTATAGTTGCTTAATAATTTCTGAAAAGTTATAGTAGCTGTCGTAATATTTAATAGTTACCCCATGCAAATAATGCCAGTGAATCTTAACCGCTTGATTAAGATTCGGGATGGTTGGTTCAATGTTAGGCCAGAATTTTTTCATATATTCTTTGCATTCCTTCTTGCATTGGTACTTAGATTTGTAATTGGGATGAGGCTTAACATAGTAAGATCCTGGAGAGACAGTTGGAAGCATTTTTATTGAAAATTTATATATTTTTTTTCGGGGTGAGTACCCTGTGTTGATGCTTGAATGTGTTTAAGTTGCTAGAATAAGGCTTAGGTTTAGTGTCTCCGGATGAAAGCTGGAGGTGCATTGAACTCGCTGGGATAAACAAAATAATGGATTATGGATTATGATTTTTTTGCATGTTACGAGGTTTTTGTGGCTGTCCCAGGTTTTTATCCCTGTCCCAGATGACCCATTGGGGAAAAAGGTACGGATCTGTGGGGACATTAAATTTAGGCTAGTGAATGGGATCTGGTGACTTTTGGTCAAAAAGGGGAGGTACCCTATTTTTGCTGAAGTGCCTGGGGATATTTAATTTAGTGTTTGAGAAGGGTGTTTGAGCATGTTACGAGTTTTTATGACTGTCCCAGGTTTTTATCCCTGTCCCAGATGACCCATTGGGGAAAAAGGTACGGATCTGTGGGGACATTAAATTTAGGCTAGTGAATGGGATCTGGTGACTTTTGGTCAAAAAGGGGAGGTACCCTATTTTTGCTGAAGTGCCTGGGGATATTTAATTTAGTTATAGGCGCATATAGAAAAGGGCGATTCTTACTGTCCCAGAAGCCCCCTCTTGCCTTCTACTGATCCAAGACCCCGCAGCAAATGAGCAGACCCCCTCAGCAAATAAGCAAAGCCCCTTATCAAATGAGCAGATCCCCTCAGCAAATGAGCAAACCCCCTCAGCAAATGAGCAAACCCACCTCAGCAAATGAGCAAACCCCCTCAGCAAATGAGCAAACCCACCTCAGCAAATGAGCAAACCCACCTCAGCAAAGCAGACACCCTCAGCAATTGTCCACTTATTTCAATAAATAATCCGAATGGCAAAGCTTCCCTCAGAACAATAGCCTTGATGAATAATCCTAACACAACTTCTACCAAAATAATACAGGACGGAATCTTGAAATCTGGAGACAGCTTCTATGCTATTGTAGTGCTAGGAATTCTTGCTCTATTGATTTAAATGATTAATACAAAAAACAAAATGTTTTTCCAACAAAAATCTACCAAAAGATGTTATAATATATGTAGCAGTGAGTGTAAAACTACAATATAATGCTCTATAACTGACAGAAGACAGCAGACACATGTCCGCAAGCTTGGCGCTGCTGAGGCCATACAAACATACATGTACGCGTACTGCTATTGCAGTGATTATTTGCCTGGCATATTTGTGAATCAATACAGTCCAACAAGCCGCCAACACTAACAGCACAAGCGATCGGTAGGGCAGTGGATAATACGGTACTAAAATGAGAAGATACATTAAATCATCATGACTCGCTCAGGGACTGACAGATAACAAGGGAAAAGCTTGCAATGAAGGGACCCCAGAAACAGAGATGGCTCAGAATCCTAATCAATTATTCTATTATATACTAATTATTTTAGGTGTAAAAAAGTTCTGTCGTATAAACTGGCCAAGCAATCTCTATACAGCGTTTTATCATGTTGCTGCAGAACATGATGTACGAGAATCCAATGGCTACAGAAACAGGAGAATCATTCAGAGTTTGCAGCCACCTCATCTCCCAATCCGATATCCTAGTCCGGCTGACTGTTCTATACTCCAATTCCTGGTGACCCGAACTGACCAGGCGCTTTAGACCTGAACTTTAAAAAAAACTGTTTCGTTATTGCCTTCAGCTTGAGAGAAATTATCCCTCGGCTGTATAATACATTTAGTCCCCCTACTCAGCGTGATCCTCATTGTTGGATGTATCGTCCAGCGCATTGGCTTCATGCCGATCTTGCTGGGAAGGTGTCAATGCAGCCCACGAGTCCGTGCCAAACTGCCTGGCAGACGCTGACGTGTCCACAGACATTGTGTTGACTGCGTCGAAAACCTAGTCAGGTGGCGTGCGTACTTGTGCATGAGACTAAATGTAGAAGAAAATTTATATATCTAAGTTAACCGTTGGCCCTACGTTGCAAAACTGCCTGCCATATCAAACACGGACACACTTTCCGTATGGATCACACAATACGCTGCTAAAAGTAGAGAATGTATTCAAACCACTATGCCTGAAACTAAAACCAAACACAGCCCCGACTCACTCGTCCTCTTCATCACCGAGCAACCGAAATTCGCCTCCGAACTGAAAAAGGAGAGGAAAGGATTTCAACTGATTTTAACAATAAACTTCCTATGATGAAATTCTCAATTGTTGAAAAATTGACCAACTCGATTCTTAAATCCTAAAAAATAGACACCGTAGCAGTTCTTTTCTTGTCCAATGTGGAGAGACGAAACTATATTATTTTTCGAAAAATAGAGGCAACGTGAAAAGTTTTTGCAGCGTAAAGCCAACGGAGTCCAAGAAAGATGTTGCTACCGTTAAAAAAACCACTTTAGACAATCGGAGCAACAAATCCGGATTTCTCGCACAGTTTTGCATATAGAATGTTTTGATAAGCAGGCTTGAAGTGAGCTTCATATTTGCACGGTATAGACAAAGGTCACTGCAACTATGATGAAAAAGAAGAAAACATAATTGAGACTTAATTTCATGTAACATGGAAAGTAGCCGCAAACAATTATGCTGGCTAAGAGAATGAGATGAACTGGTGCAGATTTGGAGCCCAATATATAGTTGAATTGAAGCGCAACACAGCTTTGCTTTAGTATGAATATCTATTTTCATAAAGGTCCCGGGAAAGCATATTTAAATACGACTTTTCTTCGGACCTCACACCGAGGAATGAACAGCTACCTGTTTCACTTCCACTTTCTCTCGTTTCACTGTTTCACTCGTTTAAGAAATACTTTCCACGGACACACTGGGTTCAACTCAATAACTCTTTCATTTGCTTTTTCGTAAATACAAACGTGTTATCACGACTTACCCGCTTTCTGCCACATATGATGGTGAACGTCTTAATGGACGCGATGTACGGCAGCATTGCTTCAGGCAACGTCTGCCTGAAGTCAGAGCTGCCTTCGCGATGGGCACAACACTGACTTGCGCCGCTGCTCTGCGCCGGCTGCCTTTGCGACACAAGCGGTGCGAAGATTGCTTCTGCATGCGAATGTTGTGACGCATGCCAGGCCCTCAAGTCGTTCGCTTCGCTGCAGTTCGGGTTGCTCTCTATCCGAGCAGCGGAGCAGTTGATTTGCAGAGCGCCCTTGTACTCCTGTAGAGTACCACCCTTTACAGCCAATACATCGCCCACTCGCCAGTTGCCGGCTGCATTAGCGGATGAGCCCCAGAGAATACACGTTATGGTTCGTTCGGCTCTGTCAACAACAACAGCTTTTGCTCGCAGAACTCTTCTGCCTCCCTGCGTTGAGCATTCATCTGGTTGCTCAACCGTCGTGACGACACCAACAATGTCCACACAACTACATAAAATATTTACTTGGAGCCAGAAAAATTCTTACACTCCTATACAAAATACACCAAAATGCAACAATATGCCACTGCGATTGCAAAAAATCTTCAGACTCAATAAAAAAATAATTTGTCTGTCTGTCTGTCTGTCTGTCTGTCTGTCTGTCTGTCTGTCTGTCTGTCTGTCTGTCTGTCTGTCTGTCTGTCTGTCTGTCTGTCTGTCTGTCTGTCTGTCTGTCTGTCTGTCTGTCTGTCTGTCTGTCTGTCTGTCTGTCTGTCTGTCTGTCTGTCTGTCTGTCTGTCTGTCTGTCTGTCTGTCTGTCTGTCTGTCTGTCTGTCTGTCTGTCTGTCTGTCTGTCTGTCTGTCTGTGTGTCTGTCTGTCTGTCTGTCTGTGTGTCAGTCTGTCTGTCTGCCCTTCTGTCCGTCCGTCTGTCTGTCTGTCTGTCTGTCTGTCTGTCTATCTGTCTGTCTGTGTGTTTGTCTGTCTGTCTGTGTGTCTGTCTGTCTGTCTGTCTGTCTGTCTGTCTGTCTGTCTGTCTGTCTATCTGTGTGTCAGTCTGTCTGTCTGCCCTTCTGTCCGTCTGTCTGTCTGTCTGTCTATCTGTCTGTCTGTGTGTTTGTCTGTCTGTCTGTCTGTGTGTCTGTCTGTCTGTCTGTCTGTCTGTCTGTCTGTCTGTCTGTCTGTCTGTCTGTCTGTCTGTCTGTCTGTCTGTCTGTCTGTCTGTCTGTCTGTCTGTCTGTCTGTCTGTCTGTCTGTCTGTCTGTCTGTCTGTGTCAGTCTGTCTGTCTGCCCTTCTGTCCGTCTGTCTGTCCGTCTGTCTGCCTCAAAACTGGCCGCACGAAACACTTACCTTCCCAAATCGACACGAGCCAGATCATCGAACTTGATAAATTTGTACTTCGGCGCCTTCGGATGCACACCCTCCGTGCTGTAAGCAATTTTGCCGTTGCTATCCATAGATAAATTAATTTCTTTATCATTGTCCGCATTATTGAATCGGGACGCAGCAATTATCTTCCCGCCAGAAATTTCAACAGCGCGCTCATTTTCGCACAGAAGTCGCACGGCTGTCAGATCTCGCCCAAACACACTGACACGTACCTCTCCAGATCGTCCACAAGAACGAAGGAGAAGAACTCGGTCTCCTTTGTGCTGGTCTTGCGAACCTATTTTTGAGTGGTACCAGCAGCTAAATTATTCCGTGTAAAGTAAAAATACCTAATCATCATTAATTTTCAAATTAAAAAAGGCCCGCATTTGAACTTTTAAACCTACTCAAGAACTACTACATCACTTCAGTAGTTCATTAAAACCTAATCCATAGCAGAGTCCTCTTCATTGTTACCTTTACGTTCATCATTACATAATTAGCATGCTTACATGATAATTTTTGCTCAATTCTCTCGATGAAAATGTATATGCATAACCAAGTGGTCACACAGTTCTTATGTAGACGCTCATATATGTCTTAGAGTACATACCTTAAGTACATTAAGACAAATTAGGATTTACTTTTTACTGTCTAGTTTAATATGGAACAGGATTCACTTCCCAAATTCAATTTTATGGGAGCCAATAATAAGCAAAAAGCCTTATTGAAGAAAAACCTTTGTACATTTCTTTTTTGAGTTTTAATTAGTAAATTCGTTAAAAATAGCCACACAGCGAGTTGCACACAAACTCACGTCAGTCAGCTGTGACACTACTCCTCGAAGAACAAAGGTCATTGAACCGACCGTCAGCGCTGCAATATTCAACCTCGGTCGCTTAAGCGTTGATTCTGCATCGACGGAGTACGACGCAGAAGATGACATTGCAAAGGCGGCTTATTTGGTATCAGGTATTTGTAGAATCAGATGTTTGGTCAGTTTTGGTCAGATACTAAATTAGCTAAATTCAAACCATTTCGAGCACTTTGAAAAAAAGTAGGAAAAATAAGTCGAAAAAGTTTTTTGCAAGTGACAGAGTAAAAACGAAAATCCTGGCAAATGTAATGCGCAGAGAGACGAGTGAAAGATACGAAGAGACGCAGAGAGAAAAAATCACAAAATCGATATACTTCAATTCTATCGATACACGATGCTCAAAATTCTCATTATAGTCACACCTCCACCTCTAACAAAACTGAATTTCCTACCCCATGTTTCTCCCTCATTGGCTAAGCGTTCTGCCCTTAAACTGGCCTTCTGAATGTTTAAGTACAGAAGCTCCCAGCTCTAAATAAATATGTACATTGGTGTCAGCAACACGTGCATGCCTCGTATTACGTACCTGAATGGAAAGCCATGCAGATGGACCTTCACTTTCAAAACTGGTGACGGGGTGACTATCGTAGCCTATGATTCTTAGTAAAAATTCAATTCAGAAGGCATGCGTCTCTTGACCTGTACTATTGGTAATTTCGACAATTTCAAATGACATAATAGCCTTTTCAAAAATACGGCTAAAAAGCCCACTGGGAGGATACAACACGAACAACACGAATTATGGAAATAGAGCAACGGCGTCGAATTCTTTGTCAAATTTGGTCTATGCCTACTAATTTCATGCTAGTGGGAATTACATGAAGGAAACTTGATCGCTAAAATCAGAATATTATGGCCTGGTTGCTAATGAGAAACTCCTCTAAACGCCAATCTAAACGCAATTGACACTTTCAGCAATTTTCATCCCTCATTTGACACAAGCTGCAAAAATGTGCCAGCCAGGGCAAAGTAGTTAGAAATATTAACACAAGACATTTAGTATAGTGAAATTATCGACTACTCAGAACAGCTGCGTTATTTATAAATTCAAAAAGAGATGGTCCCTAACACTTTGCTACACAAACAAAGGCTTTGTAACAAACAAATTTAGGAACAAACAACGCATTTCTAATCAGACAAAACTGCTTTCAATACAATATTTTGAGTGCGCCTCCCTGGCACAAGGACTTTCACATGCTTTGGATCTCGAGCTCGGCTTAAAGCAACATAAAGCTGGCCATGTTGAAAGCATGACAGGCCCAGATGTACACCAAAGAAATCCAAGCTTTGGCCTTGGCTCTTATGCACCGTAATCGCAAAGCATAGTCGCACTGGAAACTGCAACCGCCGGAATTTCACCGGCAAATCCTCAACGCTAGGTTCCAGCGGGATTCTCGGCAGCAGCACCGGCTCGCCCTTGAAAGAGCCAGAAACGATGCTCGCAGCCAGCACGTTGCTCTCCAGTTTAGTCAGAATCAAACGGGTTCCATTGCATAGCCGCAGAGGATGCAGGTTTCGCAACAGCATCACTGGCACACCGACTTTCAGCAGCAAGCGATGCTTTGGCAGACCCGATGGATCCATTGAGTTTAGCGCCTCAACTGGAAACTGGGTTGCCCCGTCCTCGTCGCCAGGAATGGAGTCGATTGAGCGATACTCCACCAGGTCTCCAGGAAACAGCGCCAGATATTCCGCGTTGATGTCGTCCACTGTCCGGTTGTGCGGGGCCAGGATTGCACGCGACGAGAACAACCGGTCCCGTTCTTCAGATGGCTCAAAGCTTGGGAACACGTAGCGAATTAGATCGTTTGTCTGCGCTCCTGGGTGCATGCAGATGTCAGCTGGCAACTCCACATTGCCATCGCCATCCTCCAGCAGCCGGCCTTCTCCAACCTGTGTGAGGGAACCCAGAAATACGTTCCTGCAGCACAGAAATGTTTTCGCGACTAAGCCATAGCCATTAGTAAAGGTCAGTGAAGTACATATGCCATTAGCTGACAAGTTACGACAAAGGCCAGCGGCGTAGCTAACTAGGGTAGTCATGACCCCCCAGACACGCGACCCGAAGAACTTTTTTCCTATGCTACCCCCTGTAACCAAGAATTTTAGGCTATTTCAGCCAATGTTGTGACCCAATTTTGAACCTCATGACCCCCCCACCGCGGTGACCCCCTAGGCCAAAATCCTGGCTACTCCACTGACAAATACACTTTTTAAGTATGAAGAACGAAGGAACTAACTCTAGTCAGACACGCAGACTTAGTCAAGGTGATATACTTAGAAAATATTCACATCTCACATGCAAATAAAAATAAAATACGTATATAAACCCACGGTACATACACGAATGAGAAAATCGGCGTACTGAACGGCGTCGGGGCTTCCCTCATTCAGAAGTCGCAAGTTACGGGTTAGCTTGTGCTGTCGGAAGCCCGCCCACAAATGACTTTTGTTGATGCAGGCCTCGATAGTGTTAGCTGCAGTGCCGCCTCTTATCACAGCCATAAGTTGACGAAAATCACCAGCCAGCACAGTCGTGATTCCACCAAATGGCCTGTCTGAAACAATGTCTCGCAAACTTCGTTCCACTGTCTCTAGGTTCCTTCTATGAATCATGGCAGCCTCATCCCATACAATCAATTTGGTGTTTTGCAATTTCTCCGCTAAAGCAGTCAGCTTGCCGATAGCGCAAAAACTGACACCCTGCTTCGGCGAAGAAAGAGGAATTTTGAAGGCAGAGTGCGCCGTCTGACCTCCAGGAAGCAGAGTCGCAGCAATCCCTGTACTTGCCACTGCAAACACAAATTCTCCTCGTGCCCTCACATGTGAGACCAGCAGCTCCAGCAGGAAACTCTTGCCAGTTCCACCGGCGGCGTCGATGAAGTGCATGCCACCCTCACCGCTTTGCATGCTGTCACAAACTGCGTCGTAAACACTTCGTTGCTCGTCGCTCAGCAGCTTCTCTCTCTCCTCCACGAAGGTACTAAGCTCCTCAAAGTTAATTTCCTCGCCGTCATTTGCAAGCTGAAAAGGCTCCGGCAGACAAAACTGCGAAAGGGTGCTGTTGCTCATTGCATGCAGCCGACTTGAAATGTCTTGAAGGACGCGATTCCGCACCCAGGCCTCGTCAGCCGACTCTCGGTGAGCAAAGTCTTCCCCCATGGCCACTTGAAACCTAGACCACAAATCGGGAATGTCCACGGGATCTCCGTGAACCAGGATGATGAAGAACAGGCAGCGCAGTGCAGCTGGCATCTGCGTTTCTACGGCCTCCTTCATGCACAGCCGCCAATGCATGTCATCTTCTAGCATGCCCATCGCCCTGCAGGCTTCCCTGAAAGTCGGGTGCAAAACGCCGTCTACTGTCCGCAACGATTCGTAGCTTGTAGGCCCCCGCACTCGGAGCAGCGCCAGACGCAAGAAAAAGACTTCATTTGCACGAGGGCTAACAGCATACATTCGACCAATACAGTCGCGCTGACGAATACCATCGAAGCCATCCACAGCCTTTCCTTGTTTTGCTCGCTGCCACTCCTTCTTGTCTGCATGCCAAACAAAGTAGCGGGGCACTTCCGGATATAGCAACGTGCGTCCAAAGTCATCACTTCGGCACAGCTCAAAAAAAGCAGTCAGTGTGCTGCGTGGAGCTCTGGCTGCTTGCGCGGCTGCAGTCCTCTCATTGAAGACAATCCGATTCTCTCCAGGCAAGTGAATGCTGAGCTGAACCACCGGGGGCGAGCGGCTGTGAATATCCAGGCCAAAGATGATCTGCGCACCCTCATTTGGTCCCAGATACCGCGTCATCAGGTAGGCAGCGATCTCGTCGGTCTTGACCAGCTCACGTTGCTCTGCTGTAAGCTGACATACCGCCATGTCAGATCCCTTGTTGAGATATTTCACCACGTACTTAATGGCTTTGACGGTGGCACAGACTTCCACGTTCAAATGGCACCGAAACTCTCGCAGCAGGTCCGGATTGTAAGGCACGACGAACCTGTGCAGGGTAATAGCACCATTACATCCACCATTAATTCTAAATCTACATCTATAGCACCATTACATCTACTATGGCATCCATTACAACTCTATTTATTGCACTTAAAAATTACACAAAAATTACACTTCGCAAACTTAAAAAATTACACACTACAAAGTAGGATAAGTGCTTCAAAAGCATATGAAGCTAAAATTAGTCTTTTGAATATTGGGTTAGCATGCGTTGCAGCATGAGGATCTAAATATATATTCAAGCTGGTAAAACATTATTCAAGGACACAATGCTAGAGTAAGAAGTAAGACAAGCTTTATAACTCTTTTCCCTTTACTATAGCCAACTATCGATGTTAAAGAAGCTACAATTACCCTTTTAATATTAAAATTTCTGTTTTCCAGCACCGTTTTTGCATTACCCACCGCAGACGATACTTCTAGGATACTTTTGTAAAATACTGCTTCGTTTTATTACATTGCTAAGAAAATTTCCTCGAAATGGAGAAAGGCACTACTAATGACAAACAAAATGTTTACGTTAATTTAATTAAAGACTGCTAAAAAGATGCCACAGTGGTTCAAATTAATTTTACCCATTGCCCATCAGCACGCTACTCTTGCGCAGAATCTTTTCAACCTCCTGACCGCCCATAGCCGGTGACCGTCGGCGGTAGAACGGGTATCCAGTTTCGTTCACAACGGTGGCCGCCTGATACGCCTTCGGGAATCCTTTGCTGCAGACTTTGTTTTTCATACACACACAGTCTGGATTGAGGTCTCCACATGGCCCATGTAGCATATCCACTACCAGCTTGTGAAGCTCCGGGTCATCTAAGGGACTCGGGATCTCGGCGCAGACAACCTCATCGTACCGGGAAGGCGTGATTCGGTCCTGCGGCACCAACCACAGCAGAATGTGGACGTGCGGCAGCCCTGTGTGTATGTGTGTGAACTATGTGGAATTGAACACACCACTTCTTTGAAACTTCTTAAGACTTTAATATAATAGACTTTAATAATTAGAGGTCTCATTACACTCACCCCGCTTCTGGTACTCCAAAGAGCACGCGTGGGCCACCTGCACTCCGAACAGCGATTTGATCCGTTTTAGCAAAGCCTTTCTCTTAAGGTCAAACACCCGCATAGTCAAGTCAGGCCGGTCAGCTGCGGTCTGGCCAGGCAGCAGCTCCTCCGCAATCTCCAGCCACGCCGGGTTGGCCGTCATGGTGATGAACAGATCCGGCCGCCCAAAATGCTGCACATAGGCCAGCGCATCTTGCTGCCGTTCCCTCAGATAGCGAGGACTGCCGATAAAGCTTGAAGCCAGCAGCGTTACAGGCCTACCCACCCTGCTGGCGTCACCGTCAGCCGCAACAAGCGCGTCCTTCAGGCCGCTGTAGGTCTCGGATCGCAGCTGCTCCTGGTGGGACCGAATAAAGCTGAGTCGCTCGGACTCAATTTTAGCTGCCTGGTCGACGATGTACTGCTGAAACAGTCGCTTGCCATGATGCAGAGGGTTGAAAACACCGGGTCGCACCATGAGCAGGTAGGAGTACATCGCCTTGGGCGTCAGATTGCGGCCGTTGGTCATCTTTAGCCCCAAATGCCAACCATCTTCACCTAGAGGGTGGAACAGAACGTACTCGAGTGGGTCGTATGAGCGGTGGGTCTCGTCAATCCTCCGCAGACCACCGTCTCTCATATGCAACACAACATCCCGTCTGGAAGCTGTGCCCTCTGTGTCGTCCGTCAGAGCGTCACAAAGTACCGCCACCTCGCTTGAGGTGGGCAAGTTGAACCGCCTGTAATGGGGGACGGAGAACAAGTGGTGCATACTATTAGAGAAACTCAAACGCATTTTGTAGTTTAGAAGTATTAAAATATTAAAACTATAAAAACAATTAAATCCAACAGTGTTAAAGGTAATCCAATTCTTCTCTACGACAATATGCAAACCAACTTATTTCACATAAATTAGGCTTACCTCAAATGCTCTCCAGGGGGTTTTCGGTCAGCCCGGATCACCAGGCACGCGTTGTTTAGCGTTGGGTCCTCCGTTAGCCTTTCAATCGCCGCTTTGAAGCTGCGGACCTATGAGTTTTCGCGATGCAGCATTGACTGTAGCATATCCAACACTTGCGGGTCCAGGCCCTGCACTATCTGGAGCCGGGTCTCCAGCTCAGAGTCGCAAAAGAACACCTGACAGAACTTGGCTAAGCCATCTTCCTTAGGTAGAAGGCAGCCGATTTTGTGGTGGATCTCCCCGTGGATCACAACATTGATGCACCCACGAGGCATCTGTCGCTCCTTCACGCCGAAGGAAGTCATATGCAGCGCGGCATTGTAGTTCCTGATGCTTTTTAGGAAAGTGCTGCTCTTTACATGCTCTCCCGAGTAGAGCTGTTGCAACTCATGCGGAACTTTTGGTGGTTCCAGTTTGACCTTGCCGCCGCTGCAGCACATTCCAGGCACCTCCAGCTTCCAGCGCAGGGCGCCGCACTTGTCACAGGACCAGGCCATGCGACCTGCTGAGTGCACAGCTGGCATTGGAGACCTGCGTTAGAGAACAGAATGGCGTTGTCCATTATATGCATATAATGACGATCGCAGTCTTAGCTTAACTTAACTTATGTATAAAATAGTATGTACATTAGTAATAGTAATTAGTAATAATAATGTACATTAGTAATAATAGTAATTACATCGTACATTATCGAAAAGAAAGACTACCAAATTTACCACGAACTTACACAGGAGTCCGTACAATTGCAGCACCAGCAGCACCAGAAGACAAGTCACCGGAAGAAACACCAGCGCCGAAGCACACAACAGGGTCATCAAATTCAGCCGTGGGCTGCTCTTTACATCTTCTTTTGGAGGCCTGCCGTCCGCTCCTGGCAGGAGCCACATTGCTTCCCCCAGCAGACATTGAGTGGTCTTTAGTTTTTTTGCATACAGCTGCTGCGTTGGGAGCAGAAGAGTTAAGCCGTAGTGACTGATAATGCTCATTGTGTAGCATCAGCCTCACAGTTGTCACAGGCGCCTGTGTGGGTGTCTCATACACCTGAAGAAGACTTCCGTCTCGCTGATAGATCATCAGGTTCAAATTAAAACAAGGACTTAAAAGAGCGACGATTTCATCAGGTACATCGATATTGAGCATTGCGGATGTGTTCACAATGGAAGATACCGTACCATTTTCAATCCGGCCACTGGCCTCCAATTCCTGCAGAGGCGTCTCAGCACGGCGTGTCAACTCATAACGCAACGTAGTAGCAGTGTATTCACCTAACGCTGTACCCTGCAGCTGGTCGCATACAGCATGAAAGAAGCAGTTCCCATCACCTGGAACATTTACCAAGCTCAATGAACTGAACTCAGTTATTGTCTGCGAAGTCGACTCCTGGCCTCCTGAATATCTGGAGGAAAAAAGTCAACATCCAGAAAAAAGATGTAAAAAAGGAAATCCAAGGGGATCTGGGGGATTATTCATCAAGGGTATTGTTCTGAGGGGATTATGCATTAAAGGAATTGTTTCAAGGGCATCTGAGAGGATTATTCATTAGAGGATTTGTTTCAGGGGGAATTTGAGGGATTATATATATATATATATATTAGAGGAATGGTTTCAAGGGATCAGACGGGATTATTCGTCCGGGGTATTTTTCGAGGGGATCTGAGGGGATTATGTTCGAGGGCATGTGACATGAATGTCGCTTACACAATCCAATGTTCTTAATATTGTTAAATTGTGTGCCAAACAGTGCACAATAAGCAGTTTGTGTACGCCCCCAAAAGGGGGGCAAGTGTGCTAATGGTACTCTAAAATACTTACTGTCGCATTACTCGTCCACGTCGACGTAGTAGCTGAGCATCTAATCGAGCATCACGCTCAGCCGCTGATTCCGCAGCACGACCTCTTTTAACGGCGGCACGTACATTTTGCAACCTGGAATTCCGCTCGTCGCTGCTTTGCTCCAGCCGACGACGCTTTGCGTCAGCGCTTTTTTGGTTTGACGTGATAGATGTCGAACCATTGTTTAACTGATTGATTTGCAGGGTAAACACCGAACAGTATTGTGAGAATCCAGAAATAGTGCATCCATTCCGCATATTGATCGAAGAGCAAAACAATCCTGTGTACGTAGTGGAGGAATGCACACTTCACACAACTCATCAGAGGGGCGGTGAGGTGGCGCAATTGACGCAAAATCAGCTAGAGTGCGCTATAGAAGTTGAAAATGCACACAATGAATAGGCGGGGTGGCACATGCGCAATATGAATTGGAAAATGAATTCTCGCCAGGCAGAGAGCCTTGACCTTATAAAATAGCTTTAAAAAGCTGTTTTTTGCAGATTAGGCAAACTAGGCAGATAAATATGAAATTTTCAAATAGCCCATTGTCACTCCCCGGAAAATTTGCGATCGAATGGTGAAAGTTTGGTGAAAATTGATTGATCCGTTTGGCCTGTGCAGTGTCATTTACATACATACATACATACATACAACTGAGCTTTAGTATAATAGAAGAAGAAGAAGAAGAAGAAGAAGAAGAAGAAGAAGACAAGGCGAACTCCTCCCGTTGGAGGAGAAATGCTGGAACTCCCAACCGAGGAACTCCCGTCCGTAGAACTGATCTTCTCGGCTGACTGAACTCCCAATTTCCATGAAATATGACTCCCCCATTTCCAATAACTTACCCTTTCCGTCACTCCCCGTTCCTGTTAATCCCCGTCCCCGTTAATCCCCGTCCCCGTTAATCCCCGTTCCCGTTAACCCCCCTGTTTCCCTTAATCCCCGTTCCCGGTAATTCCCTGTTCCAGTTAATCCCCTCCCCGTTAATCACCGTTCCCATTAATTCCCTGTTCCCGTTAATCCCCATCCCCGTTAATCCGCGGTCCCGTTAATCCCCGTTCCCAATAATTCTCGTTACCGTTAATCCCCGTTCCCGTTAATTCTCGTTCTCGTTAACTCCCTGTTTCGCTTAATGCCTGTTTCCCTTTATCACCCTTCCCGTAAATATTCGTTCCTATTAATCCTGTTCCCAGTAATCCCCGATCCCGTTTAACTCCCAGTTCCCGTTAATTGAACTCCAATTGAGCGTTATCAATTCAAGTATAATATCATAATATAATAAATAGTTAAGGCACAGTGATTTCGTTCAACTTATACATTAATAAAATTTACTCAGTGATTTGAAATGCAACTATTTTAGCCTGTAGGCCGACGGTCTATTGACTTTTATGTGCAGAGAAAGCCAGAATGAAATAAAGAGGCTCAAGAAGGGGCTTACTGGCTTGAATGCAGATCGGCATTGACTCTCATGAAGTGAAATTTGCGGCCTCCTGGCCGCAGTGTACTCAGCCATTAAAGTCAATAATATCAGCCAGCCAGACCCACCTCCCCCTTTTACACTGGGCCAGTTAGGAGGTGCAAGCACCCACCCCCATTCTCTCGACAGGACCGGCGCCCAACCCCCGCTGAAATAAAATACACTACCGAGATAGGAAAAAGTAGTGACACAATCATAAAAATTGCAGCCAGTAAAGCAAACATTGCGTCTGGAATGAGAATTTCCATTAGAGTTCCATGAAAAATTGCTGTTTTCTGCTTTTTTGAGGGACTTAGCAATCGAAATTAAAGATGAATTTTAAACTGGAAGTAGCTAGGAAAATTCCGCACCTTTTGATACCGGTTTGAAAGCTGAGTTGGCAAAACTGTAGGAGGAGATCGATTATAAACCCGGCCGGCCGGACGAAGGTGTCAGCTTTAGTATTATTGTGAGAGATTGTGCTTGCTAAGATTGGAAGCATTCCAACCATTTGCACCGCACTTCGTGCACAACGCGCTGATAGCATTACAATTTTGAGTATTGTACATTATTATTAGTACCTAGTTCTCTTCACTAGATTGTTTGTTACCCCTTGGCAAAAAAGTATGCTTTAACTTAAGCCTCTTACGATTATGCTCAGTTTAAATCCGACATAGCTATTATAAATTATTGGCTCACTTGACAAGAATTAACTACGACTTAAAATCAGCATGCGGGATAATTTTTTTATTTTTTTACTCTTTCGAGCGTAACAAAAAGCATCATTCGTGGTTAAATTTCAATATTAGTCATACTCACGTAACCCATCTGTGAATTATTCCCCCGAGCCGCGACCTTATACTTTTTTTAGTCACCAATCCAAGCGCGACTGGACATGACCTCACTGGGTTGCTTACGTAGTAGAGCAGTTCAAAGACAGTTCAATGTTGGCTCTCTTAATGCACCATTCGCGGGACACGTGACCGTTGCTCTATTTTAACTGAGCCGCCTGAGCCCTAAAAAAAGCTAAATCTGCAGGAGGGCTGCAGGCACTTTGACGCTTAAAGCGACATCGTCCCACAGCCAGCGACTGGGCATGACTTTCCATTGTGCCGACTTCTGAAGCGCGTTCAGTCACACTAAATACGGTATAACAGGCATTAGACACACACACAGGCCGGCACCCATTCACGCACTCACATAGGGTGTACAAACCGATATTTCCAACAGTGTACACTCTCTATGCCTTTGGGGGTTGCCCTCATTGGCGTAAATTGCACAACTGGCCCATAGCCCAACCAATTCGTGCATAAGGCTACAAATTAATGTGACCCTGCACACGAAAACGCGCTAAGGAAAATAGCAACCTACAACGCGGGGTCGAACCTGGACCAGTGGCACACAAGGCAGACGTGCTAGACCGCCGAGCCACTCGCCCCCCGTAACCTTATCACGTTGGTTAAATAGCCAGTTATAATTGAAGTGATAGTGTAATCCACTTTCAATGCCTTTTCTTTCCCTTTGCAACTTCTCTAGCAGTCAATAGTGAATAATACTTTTAGAAACTAATGTATTACTGTACATGAGTGCGTGAGTACATGCGCATAAGTGAGAAAAGACCCTCCTGCGCGCAAGTCCTTGGTTCATCCCTTTATTGAATGCTCACCTACCACCCTGGTGTAAAGTCCCTTTTCTCCTGCCAAAAAATTCTATCGATTGCTTTCAAGGGTCTCGAGGATTTAAACTTTTCCAATCGTGCATATTTCACCTGCATTCCTACGATTCATGATAAGTGCCCGGGTACTACCGACGAAGACAATTACGAAAATTGTGATGGCGATCGACAGCGTTTGGTATGCTGGAGAAGCTTCCATTCGTATACTGGGACCCGGCGAGAGTTCTATGAGGTGATGGTTCTGTCTCTCAATGTCAAGCTGGGTTGTGACGCTAAGGAAATGAAGTCGAAATTGATCAAAACAAACCTGGCAATGGATTGCGAGTTCGAAACAATTTTGAGTCGCTTTTCTCGTAGGGAATTCACAGCTTACTTACAAGTTGAATTCAATTCACCTAAACTTGGAGTCCCACACCTGAGTTCCATAGTAATTGCCCTTACTGTGACAACGGTGGAAACCGCCTGAGCCGCCTGAGCCGCGCGAACTTTCCATGTGTCGGGTTCTGTTTGAACCTCCAAAAAATTTAACCACATTCTACTTTTAGCATACCGTATGAAATCTACTCAATGTGCGTACCTGGAAATATTAGTGCACAAGTCTAAAAATAGCTACCGTACAACCCCACTCTGCGCTCTGTCTCTTTCCATTTGTCCCTCTCCCCACTCCCTTCTAGAAATTTCTCAACTCATGACTTTAACGCGCACAACTGTTGCTTTCTTCCCGAAAATTCTATTCTAGAAGTTTCCTTAAGCTACAATATATAAGTAAGCACCCCCAAGTTTAACTCTAAGTCTTATCTTATCTTGATCTCATTTCTACGCAAATAAACGCAGCTGAGCGGCAAGGCTTAAAACGCAGCAGCCGAATTACTCGAATTTAATTTAATAAAAAATAATCAGCTTATATTTTACTTGTTGCGAATTCAACTTAGCGACACCATGGATTTACCTTAAGTCGTTCCTTTTAGAGGTATATCCGTGGACTTTCCATGGATTTACCTTCAGTCGTTTCTTTTTTTAGAGGTATATCCGTGGACTTTCCATGGATTTACCTTCAGTCGTTTCTTTTTTTAGAGGTATGTCCGTGGACTTTCCATGGATTTACCTTCAGTCGTTCCTTTTACGGGGATTTTCCGTGGACTTCCCGTGGACTTTCCATGGATTTACCTTCAGTCATGACTAAAGCTAATTCCATGGTATTTCTGTAAACTTTCCATCAGTTAAGCTTTAAATTTATTGCAAGATTTTTCGATGGTACTGCCATAGAATTATCGCATCGAAAAGCTTAAGGAATCTGATTACAAAGCAAAAGCAGGCCTATCCGCTCTGATTTTAAGTTTAGGGTTTAGAAATGATGTATAATTTTTCCAACGTAACTTTACTAGTTTTTATACAGAAAATTCAATAAATTTAGGAGTAGCCCTAACAACACTAAAATAAATGAAAATTTCAAGGAGAGCAGCTCTGGCTAAACCAGTGCAGGAAGAATCAATCCCGCCTCACCTTCGATGCAGCAGCTGTTCCCAACTACTCATCAATGGTTTTCAAACTCCGCACGGATGCCGTCTGTGCGAAAACTGCGTCAACGATCGTCTAAAATGCCCTTGTACCCGAGGCGAATGCCCAACCGACGACAACAGGGAGCTTCATGACAGGCGATGCACCAGCTTTAAGTGCATTCCGGATCTGGGCACAAGGCGGGAGCTTGGTAATCTCAGCGTCCGATGTCCCAATGCTGGTTGTGAAAAGCAGACTGTCTGGAAGGAGCTGGAGCTCCACCTGGATACTGAGTGTAAGTTCGAGCATGTTACTTGCGAACTTTGTGGATTAAAAGTCATAAGTTATAGAATGAACGAAAGTCATAAGGATTTAAGGCAAGTTGACTGCTGCTACAATTTACGGACTCTGTGCCCTTATTGCAAAGATCCAACAAAATTGTTTAATCAAACCGAGTTCTTTGAGCATAGTCAGACGTGTCCAGAAGTACCAAGCAACTGCAAATATATCGGTAGCATAGGGTGTAAAAAAAGAATGCCAAGGTCTCAGCTCGATAAGCACTATAGTCATGATGCTGTTGACGAGCATATCAGTCTACTAATGCACCAAATGAATCAGCAATTGGATCTGCAAAATAATGAGCTGCGGGAGCTTCGAGCTCGCATCATACGGATGGAGGCCGAGCTCGCTGAAAAGAGACAAAAATCAATAATGGACAGCGCTAAATGGAGGCCTGGAATAAAACATTTAGTGTTTGTTTGCCTTTCGATACTTCTTTCTTTCGTACTAATGCTCGGGTGGAGCACTAAATTGGGAGCAAGCGAGCCAGCAGAGCATTCACTCTCAGCTATCTACCTAGACCGCCACCCTACAGCTCTGTATTGGACTCAGGAGAGCATGCAAACAGCTAATGGATAACAGCTGGACGGGTTATTGATAAATAATCGTGGCCGTGAAAATCGGCTTTAAACGCAGATTCTATGTAGGAAAAATATGCGTCACAATTTATATTTATTTAAAGAAATTAAACTACTACTTTACAGCTTGTTACAATACTTGTCAAAAATTGAAATAATACAACAATTAGTGTTAATGTTGCATTGAATAGTTAAAAAATTCTAAAAATGCCTTGACAACGTATTATTATATGTAATTAACTCTTATATAATTAGAAGTTAAACGCTATAAACGCTATCTCCTGTCTTCTCACTGAAATGTACCACGTTGTAATGCGAACGCAATATTTTTATAATCACTGACACTGTAAATACATTTTTCTATTCTTTTCTTCACTCTCAACAATTGCACAAGCATGCTTTGAGGGAAAAAACTTTTACCTAAACCATTTTATGTATCGTATTATTGCCAGCTCGATTTAAGTTTTAATGTGCCACTTGCATACAAGTTTATTCTCAACTTTGCTTAAACAATTATTTAATTAAAAATCAATGCGCAAATCTCTTGCTATTTAATTGTAATTCTTAATCAAATGTATGTACTTTTTACCAAATGCTAATCTATTAAATTACATGTGTAAATAGACTTTGAATTGTATTTTAATGACTTATAAAGCTTTTTCGACACTTCTTTGAAGGAAATTAGATATATTGGTTCTGGCAGCCCTCGCTTGGAAAAAAAGGCAGCTGAGTTATTCTAAAGGAATTCGATGCGCAAAATACGAGCGTGCACACGTACATTAATTGGACTGTCACTTGTAGTGTTTTCTTCAGAAATCCGTGCAAAATTCTTGTCATTGCATGATAAAATAATGTCTGTTTGAAAATATAATTTTTAAACAAGAGAACAAGACCAGAAACAGGGACAACTAAACATGAATTTAATTGCAGCACGCTCAGAACGGAGTTAAATATTTTTTTGACCGCATGATTACTCGTATCTCTTAAAACACAAGCAGCAATCAAAGATCAATCAGTGATTAATTATGATTTGAAGGCCACACTGTGAAGGGAAGACTTGTTTTGTGTTAAACAGTGCACTAGCTAGGCGGACTTATTTTTTTTTCTTTGCATATTTTGCAGTATTTCGCCCGTTCTTCCACTCCGCCCCGTTGTGGGAGAAGAGGACTGAGGGGAGTTTCCAAACCGGTCGAAGTTAGCTACGGGCTGCCTGTTGATCCTAAGCTGGCCCGCAGGCCTCTGGCTACAGTGTCTCCGCCCTGAGATGAACTTTGATAACGTTGGCACGAGGGCTAGGCCTACATTCACCCCTCCTGCAGCACAGGCGTATGAAAGGTACTCCGAGACAGTAAAAGTACATCGGAGGCCGCCACCACCCCTTGCGACTGGGTACGCCAAAAGCCAGCCTAACGAGACAGGGGTCCCGCCCGATGATTCCGGGATCTTTGTACTAGCAGGGGAGCGAAACATAGCCGAATCAGGGACTCTGCTAAGGGCACTAATTGGAGATCTGCACTACAACACCAGACGACTTGTTAGCAGGGGATGCTTTGTGGCTCTGGCTTAATCGGTGGATCGGGGTGAGTCTACTAAGAGTAGTATAAGTCGAACATGGGCTCTGTAGGTTTCCAAGCTCTCAGTGCGGGAGGATAGCTATATCTAGGGGATGCACCGCTTCTAGTCAGACTAACGCAGGCAGACACTACACACTCAATACACACGCGGACCCGGCAGGGCTGAACCGTCAGCCTTCCCTAACTTCCCCATGCTTCACCGCCCTTGGGAGGATTTAGCACGCCATGAGTCGCTCAAATGAGGAACAGAGACAAAATGGGATTTATGATGTCAGAAGGCAATGCTAAAGAATAAAGATAAATTACGCGTTCACTATTGACAACTACACCTAAGCTGGACTCTCACTAGCAATAAATAACAGTGCAAAAATAGGCCCCGGGCACAGTATAATAGGCAATAAAACAGAATGGATACAGGCTCACCGGTGGCTGCACGAAGAGAGAGAGAGAGCTCGGCCTTGAAGTCAGTTGTAGAGCTGGTACGGTCCCCAGATGGACAGTCGTTGAGGTTCGCGGTGCCGGTACTGTCCCGGATGGAGCTGAAGATGCAGAAGCTGAACTGGTACGGTCCCCAGATGGACAGGCGTTGAGGTGCGCGGTGCCGGTTCGGTCCCGGATGGACGAAAGACGATGCTGATGCTGCCGGTACGGTCCCCGGACGGACAATGAAGACGCTACCGGTACGGTCCCCGGACGGACAAGGGAGTGCTGGACTCAACAGCTCGAAAGCTGTAACCGTAAGCTCTAAAGCTAAACGTCTGAGGATTTTAGGAGCAAAATCTCTCAGTTTAAATAGTGCTCAGATTGGGGATGCGATCCTCCTCCAAGGCCGTTGCCATGACTCTCTCTCCTCGATTGGCCACCGGCGTCCTGACGTCACAGGGGAAGGGATTTCGGGGGCTGAAAAATGAGGAAAAATGAGGATTTGGCGAGGGAGCGCGCATTCAGGGAGACAAGTGACGCAACAAGTGACGAGGAGTCTGGTAGACAAGGGTTTGGAGGGATGGGGCTTGCGCAATCAGAAATACATTAAGTGAGTTAGATTAGGAATATATAATTAGGTGATAATTACAGGGAACAATAGCGGGGGAAGAGGGGGTATAGCAGAAAACTATAGCGGGAGAAAACCAAGAAAAGTTGAGTATGTTATTACGTAACTGAGAGCAATAGCGGGGAAAAACCGAGATAATTGGGGTAGAGTGTCGCGCAAGGGAGAACAATGGATGCAAAAAGGGTGGGTGTCAAGAAATGAGGGAATGGAGAGAGGAGGCTGGGAGTAGAGTGGGGTCTTGAGCTCGAGTCAGGCGCGTGATGAGGGGGAGAAGACTTTTCGAGAGCGCGCGGGAATTACAATAGAATCGTGCTAAAGCGCATACTTGCAGCATAAGGGGGAAGAAGCGGAATATTAAGAGAATATTAAGGGAAAAACAGTTAAAAACAGCATTAGGTTAGGGGTAGACTGCGCATTAGGTAATTAGGGAAATTATTAGAGGAAAAAGACTATTATTAGCATTAAGAGCGCAAAGTTAAGGAAGAAAAGGGGAAAAGAAGGGAAAAGAAGTACAGACAGGCTGAGAAGGGGGAGATGGGCGGGTCAGAGAGAGCGGGGGACAGACAGTCACTAGAGGCTGCAGGAGTGGATGCCAGAGAGATGAGAGCGCCAGGGAATAGGAGGTCGAAGCTCCCACTCGACATGGCCGTCCCCACTCTCCGGCTACTGCATCCCAGTCCAGGCGGCGCTGACGGATCGAAAAATATCCCGCCCGGACCGTGGATACATCAATTTCTTTATTTATCTATCATTTCTTTGCTCTCCCTTATGTTTAAAATCTCGGATCCGATGGAGACTTCCTAACCCAAAGTACTTGAATAAACTTGCTAGTTATTGACAACTAAACTTTACATCGAGTAGGAAAGTTCCCGGAGCATAATTTTACATCTCTGCTTCTTTGTGTATCCGCTACTATAGCATTTTGCAGTCTAGTTTGGACAGCGGGCTTTTAAATTGGACGCAGGCCGCGGTCAGCCGCAGCAGCCTGACTGCAGTCTATGGCCCAGCCTGACACGCAGGCGCGGGATTTCACATTGGACAGCGGGCAGCAATTTGGACACAGCGAGCAGCAAAGTATAGCAACTGCTTATATTTTGAACGAGTGACTGGGATATCCAATGCAGAACAATTTCAAAACAGTATAGAAACTGTGTTCACAGCAGTTTGCTGCGAGAAAATCTCCAAGATTACGCATCAATAGCAGCTCCAGCCAACAGCGCGGAATGTAGCGCAAAGTGTGCTGATACCACGCAGCGCACTTCTGCTGCGTGATGCTGTCAACCGCTGCTTCCCCGCATCTCTGCAGCACCATCACTCTCCACTCCCTGTCATTCTCCTTCATCGGGGCAGTGAGCTTCCGCTGCTTCGCTCCACCTCTTGGCAAGGCGTATCTCCTGCCACCGTTGCGAAATGTGTTCCATATGTTGTACGCTGTGCTTCGCTTTACTCCCAACATTCGGACAATGTCCTCAGGATTCTCACCACGTTGCCAGGCCTGGATCACGAGATCTCGCTTCTCTCTGGTGATCGTAGCGTAGTGTCCACGCTGCATGCTAGCGCCTCGCTGTGTCCAAATTGCTGCCCGCTGTCCAATTTGAAATCCCGCGCCTGCGTTTCAGGCTGGGCCATAGACTGCAGTCAGGCTGCTGCGGCTGACCGCGGCCTGCGTCCAACTTAAATGCCCGCTGTCCAAACTAGACTGCAAAATGATATACGTACGAGCGTAGAAAAGGCATTGTACAACGATTGCAGTGTGAAAAAGCGTGCATTAAACGAAAAAAGCGTGCATTAAACGAAAAAAGCGTGCATAGACATTTAAGCAAGAAAAACCAAGTATTGAGTAGTATTGTCTATGGTTGAGACTCCAGAGACTCCAGACCAGAATCCTATATTGACATACGGCCAAGCATTCTTAAATTGCTCACTATTCATTGTCTATGGCCAAAAAGCAATCCTTCACAAATAACGCGACTGGGCAGTAAATCCCAAGCCGTGCTGTAAATTCCAACCACCATGCTGTAAATTCCCGCACGTATTCAATTTATTAAATTTATTTAAGTCAATAGATAAACAAGTGCACATTATATGAAGTAAAAATGCAACAACAAACAAAACAAAGTTTTTATAGCAAACCCAGTACATCATGAACACACTTGTTAGTTGCGGCGTCTTACACATCTTTCCTAATGTGCAGTTGCTGACCGGTGCGTGAAAATTAAAAACAACTTTCCCTAATGAAGACAAAGCTATCGGTACTCAAACCACGTAGCCACTCTCGTCCTCTGGTCCCAAAGTAGTAAACCGTGTTATAATATACTTCTTGAAGCAGTCTCAACGGAGTAGAACGGTTAAAGTAGGCAGACAGACGCGCCAAATCCTCAGGATTGATTGCTTCGAAGTGAGACACGGAACCTCCCTTGTTGAAGAAACGCCGTCCGACCGTCTTAAGAGTCTCATTGTCTCGGTAAACCTCTGGGTCAGCAATGATGTTGAAACTTCTTTGCCGCATGAAGAAGCGGAAAAGCGTCGCTCGAATACACACGAGTGTCGCAGTAGCATAAGCCTTTCCATCACGCCTCTTCAATGTCCCGTAGAAATACCGCAGGGCGTTATTCAGATCCTGCTTCGTACAGGAAGTCTCTTCGAACTTCATGGCCGGATATGCAGATAGAAACTTCCGAAAGAGGCCCAAGTAGAGAACTTCTTGTCACTTTGCCCCTTCAACACAGTTGATCTTCTCAAGTTCCTGCAAATTTACGTCCAGCTGCGTCAGTGCAGATTCTTCCTGGCTTGGTCCATCAATCTCTGGTAACAATTCGAAAAGTTTGTTGCTTACCTCGTCGAGATCTTCGGTAAAATCGTCAGCGACACCCAGTTGCTCGTCAACCAGTGCCATCACTTCCTGCCAGGCCAAAGCCTGGTCAATCTCCGTTGACTTAAGACCCGAAATCATTTCATTCGGAAATTTAGAGAAGTCAATTAGTCTATTGATTTGAAACATTTTCGGTTGTATTTCTTCTGTTGTAGCGACTGTGATCGGTTTGGGGTCCCCGGCCTACAGTACTATTGAGTTTTGTACGTACTAGTAGCTCTAATCCAGGCGTTAGGACGCTCTGGTCAATAATGTTTATCCGTACTCCGGGCGTTGGGACGCTCCGGTTTAAAGGTTACCTCCACTGGCGTAAGGACGCTCAGCTTCGGCCTGGCACTGGTGGCGCAAGGGCGCTCACGCAGCACTTCTAAGTCTGTACTCGTATTCGTATTGTATGGAGCTCTTGTTGCCAACCTAACAGGCGTAGGAACGCTCTGGCAGGTGTGTACTTTAATAAGATTATAACTCGGATCTGGCAATCTGAAAGAAGCAACAAACGCAGTGCTTACCGGTCGGAACGCAGGGACGATTGAGGCCAGGGAGCAACTCTGGTAGGAGCTCGTCTTTACGATGTATTTAATTAATTGAGGTTTCACAGTCAGATATTGTCTTTACGGTTCAAAATCTATGGATTGGTATCGCAAACAAATCGCTGGAATGGCTTTAATCAACCTAGATTTCACGCGGCTGCCCTGGCACGGGCAGAGGGCTGAACATAAATAACAAACAAGCGGGCGGGCAGGGGGGCTGGGGCAGACGGGGGACGGGTCTAAGGTCACGCGAGGAGGGGTAGGGATTGGCAGGGAGAGATAGCCACGTAGGGCTGGGGGCAGTGGTAGCAGGCAGAGCCGCTCGCAGCCAATCAGGGGACTCCGCGGGGCACGCAGAAGGGGGAGGGCGAGCCAAAGGTCAAGCTGCCCCAAACCGGTTTGCAAACCGGTCTGGCTGACAGCCTAACCCTGGCGAAACACAAGTGCACAGGCACTACACTATCGTTTCTACCTTCTAAAGTGTCCCCCAAAACCCAAAAGGCAGACGAGTAATACATGTTTTTTAATCCATGAGTGTAACGTCCTTCTACTCTAGAAGTCCTTGAATATAAAACGAGCGTAATAATAATAATGCATTGTTTTCGAAGGCAAAAATGGGCTAACTAGCTAGTCTCAGACACTCAAATGAAGACAAATATGGAAGTTTTATGGATAATTTTTTCAATGATAGAAAACTTTGCACGAATTCAAAACGTTTCTGACGATACGCTCCAATTCATCAGAACATCGAGCCCCGCCTTGGTATGTTACGTGGATTAGTAGATTCGCTTACTCGGACACTTTCTTGAATATCGTTCTCCTTATCAGCGGGGTAATCGTTTAAACTGTTGCTTAACTGTCTCTAAAATGCGATATACATGTAATATGTGGATCAAATGCAACGGATAACTTAAGAAACAAAACTCCAATGCTGTAAAAAAACATAATTACAATTCTTTTCGGTAACAAGAGCTTCTTCAGCAGCTGGGTCAACGCTTTGATCTTCACTTCCGACGTCGTTTGGGGCTCTAAGAGCTGATGTAGCAGGCTTTTGATCTCCGAATCTTTCCATTCACATGTAGCTTGAAGGTCTTTCACCAGTTTCTTAAGGTTTGAAAGCTCTGCATCCATGTTGCTCATCTTTTGCTGAAAGCGTTGGACCGTGAGCTCTAAGTGACTGTCAGCCGCAGAGTCATAGTGCTCACATAGCTTGGACATCCGCCTTCTTATTTGACACCCAACGCTCTCTCGGTATTTGCAGTTGCTCGGTCGCTCCGAACAAGCTTTCAGGTGCTCGACGAACTCCCGTCGATTAAAATTCCCACTTTGAGGAGTTTCACAGAGAGGACACGGAGCTCGGAAGCTGGCGCAGCAGTCGGCGGACTGCAGGTCCCTGTGGCGGCCATTCAGCTCGAACTGCGGCACTTGCTCTGAGCAATGCTCACAGGTAGCGAACTCGAACTCACACTTACAAGCCAGATGCGAGTCCAACTGCTTCAAGTTGAGCTCCGCCTGACAACCCGACTCTTCGTTTGGGCACCGAACTTCAATTTTGAGCACATCCCTCCTAGTAGCAGTGTCTGCAAGGCAGTCAGCCTCACTCACAAAGTAATTTTTCATGCCAGATTCGCCTCTGTTTCGGTCCAACAGTTCTATAGAGTTGATGCAGGGGCAGAGCTGACGCTCATCTAACCGCAGCTTCTCGGTGACGCACTGCTGACACAAGCGGCATCCGTGAGGTGTTTGAAAGCCATTGATGAGAAGGTTTGAGCAACTGCTGCACTTCGCATATGCAGGGATCGAGCCCTCATCTCGAACTCGGATCCTTGCAGAATCGCAGTTCACTAAAGCCGGCTCCATTTCTTCTAGATATTTGTGCAAGGGCTTGATTTCCTCGGTTTAAAATAGATATTTTAAACTGTGTGTCAAACGTCTGTAAACAATTTAATGTCAACTGCTGAGTCAGGGAAGTGGAAAACAGGTATGATTTTATTGCTAATTATAATTGCCTGCCCAGCAAGCGAAAGCTAATTAAAAGAACGTACAACCTTGTTTGGTCATTGCTGGCTAAATGGATCTAAAAAAATAAGAAATAAACGCCTGCTGACGTACGAGTACATGTACAGTCTTGTAAATGTACATGTACCCGTTTGTGCACGGGACAGAACTTTAGGGGTAGTTGTACAGTGTAGACTTGCATTCAGGTTGAGAAATTTTACTTGATGCCAAGTCTCAAGGCAAAGTTTACCCCCAAAACTTCAAATTTAAGCCTAATGCACAATCAACAAGCTTAATATAGCGCACAAAATTTATTTTTCTAGCTCATCCTGCTCCGAGTTTGCAGGCGTTTGTGGAAAACAAGCGCTCAAAAAATCTCATTGTATGATTCATTTACGCTATTACAAGTGCGTCACTGGCAAAAGCACGAGCTAGCGTACATGAATCTTATTCTTATTTATTTTGGCCTAGAAATACATTAAAGTACACACTGAGTAGATAGGCAACTACTCGGGCCAAGCTGGAGAAAAATGTTTTTTTTAGAAAATCCATTTTGTTATTGTTGTGTAATTCAACTTTATGAAGTTTTCCATTCAGTGCTACTTATAGTAGCTAGTAATGTTCTTTTATGTATTTCCTGCTGCGGATATTGCCAGAAAAGTGAATCCCCATTTTTTTCGAAAGATTTTGTATTCATACTACGCTCGCAAATTGGGACAAGAAATCAAATTCCTCCAAACACAAAGCTTTTCCACTAATTGATCCTACAGATCGGCCCTTACGACGTATAGACGTTCAGTCAGTATTTTTCTATGTTATTGTCTATTGCACACTCGGTTTGACATTAAACAATTTGAATTGGGCCCTGATTCATCTGCTATATACCCTGTAAGTTCTGATTGATTGAATGAATACTCGGAACCCTATGTTGTTCGTGCCTTTCTGTATAAAGAATAAATGTTTACGCTTGTGACGTCCACCTAGCATTTTAATTGGGATGGTGGTTGACAGTGCGTTTACAATAGCTTTAATCGGCATTTTTAAGTTAAAACAAACATTGTGCGCCAAGTTTTAATTTCGAGGGGAATCATGGTTTTTTGCTGCATAAATTAATAGTTTTGTCAGGATTTTTAAGGTTACAACAAATTCTGTGCGCTAAGTTTATTTTCGGGGGAATCATGGTTTTTTACTGCATAAATTAATAGCTTTATCGGGATTTTTCAAGTTACAACTTTAAAAAATGTTGTGCTAAGTTTATTGTCGGGATGAAATCATGGTTTTTTACGACATAAAATGAGTTCAAACCTATGGTACGTCAAACTTTTCGTGTATCCGAACTGGAAGGCCTAATGTTTACTGTTTTTACCTGAACTAATTTAGCGACATTGCAGTGCCTTTAATAGTATGCTCCATTGACTTATTGACGTTGTGTTTTTAATACTGGGGCCACTCTAAGCTGACCATTTAAGGACGCTATATATTGAGTAGCTACTTAAACCAGAATCTTTTTGTAAAGGAAATTCAATTCGGCGTCTTTGCTTCCTGCTTGCTTCTCCCTCGCTAGCTTTATTTTCTATTAAGAAAGTGAACAAGACAAAAAAGAGCACCAATGAAAGAAAATACGCAACAAAATTTAGCTAATTTTTTGTTAAAGTGTGTAAAATGTCTATTTAATTATGCTAGGCTTGAGTCAAGAGCATTGTCGAAGAATTGTTCAATCCAGCGTTCTTTAAATGCAGAAAAGGAGAAAAAGTCTTTTTCGCATTTACGCATTAATTATGAGCTGTCGATCTGTTTTTTATGCGTACTCACGATATCCAGCTAAGCTTCGCTCGTAAATAGGCGCAGATGGTTGTTAATTAAGCTGGACAAATTCTCGTACAAATTTGGAGCTGACCTGTAATTCACTGTACTAATTAGACGGCACGTGTCAACGTTTTGCTGACGAGTGAGGCTGGGTGAGACTAAGTTTCTTTGGTTAGAATTAAACAAAGAAGCGCATTTTTATGATTCTAACTTACGCCATTTTTAGACTTATCTTAGCTATAATTGTGCGAGCCATCAATCATTTAGCTCCGTCCAGTCTCCTGTCCAGCTTTTTTAGGACTCACAAAAACGAACTTGATGAAAAATTAATATCGCACTCTTCTATAGCCTTAAAGAAGATAGCTAAAGGTCAGTTCTAAATAAGGAAGTTTTATGGAGACGCAGACATACTCTGGGTCGGACGTAGGTTTTATCTCATTAAATTTTCAAGTGCATTTCTTTCGAAATACAATTAAGTGACTGAAGCTAGAATAATGTTGTCGTGGAGGGAGGTGAAAAATGGACTAGGAGATAAATTATATACATACGAGCGTACTGCAATCACGCCCGTACTTGCCAAATATAAAAAAATATTTGTTATAGCTACAGGGACTCATTCTGTGCAGGCTTGACGGCTGACCAAATAAGCTTAATTTGGCAAGCGAGACGAATCGCGAGCCCGATTCGAAGTTGGAAAATTGAGAGACAGAAGAATGTCAACCTAGTTGGATGGAAAATAATAAGGGAAAAGTGGGGAAATTCTCGTGATCAGTTAGTTAGATTTGTTATTACTACGGAGAAATTTTTGATGACGTAAAAGCTTACTGTAGTACACAATTTTTTATCTATATTTTTGTCGAAAATTACTTTTCTACTGCTGAAAGTATACGAGTTATAAAATACGAATAGTTGCACTAATATTTCTAGGAAATCAACCGTTCGGCCTGAGTTCCCCTAATCGCAACTTTCTGCGATAAGAATTCCGCCCTTAGATCCATCAAAAATAGTCCCATCCGTTTAGCGATTGCATGGGAATGCTGTGGCGCCTGTCACATTTACTAAGGGGAGATCAACGAGCTGAGTGAAGAGGATCTGATATTATTTTATCTGGGAATTTTTTGAGCTGACCTGTGTCTCTCTCTTTGGTAAGTAAGTTAGCTACACTGTACCTATGTATCCTCATAGAAGTGTTGAAAGCCTCGTCCTTGCATGTAAGTGAAAACGATACTACAACTACATGTATTACGATATTTGATCAGCTTGGTCAGGTTTTTCTGTCACGCAGCGACTATGCAGTGAAGGTGGGATCATTTCAGATCATTAGTTCAGCTAAACACTAGCATGTTAATGCAAAAAATCATCTTATTTTTACCGTTTTTGAGAG